>CM060315.1:68966732-69009232 GCA_030674185.1 Monoplex corrugatus | reverse complement strand
TTTGATTATGAATATATTTTTGGTTTACGTGTATTTTCGTATATTTGAGTGCGTATTTGTGAATAAGTATTTTTTCGTATTTCCACTTTGTATGTACAACACGCAACACATTATGTATGTATGTATGTATTATGTATGTATGTATGTATGTATGTATGTATGTATGTATGTATGTATGTATGTATGTTGTATGTATGTATGTATGTATGTCTGTATGTATGTACTGTATGTCTGTTGTATGTCCGTATGTACTGTCTGTATGCATGCATGTTGTATGTATTCATGCATGTATGCATGCATGCATGTACTGTCATCTGCCTGTATATTTTTGTTGTCATGTATTCATGCATTATGTCTGTCTGTCTCACCCCGGTGGGAATGCCAGGTTCTCTTTCAGTGCAAATAGAATCCCTCGTCTCCTGGTAATTCCGTGCTAGAAGTTTCCTGTTTTCTGTCAGTCTGTTTATTCCTTCATCCATTGCTTTCTGTCAATTTCTTCCTAATGTTTTCATACTTTCTCTTAGGATAGATAATTGGTGTGCAGTTTTGGTTCTGAAGAAATGAAATGTGCAGAAGTGTTTTGTTTTTTAGGTAATTTGGGCCAGTTTTATGCATGTTTTTTTGTGTGAATCCCTCTGCTGATAAATTTGATGGAGTGTCAAAGCCAAGGGTATATCATTAGATTGTGTGTGCGAAATGCTTTATAATGTGTACCTAATATTTTTTTTTACATATTTTTCCCCAAAGTGAACACGGTGTTCGGAGTTTTGAGGTGGTTAAAGCCCTGTTATGATTCTGAGCAGTCAGCTGGGTTTTAAACATCAGCAGTGATAACGATGACGACGACGACGACGACGACGACGAAATAATAATAATATTATTATTATTATAATTAATAGTAATATTAATAATGACAATTACAATAATAACTATAACAATAGTAACATGTTCGCAGGAAAAAGATGTGCACTGCAAGTGGTAGATTAGAATTTAAAGATGGTACGATTATTATGGAAAAAGACAAAATTTTTGTTGTGGAGAGTAATTAAAGACCTTTTTGACGATGAGGAAAGGAGGAACATGTCGTAGAATGTTGAAGGACCACCAGTAATGAAAGGTGAATTTAAGCAGTGTTGAAAAAGATGAAACGGGGAAAAGCCCGAGGACCAGACAAAATTACTATGGAAATGATTGAGGCTCTGGATGAATTTGGTATTGAAAAAGTAAACAGTCCTTCCAATTAAAATTCATGATATCGGAAAAATCGCTAAAGCTATGTCAATATGAATTTTCATTGCACTTAAAAAAAATCAGGGCTATAGAATGCAAACTCCATCGTACAGTCGGCTTGATGAGTCATGTAACAAAGATTCTAGTAAGAATTATATGATCATGATGAGGACAAGGAATAGAAGAAAATGTGGATTTGTTGATGAGAAAGGAACTATGAATGCCATACATCGTAAGAACTCTCACAGAAATATGAATGAGCTGAATAAGGATCTTATTTGTTTTGTTGATTATACCAAGGCTTTCGATCAGTAAGACACGAAGAATTGATCAATTAACTGGAAAAACTCAATATTGATAGAAAAGATCTAAAAATGATAAGGAATACGTATTGGGAATAAACGACAGCAATGATGGTAGAAAATGATATAAGCTCTTTCCAGAATCAAAAGATTTGTATTTCACTAAAAGCGAAACCAATTTCAGAAACCTTACAGAATGCCATGGGTTAAAGGTTTGAGGAAACATGATATAAGCAGTCTTCGTTATGCAGATGACACCGTTCGAGTTGCAGACAATGAACAAGACCTAAAAGTCTTGTGAATGTAACAGAAACAGAAATCAGAAATAAAGGGCTAGAACTAAATAGCAGGTAGACAGAAATCATGGTAGTCGGTGAAAAAGAAGAAATGTCCTCATGTAAAATAACAGCAGATGGCACAACATTGAAACAAGTTGATAAGTATAAATATCTGGGAACAGTCATCTCATCAGATGGCAGATGCACTTTAGAAATATCCAGCAATGGGCCAAGTAAAAATATTCAAGAAAATGAAAAGCATTCTTAAGAACGAATGCCTGTCAATTAAGATTAGGAACAGAATTCTTCAGTGTTATATAGAACCAGTACTATTGTACGGATGTGAAGCGTGAACAATCAACACGCAAGGTCAGAACAAGACTGAGGCAGCTGACGTGTGATTTCTAAGAAGATATTTAGAGTTCCATGGACAGCAAAAAAAAAAAAAGAAAAAAAAAAAAAAGTCTTGTAAGAAACAAACACAAAAAGAACATTAATGAAGAAGATTAAAAGACAACCAATATTTATATGACATTTTATGAGGCATGAGAAATTTGAGTGCCTAGTCACTACAGGGAAGTTAGAGTGAAAAAGAGCACCAGGCAGACCCAGGAAGAAAATACTGGGCGGTTTTACGGAGTGGATAAGGACAAAAATGGTGAGAGATATACTTGCAGCGACAAAAGATAGATTCTTATGGAAGGCCATCATCCGCAACTTCTGCGGCAAGGTGCATGATGATGATGGTGATGTGTATATGCATGCATATATGACTGTGTATATGCATGTATGTATGTGTGTACGTATGTATGTGTGTACGTATGTATGGATGTGTGTGTGTGTATGTATGTATGTATGTAGGTAGGTACGTGTGTATGTGCTTACGTGTATACATATGTACATACCTAAGTTGTGTATGTGTGTATGAATGTATGTTTATGAAATGTGTATGAACATATGAACATGGAAAATACACATGCTCAAACACAACACCTCTCTCACACACACCAGGCACACACACACACACCAGGCACACACACACACCAGGCACAACACACACACCAGGCACACACACCAGACACACACACACACAAGCACACACACACACACAAATATATCTATATCTATCTGTCCATCTATCCATCTGTCCATTCATCTATCCATCTATCTATCTATCACCTCTGCTCTCTCCTTCGTCACAAGGCTTCTCCAGGTCACACAATTGAGACATCCGTGGTTGATTTTCTGGGTCCCCAGACCACAGACTTCAGCGATGTTGTTGAAGTAGGAGGTGTGCGGTCGTCCCTTTCTTCTCCTCGCCTCAACCTTCCCCTGCAGGACTGTTGACATCAGATGTTTTGGTGTTTCTGATCGCATGACCTACGTATTTCAGTTTTCTTTTGTTGATATCTGTCAGCAGAGGGCGCTTAACATTCAGTTCCTTTAATTAATACGCTATTGTTTGTTCTGCTGTCTGTCCAGTTGACCTGAGAAGTCTATAGAGACACAGTCTGCAGCATCGATTTTTTCTTCTTCGTCTTTTCTTAGTGTCCTGTCTTCGGAACCATACAATAAAACAGTCCAAATAAAAAATTTTGGGATTCTTAATTTCAAATCTTTTGGAAAGCCCTCTGTCTTTCCATACGGTGTTTAAATGGACCATTTTTTTTGTTTGTTTTGCCGTGCCAGTTCTTTTCATATCTTTGGTGCAGGAGCCGTCATTTGCTTTTTACAGATCCTAGATTCTTGAAATGTTGGACATTTTCTAAGTCTGTTTTGTTTATTTGAATGTTTGGATGTTCCTGGCCTTCTTCTTCTTCTCGCTGTGTGCATGACCTTGGTATTACAGCGTTCAGTTTCAATCCTGCTCTGCAACCTGCTGCATCTACTCGGTAGAGAATTCACTTCTTGCTTGTGGTGTTTTCTGCCGTTAACCCTTTCACTTCCGCACCATGTCTCGCAGCATCCTGCATTGCCAATCACGCTGGCAAAGAAAAAAAATGTAACCCTTTAATTCCTTCACCTATCCACCGTATGTATATGGTTGTATATATGTATGTACGTGTGAGATGTGTGTGTATGTGCTTGCGAGATTGTGCTCTCGGACATATCTGCGGGCATGTGTGACGGATAGTGTTTGTGTGTGCAGACGTCACTGCCCCCTTTGCTGACCATGGCACCGTCATTTGGTTCCATCAGAATTACCGTTGTCTGGTGCCTGTCCATGGTGGTGGCACAAGAGCCATGCACAAGACTGAAACGTGTATGTATATCATCTGCTTTCTGCGACAGAGTCAACAAGCGTTGTGTGTGTCCTGCCGGTACTTCCGGCAACGGTCTCATCAACTGTGTGCCCAACGGTGAGAATGAAACAAGAACAACAAGGACGAGTGTGTGTGATGTGTGTGTGTGTGTGTGTGTGTGTGTGTGTGTGTGTGTGTGTGTGTGTGTGTGTGTGTGTGTGTTGTGTGTGTGTGTGTGTGTGTGTGTGTGGTGTGTGTGTGTGTGTGTGTGTGTGTTTCCTTACAAGGATCATCGCACTCAGGGAGGTTACTTTGTGCTCACCTTCTCTTTGTTGCCTGTTTTCTCTCGTCCCATTTTCTACGCCACCGTAAATGCCATGGAGGCTGGCACAGTTTGTATAATGATGTCGATGAGGATGATAATCATAATCCTATGAAGTTCAATCTAGGATTGAGACTGCGTGACAGGGATGTACTCTACGCTGACTATCATAATATATCCTGACGTCAACCAGGCCCGAGAGATACAAACACCTGCGATGCTGATCACAAGATTTGAGCAACACCCTCATTGACGCATCCGTGAAGTGGATGAGACTCGACTGTGTGGTTCCAGTCTTCCCAATGAGCCCGTAGCACGCCCAGCTCTGGTAGAAGCTGGTTAGAGCCGAAAAATCCCACAATGATTTTTAAAGGGACTGATGGGGATTCGAACCCACAGCCTTACAATGGGTAGTCCGTAGCGCTAACTACTACACCATTGCAACTGGTTTAACGAGGACGAATGTTTCATTTTCGAGGGTAGTGGCTCAAGTACATTACTGCTTTATTTGTATCCATCTCTCGCTCATGACGGATTTTGGGGGAGGGGATGAGAAAGAGAGAGAGACTTTTAGACTTCAGACTTCAGAACACTTCTTACTTAAGGATGATAGTAGCATAAGGTCCTACTGGGCCTGCCTTACAGCTAGTCCTTGCCATCCTACACGGGAATATGTGCATAGAAAGACGAAGCATGACACATAAAATGTGAAACACATTATAAAACTCTGTGTGTGTGTGTGTGTGTGTGTGTGTGTGTGTGTGTGTGTGTGTGTGTGAGAGAGTAGGGGGAGAGATGTGTGTGTGGAAGAGAGAGGAGTGTGTGAGTGAGAGAGAGAGAGAGAGAGAGAGAGAGAGAGAGAGAGAGGAGAGAGAGAGAGAGGAGAGAAGGAGGGGAGAGAGGAGAGAGAGAGAGAGAGAGAGAGAGAGAGAGAGAGAGAGAGAGAGAGAGAGAGAGAGAGAGAGAGAGAGAGAGCGTTACTGCCAGATCATAATCCATACATAATTTTGTTTTGCTGTCAAGCAGTCTGCCTGAGTATACAAAGTTATCATGTTTTATTTTACTGTAGCTCTGTTGATGCTCTTTTTCCCTCGTGATTTTACAGTAGTGTTTTCTGTCTGTCTGTCTGTCTTCTTTCTCTCTGTCTCTGTCTTTGTCTGTCTGTCTCCCTTTCTCTCTGTATGTGTGTGTGTGTGTGTGTGTGTGTGTGTGTGTGTGTGTGTGTGTGTGTGTTGTGTGTGTGTGTGTGTGTGTGGTGTGTGTGTGTGGTGTGTTGTGTAAAAGGCTGGAGAGACGGGGAGGAGGTAGGAGTAGGGGTGGTGGTTGGAAGATTCATGCGCAAAGTTTTGGCATATGTCATGATTAATGATTGCTGTATTTTGTAGATGATTTGATCTTTTGATGTGTTTTATTTTTGTACGTTTTATATGACAGATGTGTGTTTATTTTTTTACGTAGATCTGAGAATGATACGGGCCTACATGTAGTGCGATTCCAGTGTATGTACAGTTTTTATTTCCAAATGTGAAATGACAAAGGAGTATTCAGTTGAATGGATTTTTTTTTCTAAATGCAGCATTTATTTACTTTTCTAATCAACATTAATACATTTTGAAGTGTGGCATGTAATACAGTAACATGGAATATGGATTATTTAATCTGCAAAAAGGGTAATCGAGAAAAAAAGATGAAATAAGAGATTCAGTTTATCATGACAGGTTACGGTCACTGTGCGGCCTTCAAAGATCCCATGATTGACCAGTTTCCCAACAGCCAAGGAGCTTTGTTTTTGCCTTGCCGTAAACGGCTTGCCAAGTGAGTTTTTTCTTTAACTTTTATTTTTAGCGTTTAAGTTTTATTTTCAGCGTTCTCTCCCCCAGTGGGGATGCCAGGGGCTCTTTCAGTATAAATAGTATCCCCACCTTCTGGAAATTCTGTGCTAGAAATGTCCTCTTGTCTGTCATTCTCTTTGTTTCTGCCTTGTTCCTTTGCTTTCTGTCGTTTCTTCCAATCATTTTCTGCCTTGCTGGTCCATTCACCTGTGTGTGTTCAATAAAGTCTTACATACTTTCTTTTAGGATTGATAATTGGGTACATGTATTAAGTGCATTTTTGGGTATCGGGAAATGAAACATGCGAAGCAATTTTAGGTGATTATGGTCTGTTTTTATATATGCTTTAGTACTTAGTTATGTTTAATTTTGTATTCAGGTTTGTTCTTTTAATCTCTTGTGTGATAATTGGACGGTGTGGTCAACGCCGGAGGCATCTCCTTAGATTATGTGCATGGATCAATTGATACGAGTACTTAATTATCTTTTTCTTTTTTTTCCTATTGAAGCACTGTGTATGTTTTCAAATGGTTATATAAGCCCTGATATGGCTCTGCGCAGTCGGCTGAGCTTTAAACAACAACAACAGTAACGGTGACCCAGGCAGGATGGAACCCAGATTGTCCGATTGAAATTCTGACATCTGACCCACTTTGTAATCACACTCGGCCCTAACAAGTTTCTACATTGATCAGTTTCTGATAAATATTCTTGACGAAGATTCAAACTGGAAAGCTCCCTATCTTCTCGTTAGTCTCCCACTTCGTCTTCTCTTTCCTCTCCTCTTTTCCTGTCCTTTTCGCTTCTTGTACTCCATCTGTTTTTCCTTTTTCTGTTTCTTTTATCCTTCTTTTCTTTCGTTCATTTAAAGTAGGTCTGTTGTCTGTTTTCTTTTGTTTTCATTTAAGTAGTCTGTTGTCTGTTTTCTTTTGTTTTCATTTAAAGTAGGTCTGTTGTCTTTTCTTTTGTTTTCATTTAAAGTAGGTCTGTTGTCTGTTTTCTTTTGAACAAGAAACAAAAATGGTATCAGAATGTGTATACATACATTGAGTGCATTATTGCTCTAAGGAAACGAAATATTCGGAAGCAGATTCAGGTAATTTAGGCCGTTTTATATGAGTGCATTATTGGCTCTAGGGAAACGAAATATTCGGAAGCAGATTCAGGTAATTTAGACTCGTTTTTATGTATGTTTTAGTGTCCTTAGTTTACATTTGTATTCAGGCATTTTTTAAATCCCTGTGATAAATTAGACGGATGCCAGGGGCATCTCCTTAGATTACGTGCGCGAATGCATTATTATGTGCTTAATTTTCTTTTCCATTTTTTGTGTTGAAGTATTGTGTATATTTCGAAAAGGTTATAGCCCTGACGTGACTCCATGCAGTCGGCTGGGTTTTAAGCAAAAATAACAATAACAGTCTGTTTTCATCACAGCGGTAGGGATTGACATGTTTTTACTTTACCTGCGTCTTCCATCGTCTCTCGTACGTTTGTGTAGAGTTTAGGGCTCTTGAGAGATGAGGCGCTGTACAAATAGTTATTATTATCGTCACGTGTTTCAGGTTTACTGTACCTAGGCCAGGTACGGACCAATTCTGTCTGTTCATCGTGTTCGGCACGAGCGAGCTGGCCTCCAGAGGACGTATGTTCGAGAACGAGGTGGAAGTCCAGCTGAGCGTGGCTACCCAACAGGTTGTACCTGGCCAAGACCAGCCCCAGTATGTAGCGGACAGCAGGATCTTTTTCAGGCTCAACGAAAAGGGTGTTACATGGGTAAGGTGTTAACACTTAAATACGCGGATATTTTTCTGTTTATCTGTCTTTATGTTTCCCCGTCTGGGCCTTTTTCTGTATACATAATATCCCACCTGTCGGAAATTCTGTGCTAGAAATTTCCTCTTTTCTGTCACTCTGTTTCTGCCTGGCTCCTTTGCTTTCTGTGGTCTCTGTCTATCATTTTTTGCCTTGATGGTCCGTTCGCCGATATGTTTTCTATAAAGCTTTACATATTTTCTCTCCGGATTGATAATTGGATACATGTATTGAGTGCATTTTTAGCTCCAGGGAAATGTGATGGACAGAAGCAATTTTAGACAATTTAGGCTCGTTTTTTTTAGATGTTTTAGTGTCCTTTAGTTATGTTTACATTTGTATTCAGGTTTGATTTTTTTAAAATGCCCTGGTGATAAATTGGACTGAGTGGTCAACACCAGGGGCATATCCTTAGATTATATGCGCGAATGCATTGATATGTGTACTTGATATTTTTTTCTACGTGTTTTTTTTTTTTCAGTGAG
Source organism: Monoplex corrugatus (assembly GCA_030674185.1). NCBI lineage: Eukaryota > Metazoa > Mollusca > Gastropoda > Littorinimorpha > Ranellidae > Monoplex > Monoplex corrugatus. Next base: position 69,000,725 of record CM060315.1, on the reverse strand, counting down.
TTATTGTGTACGGTTTGAGATGGTTGTAGCCCTGATATGTCTCTACACAGTCGGCTGGGCCTTAAACAACAGTAACATCTGTCTTGTTTTTCTAAGCGTCCCGATTTTTGTCAGGCGTGCATATGCACGATGTTTTATCCGTACTATACAGGCGGTGTGTTGCCGCACTGTCTGCACAATCTTGTGCTCGGTAAGTGTGCATACCCACCGTTAAGTTGCCGGGGGCTCTTTCAGTATAAATAGTATATATACTATCCCCACCTTCTGGAAATTCTGTTCTAGAAATTTCCTCTTTTCTGTCACTCTCTTTGTTTCTGCCTTGTTGCCTTGCTTTCTGTCATTTCTACTTATTTTCTGCCTTAATGGTCCATTCACCTGTATTTTTTTCGATAAAGTCTTACGTACTTTTTCTTCAGATTGATAATTGGGTACATGTATTAAGTACATTTTTGGCTCTAAGGAGGTGAGATATGCGGAAGCAATTTTAGGTAATTTATGCCTGTTTTTATATATGTTTTGGTGTCCTTATGTATGCTTATATTTGTATTCAGGTGTGTTTTTTAAATCTCCCCTGTGTGATAAATCAGACGGAATGGTCCTACGCCGGGAACATGTCCTTAGATTATGTGCGCGAATGCATAGATATGTGTACTTAATTTTCTTTTCTTTTTTTTCCTGTTGAAGTTTTGTGTGTTTTGAAGCGGTTATAGCCCTGATATTGCTCTGCGCAGTCGGCTGGGCTTTAAACAACAATAAAAGAAAGAAAGTAAGTGTGCATGCTGGGTTTTCTGTTTGTTTTTCGTGTTTCTATAAGCCAGCTCCCCGCGTGATTTACAGGATCTGTAATGTGCATGTTTGATATTCTGCCTACCGTGCCCAGCCTGTGTGGTTTTAAACATGGATATAGATCTCTGTCTGCCAGCCTGTCAGTCAGTCAGTCTGTCTGTCTGCGTTTATACTTTACTTCTATTTCATATCCTCGAAAAAACAAACAATGGTTCCATGGGTCAGGTTTTAAATATTATTTTTATCATTATTATTATTAGTAGTAGTAGTAGTGATGATGATGATGATGATGATGACGATGATGATGACGACGACGACGACGACGACGATGATGATGATGATGATGATGATGATGATGATGATGATGATGTCCATTTACATAATGCAGTCTATCAGAATGCTTGTTGCACTTAACAATAACGACAAGAAAAATAGATAGGTGGGCCCCCCGTGGGGACGCCGGAGACTCTTTCAGCACAAATACTGTCCCCACCTTCTGGAAAATTCTGTGCTAGAAATATGTCCTTTTCTGTCTTTGTCTTTGTTTCTTTCTTCCTCCTTCGCTTTGTCATTTCTCCCTATCATTTTTCTGCCTTGCTGGTCCGTTCACCTTTATGTTTTCTATAAAGTTTAACGTACTTTCTCTTAGGATTGATAATTAGGCACATGTGTGAAGTGCGTGCATTTTTGGCTCTAGGGAAATGAAATATGTGGAAGCAATTTTCGGTAATTTAGGTCCGTTTTAATATATGTTTCAGTGTCCCTAGTTATGTTTAAATTTGTATTCAGGTATTGTTTTTAAATCCACTGTGTGATAAATTGGACGGAATGGTCAACGCCAAGGGCATCGCCGTAGATTATGTGCGCGAATGCACTGATATGTGTACGTAATTTTCTTTTCCTTTTTTTTCCCCTGTTGAAATACTGTGCATGTTTTAAACTGGTTATAGCCCTTATGAGACGATAAACCGAGGTCGCATGTGCAGTACACATTCACCGTATGTTGAAGATCCCAGGGCAACGGAGTTGTCCCAGGCAAAATTCTGTAGGAAAATCGAAAATCCGTTTTTATAAGATAAACACACATATATGGGAAAAAGACAGGGAACATAGGTGGCGCTGCACGGCAGAGATGGGCTGTCCTGTCCGTAAAGAGTCTGCCCGAATTTCACGTGGTAAATCTGTCGTGACAAAAAACAATACAAAACAAAAAAACAAAACAAAAAAACGCAGTAACAAAACACATGGGTATATCTCTGTGTCTGTCTGTCTGTCTGTCTGTCTGTCTCTCTGTGTCTGTCCATCTATCTTTCTTCTCCCTCCCTCTCTCCTCTGTGTCCCTCCCTCTCTCCTCTATCTTTGTCTCTCTCTCTTTCTCTCTCTTCCCCAATCAACCTTAAAAAATCTTTCTCCCTCCCTCTCTCTGCCCATCCCCTTTCGCTTTCTATTTCTCTCTCTCTCTGTCTCTCTCTCACTCTCTCTCTCTATCTGTCTGTCTCTCTGTCTGTCTCCCCATCAACCTTAACAATCATTCTCTCTCCCTCTCTCTGCCCCATTCGCTCTCTATTTCATACCTCGTAAATATAAAATGGGGGTCCTTGGTGAGCTTCCTACACTGATCACAGCGTTATCTCCTTCTAAAGGTTTCTGTTTCGTTTACATTGATTCGTATCAGAAAGTGAGTTGTGTGAAATAAAATAGGATTTTTTTGTTGGCCTGTTTTTTCCCCTTCTGTTTGTGCTAATCATCGCAAGGGAGACAACTTTGGAGGGATGAGAATACCTATTTATATCTATTATGAAATGTGAATCAGGATAACGGCCAACATTCGAACAAACAGAAACCAGCAACACATCAAAACAGAAAGAGAACGTGTAATTCACAAAAAAAAAAAAAAAAAAAAAAAGACGGGAGCAAAATTTCGCCCAACTGACTTAGTCAAAGTACATAAATGACAACATAGAAACAACTTATAAAACTTACAACGACAACAACAACAACAACAAAACCACCAGCAACAACAACAACAGTTTTATGATGTTTTTTTTTATTAGTCTGACCTGTGTTGCAAGCTGCGGAAGTAGAATCATTGGCGGTATCGGGAAAACAGCTGGCCGGACAGTGGGTGTCGTAGGTGTGGATGTAACCCAACGAAACATTATGGAAGTTCTGTTGTTGTTTTTGTCCTAAGGTCTTATGGAAGTTCTGTTGTTGTTTTTGTTCTAAGGTCTTATGGAAGTTCTGTTGTTGTTTTTGTTCTAAGGTCTTATGGAAGTTCTGTTGTTTTTGCCCTAAGGTCTTATGGAAGTTCTGTTGTTGTTTTTGCCCTAAGGTCTTATGGAAGTTCTGTTGTTGTTTTTGCCCTAAGGTCTTATGGAAGTTCTGTTGTTGTTTTTGTTCTAAGGTCTTATGGAAGTTCTGTTGTTGTTTTGTCCTAAGGTCTTATGGAAGTTCTGTTGTTGTTTTGTTCTAAGGTCTTATGGAAGTTCTGTTGTTGTTTTTGTTCTAAGTCTTATGGAAGTTCTGTTGTTTTTTGCCCTAAGGTCTTATGGAAGTTCTGTTGTTGTTTTTGCCCTAAGGTCTTATGGAAGTTCTGTTGTTGTTTTTGTTCTAAGGTCTTATGGAAGTTCTGTTGTTGTTTTTGCCCTAAGGTCTTATGGAAGTTCTGTTGTTGTTTTTGCCCTAAGGTCTTATGGAAGTTCTGTTGTTGTTTTTGCCCTAAGGTCTTATGGAAGTTCTGTTGTTGTTTTTGCCTAAGGTCTTATGGAAGTTCTGTTGTTGTTTTTGCCCTAAGGTCTTATGGAAGTTCTGTTGTTGTTTTTGCCCTAAGGTCTGTGTATTTGTTTCTTTGTCTTTTGGGTACTCCTGATAAAGGTTAATTGGCCGAAAATTTGCGCCTGTCTTTGTTTTGTAAATTAGGTACTTATTATGGAGACTAGGCCAGTTTGCCATACGTGTATGCCCTCATCACGTCACGATGACTGCTGCTGGCAGGGCCATGTCCGCCGTAAGCAGGGTGGCTGCATCCCAAAAAACATCTGTATGGAGAGCTCGCTGTGGGATCCCGGCTCATAGGGCGTTCACTGCTGCGGTATAGGGGCGTTTACAAACGTGACCTGAATCAGCTGTTGCCAGTGTGGACATCTGGTAAGAGACAGCCACAAATCTCTGTGCCTTGTGACAAGTTGTAAAAGCAGGCATTGCCAAAGCAGAGGAGAAACGAACTCGTTCAGTAGTTGGACAGAAAAGGGAAGAGGACAGTTGCAGCAGCAATCATCCAGCTACAGCCATCGTCCTTCAGGTGCATCGGCTGTGCCAGTGACCGCCACTCAAGAATTGGACTGTACATTCACAGCCGACTTTATTCTACGTCCAACTGCGTCCTCAGCCGGGCACATCCGTAGTGTAATCAGACAACATTATCTAGTTCCATTTTTCGTGTGTTTCTGGTATTCATTTACTTTTCTGTCTGTTGACTAAATGCAGACGACGGCGAAGGAAGGGTGGATGTCCAACGGCAACACGTGGCAGTCCAGGCCGTGGCAGGAGACGTGACGGTGGTGCTGGACAATGTCAACGTCACCATCACCGTCACCTACGACAGCGACAACATCCTGAGCTGGCGTGTGCCAGACTGTGACACCACCGTCAAGTTCAGGCCTTTCAATCGCCGTGAGAGTCCGCAAACCCTCGCGCCTGGCGTCGCCATCACGGTATGGATTTCTTTTTATTACTTTTATTGTTTAAAGCCCAGCCGACAGCGTAGAGCCTTATCAGGGCTATAACCATTTCAAAACAAACACGACACCTTGCATGCTGACCCGTTAAACAAAACACCTGGAAATGAAAATAAAATACACACTTATCAATGCTTTCACGAATATAAATAAAGGATGTGCCCCTTGCGTTGACCATTCCGCTCAGTTTATCACCTGGGGATTTCCCCACACACACACAAAAAAACTAGATACGAATGCAAACATAACTTACGGATACTGATATATATATATATATATATATATATATATATATATATATATATATATATATATATATATATGATATATATATATGATATATATTACGGATATTGATCTACACTATATAAATATTTCGATATTATATATGGATAACATATATATATGTGTGTATATACATGTGTGTATATATGTGACATAATACATATATATAACTGGCCTGAATTACGTAAAATTGTTTTTGCAATTACGTTTCCTTAGAGCCAAAAGCACTGTAATTCATGTACCCAGTTATCAAGCCTGTGAGAAGGAATGTAAGGTTTTATAGAACACGTACAGATGAATGGAAGGGCAAAGCAGAAAATGATAAGAAGAAATGACAAATCAAAGGAGGAAGGCAGAAACAACGAGAGTGCCAGAAACGAGGACATTTCTAGCACAGAATCTTCAGAGCACTCAAAGGGCCCCTGGCATCTTTACACGGTGGAGATTGAGGGTACTATCACAGGGTCCTATTATCACAGGGTCCCCCTCAGACCGTATGTTAGACGGCCCTCAGACCGTATTGTTAGACGGCCTCAGACGTATGTTAGACGGCCCTCAGACTATTGTTAGACGGCCCTCAGACCGTATTGTTAGACGGCCCTCAGACGTATTGTTAGACGCCCTCAGACCGTATGTTAGACGGCCCTCAGACCGTATTGTTAGACGAGTAAGGAAGGTTTGCGTAATGATCACGCCATCCATGATTAGACTGGTTACTCGGCGTTTTTCACCGAGCAGGATCTAACGCTGACATTGGTCTTATCCAACTATAGAGGGTAGGTTATCTAGTACACAAAAGGTTTCAGCAAATACCAACGTCCAAGCGAAAAGTCCAGGGCCGCCAGGTGCCAAAGATTGCTTGGTTATTCAAATTTCGATGTCCAATGAAAGACAGGTTAGTTATTCAAATTTCGATGTCCAATGAAAGACAGATGGGAAGGTTTTGTGACAGAAACAACAGAAACGCACTGTATAAAAGCCAGAAAGTCAATCACTATAAAATTCATCCATTCGATTACCACCCAGCCAGAGACCTTCCAACCTATCTTAGAGGTATGTAATCCCACATCTCATTTTATACCTTAGTTAGGGTAGGGATAGAAGTAGGTAGTATGTTTGATTTTCCACAAAGCAAAGAATAGAGTAGGACATAAAAAAGTGTTCAGCATTCTAGTGATATGCAAGTTCTGATGATTCGTAGTGCATCTTAGGATTTTAGGAATATTAGGACCCAGGACAGTAGGAATGGTGAATCACGTTTATGCTGAAGTTGACTGCTTAAATAAATACGTCGTAGTTATTAATCTATGTGTGGACTGCTTATGAGAATCATGTCTAGTGTTGTTAGTGCATTTCTTCTCGTCACTCTCCTTCCTCCTTGTTGTGTGTGTGACTACTAAGTAGAGAAACAATTCTTCATATACATCCCCAATACATCTACCTGTTATAGAGGACCCACCCAAATATCCTTCTTGTTATAGTACTATGGATCAGCGTCACCTAGCAGTTCCAAGATATAATGTTTATATTCACACACACACACACACACACACACACACACACACACACACACACACACACACACACACACACGCACACACACACACACACACACACACACACACACACCACACACACACACACACACACACACACACTCTCTCTCTCTCTCTCTCTCTCTCTCTCCCCACCCCCTCTGATTCTGTCTCGTTTTCTCTCTCTCTCCGTCTCTCTTAGGAACTCTCGGCGTGTGTGTGTGTGTGTGGTGGGAGGGGGGTGCACACACATCTGTTTGCAAAAACCTGAAATTATGACTGTAACTGTGCGTGCTTTCCACTTTTTCTACAGACACAGAGCTTCATTAAATCATGTACCTGTTTCACAAAGTACTCGAACCTAGACAACGTTTGTTAATACACGTATGTACATGTAAAACCTGCTTACTTTCTGAAAACAAGAACAAATTTGTTCTACAATTACGATGACTTTTTGATAGGTTTACATACAAAGGGGCATAACTTTATAGCTCAAAATGGAACATCAAGGGATCTATACTAAAAGAACTTCTAAGTAAATGCTTTCAAAGTACTTTTGCTTTATACTTGCACAAGCCTTTCTTATCCTCAAATTTCCAGTTTATTCCGTGTTTCTGTTATTGCAGACTTCTGTTCTGTAAACTGTCATAAGCTTCATTTAAAAAAATTGAACATTATGACCCCTGAGTGGGTCATGATGACCTACTCATTGCCTGAACTCGTTAACAATTATGTTTGTCACACATGCTTACCATTTCACCATGATTTCCCTTTTTTCTAGAATTATTGTTTTTTTTCTTCAGGTGTAAATACGACAAACTGTATCTATGTCTAAGTAATATTATGACACAGTATTTTGCAGAAATACTGTTGGTATTGAAAAAATAACAGTCCTCCTAAATGAAATTTATGACACCGGAAAAATCCCCAAAGATATGTCAAAATCAGTTTCTATTTAATTCCAAAGAGAACCGGGGCTTTAGAATGCGAACTCCATCGTACAATCAGCTTGATGAGTCATATAACAAAAATCCTATTAAGAATAATCATGATGAGGACAAGGAGCAGAATCAAAAGAGAAATAGCAGAAGAACAGTGTGGATTTGTCGAAGGGAAAGGAAGTGTTAATGCCATATACATCCTCAAAATATCATAGAGAGGTCGATCAAGTTGAATAAAGATTTATATTTATGCTTTGTTGATTATACCAAGGCTTTCCATCGGGAAAACATGAGTAATTGATCAACCAACTAGAAAGACTCAATGAATTGATGGAAAAGATCAAAGAATAATCAGAAATATGTTTTGAGAACAAACAGCAGCGATGAGAATAGAAAACAATTTAAGCTCTTTCCAAAATATCAAAAACGGGGATCAGGCAGGGTTGTGTTCTATCACCAGATTTGTTTTCACTTTACGGCGAAAGCATCACGTGAAACCTAGAAGAATGCCCTGGGATAAAAGGTTAGAGGAAAAATGATAAACAACATTCGTTACGCAGATTACGCCGTGCTAATTGCAGAAAACGAAAGGGACCTACAAAACAGTGTGAATATAATAGAAATGGAAAGCAAAAATAAAGGGTTGGAGCTAAATAGCAAGAAGACTGACTTAATGGTGATCAGTAAAAAACATGAAATTCCCCTCATGCAAAATAACGCAAACGGCACAACTTTGAGACAGGTTGATAAGTTTAAATATCTGGGAACGGTCATCTCACCAGACGGCAGGTGCACATAAGAAATAGCCAGCATAATGGCCAAGCCAAAACAGCATTCGAGAAGATGAAAAGCGCTCTTACCAACAAATGCCTATCAATTCACATCAGGAAGAGAGTTCTTAGTTATGTTTAAATTTGTATTCAGGTCATCATCATCATCATCAGGTGCCCTGCCGCATGGCGTTGGTGACCATGGACTTCCAACATCTCTATCTCTCGTTGCCCCCAGCATCTCCCCCACCCTCCTCATCCCCAGCCATTCTGCAAGTCCGTCCAGCATTCTCTCCCTGGGTCTACCTGGTGCTCTCTTTCCCTCCAGCTTTCCCGTTGTGACCAGGTGCTCCAAATCCCCCTTCCTCATAAAATGGCCTATAAATGTTGCTTGTCTTTTCCTAATCTTCCTTATGAGTGATCTACTTGTGTCTGTCTCCATCAAGACTGTCTCGTTTGTTTTCTTTGCTGTCCATGGAACTCTCAACATTCTTCTGAGAAACCACATCTCGGCTGCCTCGATTCTGCTCTGGCTTTGCTTGCTGACTGTCCACGCCTCGCATCCGTACAACAGTATTGGTTCTATATAACATTCAAGAACTCTCTTTCTGATGTTAATTGATAGGCATTTGTTGGTAAGAATGCTTGTCATCTTCTTGAATGCTGTTTTGGCTTGGCCGATTCTGCCAGCTATTTCCGATGTGCATCTGCCGTCTGATGAAATGACCGTTCCCAGGTATTTGAATTATTAACCTGTGTCAACCTTGTGCCATTTGCTGTTATTTTGCATGAGGGGATTTCATGTTTTTTACTGATCACCAAGACTTCAATCTTCCTGCTGTTTAGTTCCACCCCTTATCTTTGCTTTCTGTTTCTAGTATATTCACAAGGTTTTGTAGGTCCCTTTCATTTTCTGCAATTAGCACGGTGTCATCTGCGTATCGAATGTTGTTTATCATTTTCCCTCCAACCTTTAATCCAGGGTCTTCTTCTACGTTTCTCATGATATTTTCGCTATATAGTGAAAACAGATCTGGTGACAAAACACAACCCTTTCTGACTCCTCTTTTGATGTTTTGAAAGAGCTTATATTGTTTTCTATTCTCATTGCAGCTGTTTGTTCCCAGTACATATTCCTGATTATTCGTAGATCTTTTCCATCGACATTGAGTCTCTCCAGTTGGTTGATCAATTCTTCATGTCGTACCTGATCGAAAGCCTTGGTATAGTCAACAAAGCATAAATACAAATCCTTATTCATCTCAATTGACATCTCTATGATAGTTCTTAGGATGTATATGGCATTGATAGTTCCTTTCCCCTCCACAAATCCACACTGTTCTTCTGCTATTTCTCTTTTGATTCTATTCCTTGTCCTCATCATGATTATTCTTAACAGGATTTTTGTTACATGACTCATCAAACTGATTGTGCGATGGAGTTCGCATTCTATAGGCCCTGTCTTCTTTGGAAGTGCAATGAAAATTGATTTTGACATATCTTTGGGGATTTTTCCAGTGTCATAAATTTCATTTAGGAGGACTGTTTTTTTTTTCTATGCCAAATTCCTCCAGGGCTTCAATCATCTCTGTAGTAATGTTGTCTGGTCCTGGGGCTTTTCCTGGTTTCATCTTTTTCAGTGCTGATCTAACTTCATCGTTCATTATGGGTGGTCCTTCAGATTTATTTTTTATAATGTGTTCTTCGTTTCTGTCATCCTCAAAAAGGTCTTTAATGTACTCTCCCCATCTGTCTAATATTTTGTCTTTTTCCATGATAAGCGTGCCATCTTTCGATTTTAAGCAATCAGTTGATGTGCATGTATTTTTCCTGTGGACAATTTCTTCAATTCGTCTGTACATACCCTGAGGATCCATTTTGTGTCGTTCTTCTATCTCTTTGCATTTTGTGTTCAGCCAAGCTTCCTTAGCTTCATTGCACCTATACCTGATTTCTTTATCTTCCTGTATATCTCCTCGTTTTTCTTTGCCTTCCTCCTTTCTCCTTTCCTCCATCAGGCCCAAAATTTCATTAGTCATCCAGCTCTTTTTTGCTTTTCTATTTGTCTTAGGGATTTCTTCACAAGCTTCATTTATAGAACTTCTCAACTTTGTCCATTATTCCTCACTGTCACCAACGTCTTCCAGAGCACTGAATTTGTTTTGAATATGTACATTAAATTTTTGACGTATCATTTCATGTCTTTAAGAGTCCAAGGCTATTCAGGTATGTTTTTTAAACCCTCATGTGCAATTTATTGGCCGTAATGGTCAACACCAGGGGCACCTCCTTAGATTATGTGCACGAATGTACTGATATGTGTACTTAATTTTCTTTTCCTTTTTTTCCTGTTGAAGTATATTGTATGTTTTGAAGTGGATATAGCTCTGATATGGCGTTGCAACAATAACAATAACAGTACCTGGACAACAACTCAAGATCTAGTGGAGGGGGAAGGAGAATGCCTGCCTGCGATTCGAACCCGGGTTTATCGCGTCGTAGGCGGGTGCTGTATGCACTGGGCCTCACGTTTCAGTAAATATAGGACCAAACTTCCTTTTTTCACTTTAAAAACTGATTTTAAACAGATATTGGCTTACCATACAAACCATGATCTTGGTAGAATGAGAGTGCTGAAGTAACTTCCCTTGCACCAAAACGCATATGTCATTTATGGATTATTTTCTGCGTGTCTTCCAGCTGACTTCTCTTCTTCTTCTCCATTGACTCTTTAAGTTATTGGGACGCCGCTTTAAAGAACTGTTTTCCAATTTCCTCCACCTCTGTCGGTTGTGTGCGAAGATCTGGGTCTCTGCAGATGATTTCTCTGTTCATTCCGCAGTGTTGCCAGTCCTGCCATTTTTTTTTACTCGTTTGTTTTTGTCTTTCCTTGTTTTTTCTTTTTTGTCTTTTTCTCTGTCTCCTCCCTCACCAGTTCCCTGGAGGACGGATCAAGCAAAGCCACTGGATCTTGTTACATGTCCAAGCCAACATAGTTACCTTTTCTTATCTGATGTCAGCAGAACTTCATATGGATCTATGAAATTCTGCCAGGTTAATGCTGACCATCAAACGTTTTCCCATGATACCCAAGATGGCACAAGCAGACAGATAAAAGAAAGAAGTTGTGTGTGTGTTCGTGTGCTGGTATGGGTAAAGGTACCTATTGTGCATTGCTTGTGTGTGTGCTTGAGTGTGTGTGTGTGTGTGTGTGTGTGTGTGTGTGTGTGTGTGTGTGTGTGTTGCGCATGTGTGTGTGTTTGCGCATGTGTGCGCGCGCTGCACGTGTGGGCGTATCGCCACAAAATTTCTGCTTCACTATAACACCACCATACACTCTGTGCAGTCTCCTCCATCAGCGTCGTTCAACGATCCGGGATGCCAGTTCCCCAACGTGTTGTGTGCCACACCCGACGACAGCCCTGACTTTCTGGAACAGGCTGCCAGAAGTCTGCGTCTGAGTGTGAACGAGTACCTGTTGTACGCTTCTATCAAATATGCCCCTAGACAGACCAGGTACTGTGTCAGCAAAGAGGCTGCTTCTCTCGATTACTTGCTTTGCTTCATTGACATCTATCTATCTATACAATCACTTGCTTTGTTTATTAATTGGTATATCTCTGTCTCTCTATTTCTCTTGTGTGTGTGTCTCTGTCTCTCTTTGTGTCTCTGTGTGTCTGTCTTTGTGTGTGTGTGTGTGTGTGTGTGTGTGTGTGTGTGTGTGTGTGTGTGTGTGTGTGTGCATTCGTTCGTTCGTTGCTTGATTTAACGTCTTTTCACTATAAGTGATATTAGGTCATTTAGGCCTGTGGTTATATATGTTTTACTGCCCTTGGTTATGTTTTAATTTGTATTCAGGTATGTTTTTTAATCCCGTGTGTGATAAATTGGAGTGGTCAACGCCAGGGGCATCTCCTTTGATTATGTACGCTGATGCATTGAGTGTGTACTTTTATTTTCCTTTTTTCCTGTTGAAGAATTGTTGTTTTGAAACAGTTATAGCCCTGATATGGTTCGACGCAGTCGGCTGGTCTTTAAACAAAAATAAATAACATAATCATATTGATATATATATATATATATAATAATAACAATATATCAACTTATTGATTATATGCGTGTATATGTATATGTATGTATATATGTATATTATGAGGGAAGGATGATAGGCTGGAGGAATTACGAGTGTTGAAGACGATACCTCCTCGGTGATGTTGTGGGATTTTTCAGTCTAAATAATATCCCTTCCTTTTGGAAATCCTGTGCTAGAGATTTCTCTTTTCTGTCACTTCGTTTCTGTCTTGCTCCTTTGCTTTCTGTCATCTCTTCCTATTATTTTCTGTCTTGCTGAAGATTTCATCTCTATGCATTCTATACATGTACAGCCTTACATATTTTTGTCTGTTAGAGTTGATAATTAGATGAATGTATTCACTGCATTTTTGGCTCTTTCGAAATGTGATGTGCAGAAGACGTATTAGTATACTGACGTTTATGTGTTTGTATTCAAGTTTATCTTGAACTCCATGGTGATAAACTGGGCGGAATGGTCAACGCCAGGACTATATTCTTTGATTACGTGCGCGAATGCATTGATACATGTACTTAATTTTCTTTTTTTTTCTCCTATTGAAGTTTTGTATGTTTTGAAGTGATATAACCCTGATATGGCGCTACGCGGTCGGCTGGGCTTTAAACAACAATAATGATAACGATAGCGCCTTTTAGCATTATGCCCTAAACAGACCAGGTCATGTATTTGTACGTCATGTACGCCTCTCCCAAGTACGCCCCAAACAGACCAGATCATGTATTTGTACGTCATGTACGCCCCAAACAGACCAGATCATGTATCTGTACGTCATGTACGCCTCTCCCAAGTACGCCCCAAACAGACCAGATCATGTATCTGTACGTCATGTACGCCTCTCCCGAGTACGCCTCAAACAGACCACGTCATGTATTTGTACGTCATGTACGCCTCTCCCAAGTACGCCCTAAACAGACCAGATCATGTATCTGTACGTCATGTACGCCTCTCCCAAGTACGCCCCAAACAGACCAGATCATGTATTTGTACGTTATGTACGCCTCTCCTAAGTACGCCCTAAACAGACCAGATCATGTATCTGTACGTCATGTACGCCTCTCCCGAGTACGCCCTAAACAGACCACGTCATGTATTTGTACGTTATGTACGCCTCTCCCAAGTACGCCCCAAACAGACCACGTCTTGTATTTGTACGTCATGTACGCCTCTCCCAAGTACGCCCCAAACAGACCACGTCTTGTATTTGTACGTCATGTACGCCTCTTCCAAGTACACCCCAAAAGACCAGATCATGTATCTGTACGTCATGTACGCCTCTCCCAAGTACGCCCCAAACAGACCAGATCATGTATCTGTACGTCATGCACGCCTCTCCCAAGTACGCCCCAAAAGACCAGATCATGTATCTGTACGTCATGTACGCTTCTTTCCCCTATGCCTCAAACAGACCAGGTCTTGTATTTGTACGCTATGTACGCCTCTCAAGTACGCCCCAAACAGACCACATCATGTATTTGTACGCTATGTACGCCTCTTTCAACTACGCCCCAAACTGACCACGCCATGTATTTGTACGTCATGTACGCCTCCGTCTCAAGTTCGCCCCAAACAGACCAGGTCATGTATTAGTACGCTATGTACGCCTCTCATGTACGCACCAAACAGACCAGATCATGTATTTCTACGTCATGTACACCTGTTTCCACTATGCTCAAACTGACCAGGTCATGTATTTGCACGCAATATACGCCTCTCTCACGTACGTCACAAACAGATCAAGTCATGTAGTTGTATGCCGTGTTCGCCCCTCGGAAGCACGCCCCAAACAGATCAGGTTATGTATGTGTACGTCATGTACGCTTCTCTCAGTTACGCCCCAAACAGACCAGGTCACGTATTCGTACGTCATGTACGCCTCAAGTACGCTCCAACAGACCAGGTCACGTATTTGTACATCTTGTAAGCCTCTCTCAAATACGCCCCAAACAGATTAGGTCATGTATTTGTACGTCATGTACGCCTCTCAACTACGCCCCAAACAGACCAGGTCATGAATTTGTACATCATGTACGCCTCTCAAATACGCCCCAAACAGACTAGGTCATGTATTTGTACGTCATGTACGCCTCTCAACTACGCCCCAAACAGACCAGGTCATGTATTTGTACGTCATGTACGCCTCAAGTACGCCCCAACAGACCAGGTAACGTATTTGTACTTCATGTACGCCTCTCAAGTACGCCCTCTGCAGACCAGGTGCTGTATTTGTACGGCATGTATGCCTCTCGCAAGTACACACCATACAGACCAGGTCATGCATTAGTATGTTATATACGCCTCAAGTACGCCCCAAACAGACATGTACGCCAGTTTCCACAATGCCCCAAACAGACCAGGTCATGTATTTTTACGCCATGTACGCCTCTCTCACATACGTCCAAAACAGACGAGGTCATGTGTATGTACGCCTCAAGTACGCCCCAAACAGACCAGGTCATGTATGTCATGTACGCCTCTCTCAAATACGCCCCAAACAGACCAGGTCATGTATGTCATGTACGCCTCTCAAGTACGCCCCAAACAGACCAGGTCATGTATGTCATGTACGCCTCTCTCAAATACGCCCCAAACAGACCAGGTCATGTATGTCATGTACGCCTCTCAAATACGCCCCAAACAGACCAGGTCATGTATGTCATATACGCCTCTCAAATACGCCCCAAACAGACCAGGCCATGTACGCCTCTCTCAAATACCCCCAAACAGACGAGGTCATGTATGGCATGTACGCCTCTCTCAAGTACGCCCCAAACAGACCAGGTCATGTATGTCATGCACGCCTCTCAGGTACGCCCCAACCAGACCAGGTCATGTATGTGTTCGTCATGTACGCCTCTTTCAAGTACGCCCCAAACAGACCAGGTCATGTATGTCATGTACACCTCTCTCAAGTACGCCCCAAAAAGACCAGGTCATGCTCGTCTTTGAATTGTATCTATGAATGGTTATTGAACCCTGGGTGTGTTTTTTCTTTATTTTTTTCTTTTAATTTTTGTGTTGGTTCTGTTTGTTTTTTGTATAGTTTGTCGTGTTGAAGGCTCACAGCCTGGGTCTTAACGCAGACCAACATCTAATGCACGCTCCTGTTAAGTGCGCCCCCAAACACAGAGAAATCTTTGGGTATCTGATGTAACCCTTTTCTCTTAAAATTAAGTACACTTCCAAATGGACTAGCCAATGTGTTAGTATTTCATGTATCGTTTTCCTGAAGTACACTTCCAAACAGATCAGTGTACCTGCTCCTTAGAGAACTGTGATTTGTTGTGTTGTGAAATATACAGTCTTTCTCTCTGTGTTGTTTCTGTCTGTTTATCTCTTGCAAACGCT
Source organism: Monoplex corrugatus (assembly GCA_030674185.1). Classification (NCBI taxonomy): domain Eukaryota; kingdom Metazoa; phylum Mollusca; class Gastropoda; order Littorinimorpha; family Ranellidae; genus Monoplex; species Monoplex corrugatus. The sequence continues at coordinate 68,985,233 of CM060315.1, read as the reverse complement.
CCAAAATAGATCTGGAATGCGGCTGCTCCTTTGAGAATCGTAGAAGTAGGCCCACATAAATTAGTGTACTGTGATTAATTCTATGAACGTTTATTCACATGAGTGCTATGACAAATTGTGTGTCTGTATGCGTGTGTTTGTGCGTGCGTTTGTGCATATGCGCGTGTGTGTGTTTGTGTGAAGAGGGAGGACGTAGGCAGACATACAGACAGACTGACAGATTGACTGACTCAGACTTAAAATGCATAACCCTAGAAAGTGCAACTACATAATCAAAGTTTCACCGTCACATCTGGCTTTCCAGGGGAGCCTTAAAGTTCTTGTGTTCTGTTTTCAGGGGAGCCTTAAAGTTCTCGTGTTGTGTTTCCAGGGGAACCTTAAAGTTCTCGTGTTGTGTTTCCAGGGGAGCCTTAAATTTCTCGTGTTGTGTTTCCAGGGGAGCCTTAAAGTTCCTGTGTTCTGTTTTCAGGGAGCCTTAAAGTTCTCGTGTTGTGTTTCCAGGGGAACCTTACAGTTCTTGTGTTCTGTTTCCAGGGGAGCCTTAAAGTTCTCGTGTTGTGTTTCCAGGGGAGCCTTAAAGTTCTCGTGTTGCGTTTCCAGGGGAACCTTACAGTTCTTGTGTTCTGTTTCCAGGGGAGCCTTAAAGTTCCTGTGTTCTGTTTTCAGGGGAGCCTTAAATTTCTCGTGTTGTGTTTCCAGGGGAACCTTACAGTTCTTGTGTTGTGTTTCCAGGGGAGCCTTAAAGTTCTCGTGTTGCGTTTCCAGGGGAACCTTAAAGTTCACGTGTTGTGTTTCCAGGGGAGCCTTAAAGTTCTCGTGTTGTGTTTCCAGGGGAGCCTTAAAGTTCTCGTGTTGCGTTTCCAGGGGAGCCTTAAATTTCTCGTGTTGTGTTTCCAGGGGAGCCTTAAAGTTCTCGTGTTGTGTTTCCAGGGGAGCCTTAAAGTTCCTGTGTTCTGTTTCCAGGGGAGCCTTAAATTTCTCGTGTTGTGTTTCCAGGGGAGCCTTAAAGTTCCTGTGTTCTGTTTCCAGGGGAGCCTTAAAGTTCTCGTGTTGTGTTTCCAGGGGAGCCTTAAAGTTCCTGAGTTCTGTTTCCAGGGGAGTCTTAACGTTCCTGTGTTCTGTTTTCAGGGGAGCCTTAAAGTTCTCGTGTTGTATTTCCAGGGGAGCCTTAAAGTTCTTGTGTTCTGTTCCCAGGGGAGCCTTAAAGTTCTCGTGTTCTGTTTCCAGGGGAGCCTTAAAGTTCTTTTGTTCTGTTTTCAGGGGAGCCTTAACGTTCCTGTGTTCTGTTTCCAGGGGAACCTTGAAGTTCCTGTGTTCTGTTTCCAGGGAGCCTTAAAGTTCTCGTGTTGTGTTTCCAGGGGAGCCTTAAAGTTCTTGTGTTCTGTTTTCAGGGGAGCCTTAAAGTTCTCGTGTTGTGTTTCCAGGGGAGCCTTAAACTAAAGTTCTTGTGTTCTGTTTTCAGGGGAGCCTTAAAGTTCTTGTGTTCTGTTTCCAGGGTAACCTTAAAGTTCTCGTGTTGTGTTTCCAGGGGAGCCTTAAAGTTCTCGAGTTGTGTTTCCAGGGGAGCCTTAAAGTTCCTGTGTTGTGTTTCCAGGGGAGCCTTAAAGTTCCTGTGTTGTGTTTCCAGGGGAACCTTAAAGTTCTTGTGTTCTGTTTCCAGGGGAGCCTTAAAGTTCTCGTGTTGTTTCCAGGGGAACCTTAAAGTTCCTGTGTTGTGTTTCCAGGGGAGCCTTAAAGTTCTTGTGTTCTGTTTCCAGGGAGCCTTAAAGTTCTCGTATTGTATTTCCAGGGGAGCCTTAAAGTTCTTGTGTTCTGTTTTCAGGGGAGCCTTAAAGCTCTTTGTTCTGTTTTCAGGGAACCTTAAAGTTCTCGTGTTGTTTCCAGGGGAGCCTTAAAGTTCTCGTGTTGTGTTTCCAGGGGAGCCTTAAAGTTCCTGTGTTCTGTTTCCATGGGAGCCTTAAAGTTCTCGTGTTGTGTTTTCCAGGGGAGTCTTAAAGTTCTTGTGTTGTGTTTCCAGGGGAGCCTCAAAGTTCCTATGTTCTGTTTTCAGGGGAACCTTAAAGTTCTCGTGTTCTGTTTCCAGGGGAACCTTGAAGCTCCAGTGTTGTTTCCAGGATCGGAGGGGGCTTAAAGTTCTTGTGTTCTGTTTTCACGGCCTTTGATTCCCAAACCCTACCCACCAGCATCCTGCAGAAAGCTGGTGGATAGGGTAAGGGAGTCAGGGGTCGAAGTTTTTGCTTTGGTAGAATGGTTGACAATGCAGGATACTGCTGAACAGGGTGCAGGAGCCAAAAGAGTTAAAAGTTTTCGAGCCTTAAAATTCTCATGTTCTGTTTCCAGGGGAGCCTTAAAATTCTCATGCTCTGTTTCCAGGGAAGCCTTAAAGTTCTCATGTTCTGTTTTACTTGGGGAGCCTTTAAGTTCTCGAGTTCTATTTCTAGGTGAGCCTTAAAAGTTTCTGTGCTCTGTTTCCAGGGGAGCCTTAAAGTATCCATGCTACCTGGTGTGCAACACCTTCAAGACGCAGTGCTCCAGACAAGATCAGATCCTGGCCATAAGGACCTGCTCCTCTCTGCTCATCAGACGAAAGACGCTGTCGTGTCTTCAGGACCTGGGCACCTCCTACAACGTCCTGGACATCTTTCAGAAATGCCTGCAGTTCATCTGCCGCAAGGACTTCTACTCCTGCGAGGGCCTGAAGAAGTTCATCAAGAGATGTCCCAAAGCCATGTCTCTCAAGAACCTGGACTGCAACTTCAAGCGTTTTGGGCGTCCCGGAATTACCAACACCGTGTGAACGGTATCTGGTAGTGCAGCATGTAATGTAGTTGTATAATACAATACAATACAATACAATACAATACAATATTTTATTTATATAGCGCAAAATCTTGATAAAATCAAATCTAAGCGCTAAAACAGACACACACGCACGCACGCACACACACCACGCACGCACGCAACACACACACGCACACGGCTATAAATGGGGAGAAAGAATAAAAGCAATGGAAAATTATAGAGAGCATATTATATACAATTATATATAACACTTATGCACACGCACGCACACACACACACACACGCTCTCGCACACACACACACGAAGACACAAACACACACGTTCACATGCATACACAGTCATGTATGCGCATACACACACACGCACGCACAGACACACACACTCTCACTCACTCATACGTAATACACACTCATGCTTGCACACATATACGCGCACACACACAAAACACACACACCAAACACGCATATACACATTCGTCCACGCACACGCAGGCGCGCACACACACACCCTCGTACACGCACATACAAGCTCATGGATGCGCACACACATTCAGACACACGCATGAACACAAACACATACACACATACGTATGCACGCACACAAACACACAGAAACCATCATCGACACTATCAACCATTTATTGTCAGGCTAGCTTCAAAGTTGCGCACACGTGTACACACACTAGCGCGCGCACATACATACACATACACGCACACGTACACCACGTACGCACTAACAAGCGCGCGCACACACACGTGCACGTACGTACACAACACACATACAACACACACACACACGTACACACGCATATCTGTACACACACGCACTCGCACACATAAACATACACACGCACACACGTATACACAACACACGTACACACACAATAAAATACACAGATATACACACACATACACACACACTATAAAAATACGTACACACACACAACACACGCGCGATACGCACACGCACATACACACACACACGCACATACACACACACAGACACGTACACGTACACACACATACACGTATCCCATAAAAACACCCCGTTATCAAATCAAGTAACATATTCATTTGTGACAAATTATAACTTAACAACAAGATATTATGCGTAGAACTATATCAAGTGAGTGACCAACATACAGTCACTGGTAATACAATACACGCCTGCGGATGCACACATACAAAACACACACGCGTAGACACACACACAAAACACGCAAGCGCATACAAACACACAACATGTGCTTTGAATTTTTTCATTACACACACACACACACACGAACACGCACCCGTCTAATATCACTTATAGTGAAAAGACGTTAAATCAAAGAACGAACGAACACGAACACGCACGCGAGCGCATACACACACACTCGTTCACGTACATATCATCTATGCCTGCATACGCACTCGCACACATACACATACATACACATGCACGCACACATACACACACACGGAGACACATATACACACTCATGCATGCGTATACACACACACACACACGCATACACACACTCTCTCTCATATACATAATACACACACTCATGCTTGCACACACACCACACACACGCACGCATGTATACATGGTGTACATTCTTCCACGCACGCACGCACACACACACACACACATTCACGTACATATACACTGTGCCTGCACGCGCACTCGCACGCACTCACAAACACTACAGACACACTCGTGCACGCACACGCACACACAACACACACACACACAAACGCGCGCGCGCAGAAGACACATAATGCAAATACGTACACATGCATACACAGTCATGCATGTGCATACACACACACGCACGCACACATTCTCACTCACTCATATACGTAATACATACTCGTGCTTGCTCACATAACACACACACCACACACACACACACACGCATGCACACATGCAGACACACATTCATCCACGCACACACACTCGTCCACGCGCACACACTCGTCCACGCGCACACACACATACCATCGGACACTCGCCTACAAACTCGTGGATGCGCACACACATCAGACATCAACGCAGGCACACACATACACCCAACACGCTCAACATCACGCAGCACACACACACACACACACCACACAAACACACACCTTCATCATCAAAACCATTTAATTTCAGGTTAACATCAAAAGTTGTGCGCACAGGCACACGTACACTCATACATACGTAACACACACACGCGCGCCGCACACATACACGCACACCTACATACACGTATCACACCCACACACGTATTACATGTGTTTGGTTGCTCGAGGTGTGTGCGTAGTGTGTTTTGTGTCTGTGTGTGTGCGTAGTGGTGTGATTGTACTGAATGTGTGATACTGTAAGGTTGTATTGTGCCTGTGGTGTGTTTGTGTCTGACGTGTGTGTGGTGTGTTGTGGTGTGTTGTGGTGTGTTGTTGTGTGTGTGTGTGTGTGTGTGTGGTGTTGTGGTGTGTGGTGTTTGTGTTGTGTTGTGGTGTGTTTGTGCCTGTGGTGGTTTGTGTCTGTGACGTGTGTGTGTGTGTGTTTTGTGTGCCTGTGTGTGTGTTTTGTGTTGTGGTGTGTGTGTGTGTTGTCTGTGACGTGTGTGTGGTGTGTTTGTGCCTGTGGTGTGTTTGTGTGGTGTGTTTGTGTCTGTGACGTGTGTGTGGTGTGTTTGTGCTGTGGTGTGTTTGTGTGGTGTGTTTGTCTGTGACGTGGGGGTGTTTGTGTGTTGGTTTGTGTGTGTGTGGTGTTTGTGTGTGGTTGTTTGTGGTGTGTTTGTGTCTGTGACGTGTGTGTGGTGTTTGTGTGTATGGGTGTGTGCCTGTGGTGTGTTTGTGCCTGTGGTTGTTTGTGGTGTGTTTGTGTCTGTGACGTGTGTTGGTGTGGTGTGTCTGTGTGTGTGTGTGTCTGTGGTGTGTTGTGTCGTGTTTGTGTCTGTGACGTTGTGTGGTGTGTTCGTGTCTATGGTGTTTGTGCCTGTGGTGTGTTTGTGGCTGTGGTGTGTGTGTGTCTGTGGTTGTTTTGGTGTGTTTGTGTGTGTGGTGTGTGTGGTGTGGTGTGTTTGTGTCTGTGGTGTGTGTGTGTGCTGTGTTTGTGTCTATGGTGTGTGTGTGTGTTTGTGTCTATTGTGTGTGTGTGGTGTGTTTGTGTCTATGTGGTGTGTGTGGTGTGTTTGTGTCTATGGTGTGCGTGTCTGTGGTGTGTGTCTGTTGTGTGTTTTGTTCTGTGGTGTGTGTGCGTCTGTGGGGTGTGTATTGTATGTTTGCGTGTATGGTGTATGTGTGTGTGTGGGGTGTGTGTTTGTGTCTATAGTGTGTGTTTGAGTCTATGGTGTGGTGTGGTGTGTTTGTGTCTACAGACGCACACACCATAGACACAAACACACCACACCCACCATAGACACACACCACACCCGCCATAGACACAAACACACCACACACACACACCCGCCATAAACACAAACACACACACACCCGCCAAGGCAACACACCACACCCCACATACACCATAGACAGAAACACACCACGCAGACACCATAGACCCAAACACCATACACACACATACACCATCGACACAAATACACCACACCACGCATACACCATAGACACAAACACAGCACACACACACACACACCATAGACACGAACACAGCACACACACACATACCACAGACACAAACACAGCACACACACACCACAGACACACAAACACAGCACACAAACACAGCACACAAACACAGCACACACACAAACACACCACGCACACACCATAGACACTTCGTGTGGGTGTGGTGTGTTTGTATTTTATATCTGTGGTGTGTGTGTGTGGTGTGATGTGCTTGTGCCTATGGTGTTGTGTATGTAGTGTGTGTGTGTGCGTGCGTGCGTGCGTGTTTGTGCCTATGGTGTTGTGTATGTAGTGTGTGTGTGTGCGTGCGTGCGTGCGTGTTTGTGCCTATGGTGTTGTGTATGTAGTGTGTGTGTGCGTGCGTGCGTGTTTGTGCCTATGGTGGGTGGTGTAGTGTGTTTGTGTGTATATGGTGTGTTTGTGTCTGTGTGGGTGTGGTGTGTTTGTGTCTATGGTGTTTGTGTGTATATGGTGTGTTTGTGTCTGTGTGGGTGTGGTGTGTTTGTGTCTATGGTGTTTTGTGTATATGGTGTGTTTGTGTCTGTGTGGGTGTGGTGTGTTTGTGTCTATGGTGTTTGTGTGTATATGGTGTGTTTGTGTCTGTGTGGGTGTGGTGTGTTTGTGTCTATGGTGTTTGTGTGTATATGGTGTGTTTGTGTCTGTGTGGGTGTGGTGTGTTTGTGTCTATGGTGTTTGTGTGTATATGGTGTTTTGTGTCTGTGTGGGTGTGGTGTGTTTGTGTCTATGGTGTTTGTGTGTATATGGTGTGTTTGTGTCTGTGTGGGTGTGGTGTGTTTGTGTCTATGGTGCTTGTGTGTATATGGTGTGTTTGTGTCATGTGTGGGTGTGGTGTGTTTGTGTCTATGGTGTTTTGTGTGTATATGGTGTGTTTGTGTCTGTGTGGGTGTGGTGTATTTGTGTCTATGGTGTGTGTGGTGTGTTTTGTGTCTATGGTTTGTTGGTGGTGTGTTTGTGTCTATGGTGTGTGTTTGTGTCTATGGGTGTATGTTGGTGGTTGTGTTATGTGTGTATGTGTGTGTGTGGTGTGTGTGTGTGTCTATGTGTGTGTGGTATTTGTGTCTATGGTGTGTGGTTTTGTGTCATATGGTGTGTGTGGTTGTGTTTGTGTCTATGTGTATGTGGTGTTGGTTGTGTGTGTGTGTGTGTGTTTGTGTCTATGTGTGTGTGGTGTACTTGTGTCTATGGTGTGTTGTGGTGTGTTTGTGTCTATGGTGTGTGTGGTGTGTTTGTGTCTATGGTGGTGTGTGTTTTGTGTCTATGGTGTGTGTGTGTGTTTGTGTCTATGGTGTGTGTGTGTGTTTGTGTCGTGTATGTGTGTGTGTGCTGTTCGTGTCTATGGTGTGTGGTGTGCTGTGTTTGTGTCTATGGTGTATGCTGGTGTGTGTATTTGTGTCGATGGTGAATGTGGTATGGTTGGTCTATGTTCTGCGGTGTATGTGTCTAAGGTGTCGCGTGGGTTTCATGACACAATGGATGGGGTCGATGTACCCAAGACACAAACACACACACACACCATAGACACACAAACACCAACACACACACCGTAGACACAAACACATCACACCACAGGCACAAACACACCCACACACACACCATGAGACACAAAAACACACACACACACACCCACAGACACAAACACCACACACACACCAAGGGCACAAACACCACACACACACACACACCACAGACACAAACACACACACACACCATAGACACAAAGACACCACACACACGCCACAGACACAAACACACGCCACAGACACAAACACATCACAGACACAAACACATCATAGACACAAACACACCACATACACACACCAAGACACAAACACACACACACCACAGACACAAACACACCACAGACACAAACACACCACAGACACAAACATACCACACACACACCATAGACACAAACATACCACACACACACCATAGACACAAACATACCACACACACCATAGACACAAACATACCACACACACCATAGACACAAACATACCACACACACCATAGACACAAACATACCACACACACCATAGACACACAAACAACCACACACACCACAGACACACAAACACACCACACACACCATAGACACAAACACACCACACACACCATAGACACAAACATACCACACACACCATAGACACAAACATACCACACACACCATAGACACACAAACATACCACACACACCACAGACACACAAACACACCACACACACCATAGACACAAACACACCACACACACCACAGACACACAAACACACCATAGACACAAACACACCACACACACCATAGACACAAACACACCACACACACCATAGACACAAACACACCATAGACACAAACATACCACAGACACACAAACACACCATAGACACAAACATACCACACACACCATAGACACAAACACACCACAGACACACAAACACACCACACATACCATAGACACAAACACCATAGACACAAACATACCACACACACCATAGACACAAACATACCACACACACCATAGACACACAAACATACCACACACACCACAGACACACAACACACCATAGACACAAACACACACACACACACCATAGACACAAACATACCACACACACCATAGACACAAACACACCACACACACCATAGACACAAACACACCACACACACCATAGACACAAACACACCACCACACACCATAGACACAAACATACCACACACACCATAGACACAAACACACCACACACACCATAGACACAAACACACCACACACACCATAGACACAAACACACCACACACACCATAGACACAAACACACCACACACACCATAGACGCAAATTCACCACACACACTATAGACACACACCACACACACCATAGACACAAACACACCACACACACCATAGACACAAACACACCACACACACCATAGACACAAACACACCACACACACCATAGACACAAACACCACACACACCACAGAGACGCAAACACCACACACACACCATAGAGACACAAACACCACACACACCATAGACACAAACATCACACCATAGACACAAACATCACACACACACCGTAGACACAAACACATCACACACACACACCATGGACACAAAAACACCACCACAACACACCCCACAGACACAAACACCACACACACAAAGACACCACACACACGCCACAGACACAAACACACAACACACGCCACAGACACAAACACACCACATACACACACCATAGACACAAACACACACACACCACAGACACAAACACATAGACACAAACACACCATAGCACAAACACACCACATACACACACCATAGACACAAACACAAACACACCACAGACACAAACACAGACACAAACACATCACAGACACAAACACACCACATACACACACCATAGACACAAACACACACACACCACAGACACAAACATACCACAGACACAAACACACCACAAACACACCATGGACACAAACACACCACACACACACCATGGACACAAACACACCACACACACCACAGACACAAACACACCACACACACACACCATGGACACAAACGCGCCACATACCACACACACACCACAGACATAAAAACACACCACACAAACACACCATAGACACACACACACCACACAAACACACCACACACACACACCATAGACACAAACACACCACACAAACACCATAGACACAACACAACACACACGCACATCATAGACACAAACACCCCTCACCCACACCACAGACACAAACATACCCCACATACACACCACAGACACAAACACACCACAGACACACCTCACACACACACACCACAGACTTAAATACACACACACACACCCCCCAGACACAAACACACCACACATACACACACACCACACCAGACACAAACACACCACACATACACACACCTCACAAACACACCACAGACACACACACACATCACAGACACAAACACATCACACACACACACACTCACAAACACACCACAGACACACACACGCCCCCCCTCATAAACACACACACACATACACACACCTCACAAACACACACACCTAACATACACACCACAGACACACACACACCCACAGACACAAACACACCACACACACCCCTCACACACACATCACAGACACACACACGCCCCCCTCACAAACACCACACAAACACAAACACACCACACACACACGCCTCACAAACACTCCACAGACAAATACATCACACAAACACACCACACACACACCTCAGACAAACACACCACAGACACAAACACACACACACACACACCTCAGACAAACACACCACACACACACACCTCAGACACAAACATACCACACACACACATCACAGACACAAACACACCACACACACACCACAGTCACAAGCACACCCACCTCACAAACACACCACAGACACATACCTCACAAACACACCACACACACAGACACACCCCACACACACACTGCAGACCTTACCGTATAACCACATGCATATCATACACACAACACAAAATACAACATATATAAACGGATGTACACATATGTGTACGTGCTATACAGCAAGACGAGCATACAGAATCCTCATAATCTACAACTGATCAAATTTTTCCTCAAGAGAACACTTCCTTCGAAACATCTTTTTTGTTGGAAATGAAATAAATACGATTTGCTCGTCCTATGTGCGGTCTGTTGTTTTATGATGTACCAAAAGTCATGTGTGATTTACATATATGTAAGACGGTAGTTATGGTTTTGGTCTGTGTCTGTCTGTGTCTGTCTCTCTTGGTCTCTTGTCAATCTGTCTCTCGGTCTGTTGGTCTCCTGTCTGTCTGTCTGTATCTTGGTCTCTTGTCTGTCTCTCTCTGTCTATCCCTTGTCTCTTGTCTTGTCTGTTTCTCGGTCTGTCTGTCTCTGTCTGTCCCTCGGTCTCTTGTCTCTAGTCTCTCTGTCTCTCTCTGTCTGTTTCGGTCTAATGTCTGTCTGTCTTTTGGTCTCTTGTCTGTCTCTTTTCTCTGTCTGTCGATCTGTTTGTCTGTCTCTCGGTCTTTTGTCTCTATGTGTCTCTCCGTCTCTTGTCTGTTTGTCCGTCTGTCTGTCTGTCTCTGGGTCTGTTTGTCTCTCTGTGTCTTTCGGTCTCTTGTTTGTCTGTGTGTCTCTCAGTCTTTTGTCTCTGTCTGTCTGTCTGTCTCTCGGTCTCTTGTCTCTGTCTGTCTCTCGGTCTTTTGTCTGTCTGTCCGTCCGTCTGTCTGTCTCTTGTCTCTCTGTCTATCTCTCGGTGTCTTGTCTGTCTTGTCTGTCTCTCTCTCTCCCTCTGTCTCTGTACGAACAAAGGCTGAACCTGATGATGGTGGAATCTCCCGTCGCGTGGATCCAACTGATGAGTAGGACGTGTGGTCTTCAGCGCCTGTTGTGGGTCTGGGTAGAAGACCAGCTGGCGTATGGGTTTTCCTTTCCCTTTGCCAGCGCTGCATGGGAAGAAGTCCTGTGGCCTTGGGTTCTGTTTCTACCAGTTCCTCTCGTGTTGAGTGGCAGCAGTTCAAATGCGGCTGTGTCCTGCGTGCTCTGCAGTCATCAGTACGTTCTGCTGTGGGCAAGGTCTTCGACAGAATATCTGCAATCGAATGATATTGTGCTCAAATATGATACCTTCATACACACAGAATATCATCAATCGCAGTTGAGAATATGAAAACACACTTGCCCACAGACAGCGTATCATCAACTGTATGTGAGAATATTACCACACTTTCATACACCACACCTCAGATCGTTAGCGCTATTATAGACTATCATGAAATATACATGCCCTTGAGTGTAGAAAATACCGACACCAAACCGACTGCCAGCATTCAAGCAAAGAGGAACTAGAAAACAAAATCAAAATCAGAACGAACCTATTTCATTTCAAAAAATCAAAACACTAACGCCTATTTCATTTACACATAAGTTAAAACCAAACGCTTACTTATACAATACAATCCAATATTATAACTAGCTAACGTTATTTGTCTACGCCTTTTTTCTGCTAACTTTTCTGTCTACGTCTTTTTTCTGCTAACGTTTTCTGTCTACGTCTTTTTTCTGCTAACGTTTTCTGTCTACGTCTTTTTTCTGCTAACGTTTTCTGTCTACGTCTTTTTTTCTGCTAACGTTTTCTGTCTACATCTTTTTCTGCTAACGTTTTCTGTCTACATCTTTTTTCTGCTAACGTTTTCTGTCTACATCTTTTTTCTGCTAACGTTTTCTGTCTACGTCTTTTTTCTGCTAACGTTTTCTGTCTACATCTTTTTTCTGCTAACGTTTTCTGTCTACGTCTTTTTTCTGCTAACGTTTTCTGTCTACGTCTTTTTTCTGCTAACGTTTTCTGTCTACATCTTTTTTCTGCTAACGTTTTCTGTCTACATCTTTTTTCTGCTAACGTTTTCTGTCTACATCTTTTTTCTGCTAACGTTTTCTGTCTACGTCTTTTTTCTGCTAACGTTTTCTGTCTACGATCTTTTTTCTGCTAACGTTTTCTGTCTACATCTTTTTTCTGCTAACGTTTTCTGTCTACGTCTTTTTTCTGCTAACGTTTTCTGTCTACATCTTTTTTCTGCTAACGTTTTCTGTCTACATCTTTTTTCTGCTAACGTTTTCTGCTACATCTTTTTTTCTGCTAACGTTCTTGACATCTTTTTCTGTAAACATTTGCCTTTTGTAACCGAAAGAAATTGGCCGAAAATTTGCCGAGTTCCTATTTGTTATAGTGTGTTAAAAGAATGACAGAATATCGTCAATTATACTGAGTGCCTTAACACTCTGACAGAACTACACAAACACATCCACACATGCGCATACAACTCCTCCTACATAAACACACCTACATTACATTCACATCCACCCCCAAACTACACACACATGAACACAGACATATGCACACCACATCTACAAACACAAACACACCACCACTTAAACACTCTCCCACACCTACACCCACACCAAACACAACCATACTACCCACCCATCCACTAAATACACACAGAAAACTAAATCACACACACAACACACACACACACACACACACACACACACACACACACACACACACACACACACACACACACACACACACACATAACACAAGCATACCACATCTCACACATCAACATATTTAAGAGTTAACAGAATTTCACAGTGAGAGGATACCATGAACCATATTGAGACTGTTAATACACTTACTTGCATACAGAATATCACTAACCATACTCGAGTTTTTGTTGTTATTTTTGTTCAAAGCCAAGCCGACTGCGTAGAGACATAGCAAGACTATAACCGTTTCAAAACATACCATACTTCAACAGGTCAAGGAAAAGAAAATTAAACACACATATCAATGCATTCATGCACATAATCTAAGGAGATGCCCCTGGCATTGACCATCCGTCCAATATATCGCACAGGAGATTTAAGAAACAGACCTGAATACAAAATTAAACATAACTAAGGACACTAAAACATACAAAACAGCCTAAATAACCAAACATCTCAGTTCCCCAGAATCAAAAAAACACAATACATGTACCCAGTTGTCAATCCTGACAGAAAGAACGTAGGACTTCATCGAACACATAGAGGTGAATGACCAGTAAGGCAGAAAATGATAGGAAGAAATGACAGAAAGCAAAGGGACAAGGCAGAAACGAAGAGTGACAGAAATGAGCAAACTTTCTAGCACAGACTTTCCAGAAGGTGGGGATACTACTTATTCTAATAGAGCCCCCGGCACCCCCACGGGGACCATGTTTGAGTGTTTGTATGTATTTCGTACTTATTATTTTCGTCACAATGGATGTTCCATGTCAAATTCGTACCTGCTCTCCTTAGAGGAATGCATGTCGCCGCAGTGAAGCGCCACCCATCTTTATCTTTTTCATATATGCGAGTATTGGTATTGACCTGTTAATGTGGATTTTGCTACAGAATTTACCCAAGGACCGCTCCTCTCTTGCCCTGGGATTTTTGACGCGTGCAGAGTGCCTGCTTGCACACAGGACCTCGGTTCATTGTCTCGTCCGGCCGAAAGAAATTCAACACACACTTGCCCACAAAGCCACCAAGTTGAAAGTGTGAAAATATGCACGATACGAAATACTTTGATTTCAACAGAATTGAACCCATTCATATCGAATTAAGGCAACGCAACCCAATCCAACCTATTGTTACCTAGCGCAATGCGGACACCAACACCACACAACTACACGCAAATACATACACCACACACACCAATACCACAGTCATAACACGAACACACCCACATCCAACCACGTTACACACACACACACACACACACACACACACACACACACACACACACACACACACACACACACACACATCAAACACGCACAAATACAAACACACAGAGGCACACCCATATCACTCATATAAACACCGCCCCCCCCCCCCCACAACCACATAATACAAACACACCCATACAACGTGAACATTCCCGCACGACACAAACATTACAATCACACACACACACACCACACACACACAAACCACACACAACACACCACATACCATCAACGCTGCATATAAAGTACACTCACATCACACATAAACAGAACACTCACGCACGCACACGCGCGCGCGCGCGCGCACACACACACACACACAACACACACCCCCTACACCACCCCCACCACATAAAAAACACATCCACATCATTCATACTCATCAACACCACGTACAAACATAGCCACACTTCAGACACAAATACTTCCGCATCACATACCATACCAGACACACACACACACACAGATCACACACATAAATATAACACACACCACACACAACACACACACACACACACACAACACACACAAAACATACACACAAATACAAACCCACCACACAAACCACAAACACCACACACACAAGCACACACACACACTACTCGCACTCACACAGGCCCAAATATCCACACCCACACAAATACGCACGGCATGCATACAAAATCACATTCACAATTTATCAAACATATTTGCACAAAAAAATGCTAGTAATCATCACTTTTGTTGGAAATGAAATAAAACAATTTGCTCGTCCTATGTATGGTCTGTATGGTAGTCACAGACACAAGGACTCTCTCCCTCTCTCTCGCGAAAAACAGTTGAATCTCTCTCTCTCTCTCCTCTCTCTCTCTCTCCTCTCTCTCTCCTCTCTCTCTCTTCTTCCTCTGTATAGGCGAAGGCTGTACCTGATGATGGAATCTCCTGTCAATCCAACTGACAAGTAAACGTAGTGGGTCCTCAGTGTCTGGTGTGGATGGATCCTAATGCTGAACAGAAGACCAGTAGGCACAGTGTTTTCCCGCCGACACTGCATGGAAAGAGTTCTGTAATCTTGGGTTCTGTTTCCGCCAGTCCTTTTGCTGTTGAACAGCAACTGTTCAAGGCTGGCTGGATGTTGTGTCCTGCGTGCTCTGCGGCCGCCAGCGTGCTCGCTCTGTAGTGGGTATCGTCCTCGACAGAATATCATCGACGGAATGAGAGTGTGATCAACATGCACTTTCATACACACAGATTATCATCAACTATATCTGAGTGGATTGTCAGCACACACTTGCCCACAGACAGCGTATAATAAACCGCACTTGAGTGGATTGTTAGCACACAGACAAGCATATCGTCAACTGCACTTGAGAGAAGCGTCAACACATACCGTCATAGAAAATGTCATCAACCGGACATGAAAATGTTAGCAAACACTCGCTCACTGCCAGAATATCATCATACATACTTAGTACTTCTGTTACAGCATAGCTGACTGCGCAGGGCCATATATCAGGGCCATATATCAGGGCCATATATCAGGGCTATTATCTCAAAACACACCCAACGCCTCGTAGGTTTTCAAAAAAACAAAAAAAAAACAAAAAACTCCCGGAAAAGAAACTGAAGTACACATATCAATGCATTCACACACAAAAGATAAGGGTATGCCCCTAACGTTGACCATATCGTCCAATTTAGGGGGGAGGGGGTTATTGTTATTGTTGTTTAAAGACCAGCCGACTGTGTAGAACCATATCAGGGTCTGTTTCAATACAAAACTTAACAGGAAAAAGTTAAAGAATATTAAGTACACACATCAATGCATTCGCGCACTTAATATAAGGACATGCCCCCGGCGTTGACCACTCCATCCAGTTTATCGCACAGGGAATTTAACAAATACACCTGAACACAAATTTAATCATACCTAAGGACACTGAAAGATATGTAAAAATAGGCATAGATTACCTAAAATTGCTGCCGCATGTCTCACTCCCTAGAGGCAAAAATGCATGTAATACAAGTACTCAATTATCAGACCTAAAAAAAAGTATGCAAGACTTTATCGAACATATACAGGTGAATGGACCAGCAAGACAGAAAATGATGGGAAGAAATGACAGAAAGCAAAGGAACAAGGCAGATGAAAAGGACAGTGACAGAAAAGCGGATATTTTTAGCACAGAATTTCCAGAAGGTGGGGATACTATTTATACAGAAAGAACCCCCGGCGTCCCCATGGGAGAAAGTGGGGATTTGAATAGGCCTACAAGTACACTAAAGCATATATAAAAACTAGCTTAAATTAAAAAAAAAAATGCTTCAGCGTATTACATTTCCTTGGAGCTAAAAACGCAGTTGATATTCAATTATCAATACCAATAGATAGTATGTAAGGCTTTAAGAACAGATACAGGAGACTGGACCAGCAAGGCATTATTCACACAGAAAGATCAACTGTACTTGAGAATATTAGTTCTACCTATCACGCCTTTGTACACTGACAGAATATCATCAACCACACACGAGTTCAAATACTTTCACACGAACAAACTATCATCAATTATACCTGGTTGCGTCAATGCACTGAAAGAATATCATCAACGATACTTGAGAGAGTGTTAACACACTACTACACACTGAAAGAATACCATGAACTAATCAACTATGCCTGAGCGTGTTTAACACACTTGCACACATGTACAGAATATAATTACATATACTTGAGTGTTTGTAGTTATTCATTCATTCATTCATTCACTCATTCATTCATTTTATTTATCTATTTATTTTATTTACATATTCATTCCTTTATTCGTTTCTTTCTTTATTTCTTTTTTTGGACAGAATGGATTTTTCCTTGTGAAATTCGGGACTGATCTCCCCAGAGGAAGAGCGCGTCGCCGTAGTGCAGCACCACCCATCTTTTATCTCTTTCAAGTTGGCGGCGAGTATTTATGTTGTTGACCTGTTAAAGTGGATTTTGCCACAGTATTTTATCAGGGACAATTCTTCTGTTGCCATGGGATCTTTAAAGTACGCTCTGTTGCCATGGGATCTTTAAAGTACGCTGTCTGTTGCCATGGGATCTTTAAAGTACGCTGTCTGTTGCCACGGGATCTTTAAAGTACGCTGTCTGTTGCCACGGGATCTTTAAAGTACGCTGTCTGTGCCATGGGATCTTTAAAGTACGCTGTCTGTTGCCACGGGATCTTTAAAGTACGCTGTCTGTTGCCATGGGATCTTTAAAGTACGCTGTCTGTTACCACGGGATCTTTAAAGTACGCTGTCTGTGCCATGGGATCTTTAGAGCACGCTGTCTGTTGCCATGGGATCTTTAAAGTACGCTGTCTGTTGCCACGGGATCTTTAAAGTACGCTGTCTGTGCCACGGGATCTTTAAAGTACGCTGTCTGTTACCACGGGATCTTTAAAGTACGCTGTCTGTGCCATGGGATCTTTAAAGTACGCTGTCTGTTGCCATGGGATCTTTAAAGCACGCTGTCTGTTGCCATGGGATCTTTAAAGTACGCTGTCTGTTGCCATGGGATCTTTAGAGCACGCTGTCTGTTGCCACGGGATCTTTAAAGTACGCTGTCTGTTGCCACGGGATCTTTAAAGTACGCTGTCTGTGCCATGGGATCTTTAAAGTACGCTGTCTGTGCCATGGGATCTTTAAAGTACGCTGTCTGTTGCCACGGGATCTTTAAAGTACGCTGTCTGTTGCCACGGGATCTTTAAA
>CM060315.1:68916732-68961732 GCA_030674185.1 Monoplex corrugatus | reverse complement strand
ACATTTTAACAGACAATTCCAGTCAATCATTCAGTGCAGTCTGACCACAAAACTAATAGATACATGAAAGAATACAGCTGAAAGTGTTCTATTTTGTATATACTGCCTGTCGCCATGACGTAAATCTTAGAACTTTTGATACCTCGTTTTATATTAGACAAAAAATGAGGGTTACAACATGGTATCAATTATGAGATTGATCTAAAATTTAACTTTTGCATTGCACCCCCTGACCCTAACAGTCAGGCAATAAGTAAATGAAAGGAACAGATATTAAACTGAAGCTTCACACTGAAAGTATACCTAGTATGACAATGACTGGGATTGAAGTTTTGCATATATCATGTTTGATCCCAGGTCTGGGTCATTGTTTAAATTAGTAAATGACTGACAAATGTACAGAAGTTTGGATGTGGCAAATGTTGGGGTAAAAGTATGGGGGAAAATATATAGGGAAACAACTGTCAGCATCCTTGATGCTTATCGACGGGCTATATGACTCCAACTATTTTCTGGACAAATTCTCAGTATGCCATGAAAAAAAATCACCATATGTAGAGTATACGACTCATTCCGAGATGAGTGTCATGAAATGTGTCTCAACAATTAAGAAAAGAAAGACGATCAAGTCTAATAACAATCTCCTTTCGTTTTCCTGGAGAAAGATCATACTTGTATGACAATACCAAGAATATCCACCAGCTAAGACAAGGGACATCATTATAAAACAGAACAAGTTACTTCTCTTGTTGTCAAGCACAATTTGCAAACCAATGAGCTTGAAATTTGCTGGGTGCATTTTGGAAAGGAGAATGGATAAAAACGTGTTCATTTGCCAAACAATTTGGTACATATGTGTTGATAAACAACCCAGAATAAGCTGCTCATGATACTCTCACATGTTGGGTCACCATGACCGAAAAAATCGGATTATGCTAACACAAACTGACATGTTTGACACAACCTACTAGACCAGACCTGTGGTTCATATTTTGTAAGGATCCACCCATCATCAGCTGAGAAATCTTTACAGGCACATTATGTTCAGAGATTAAAAAAAAAACCCACTACACACTACACACCATCATACAGACACCCACTGATCAATATACATGTAAAACGACATACAATGATATAAAACTGATTTCTCCTTTTTATTACAAAAAAATGGAATGGGAAATTTTTTGTATTATCTGATAAATTTGGGATTTTCTGGAAATTTAGACTTTAAACTTGTAAAACTTCCCTGGAATAAATCTGACCGTTATACAATATGTTGAACTTCTGAATGTGAATGCTTGTTTTTCTTAGTTTTATTTTCCTTAAGACAGCGTTGCATTGCTCTGATGTATCTGTATTATGCGCTATTCTACATGATGCGCTAAAACACAGATATTGTTTGACTGAAGGGTCTAAAATTATCATGGCACATGCCATGCCATCAGTCTGCGTGAAAATCTTACGTGCGGTCAATATTGCCATGTTCTAACTGTCAGGTTCTTGGCCTCAAAACCACTCAAACGACGTTTAGTTGCCAGGAATTCATTTCACGGTAATGGATAATAGTTGGAGGAATATGTTTAATATGATGATGACAATGGTGGTGGACTCTCCTGTCGATTCAGTGAATAAGTAGGGATACGCATCCCTATCGCTTGATGTGAGTCTTCATGTAGGAAGTAAGACCGATTCTGGAGGCACATAATCTTCCGCAGGCTCTCCCTCTTCTTTTGAATAGCTGCTCTGCTCTGATCACATCTAACTGTACCCTGCTGTTTGCCAGCTTTCTCTGCTGTAGACAATGTCTTCCTAGTTGATGGTGTTCATGTCAAAGACGAGGTTGGCCTTCAGAGTATCTTTGTATCGCTTCAGTGATCTTCCTTGTTGGCAGCGTCCTTGCTTCAGCTCTCCGTATAGGAGCAACTTTGGGATGTGGTCGTCTTCCATATATACATGTCATGTCCAACGCAGCTGACATTTGATGAGTAGACTACATTTGGCATGCCACACTTCTTCAGAATTTGAATGCCTCGTTGTTCTAGTTTGCCTGTAGCTTGACAGCACAAGGAATTTTTAAAGTGTAGAGGAAGCTTACAATCCTTCCCCCCCCCCCCCACTCTCTGCCTACTGACACTCGTAGTTCCACAAACGCAGTAACTGCCACGAGTTGAAAGACATCAGTGTATCATTTAACATACTAATCTTTAATTACAATTGTTGGTATTTTTACTTGCTTCTACCCTTTTCTTCCTGAATACTTATGCTACGTGACCTGTTTATCAAGTAACAAAGTATCACAAAAATGTCACATGAACGTAAACATTAAGCAAAATGTCACATGAACAATATACACTATACGATGGCACTCCAAAGTCAAACAACCAAGTGTAACTTCTCTTCACGTCAAGACGTTCAGACATCTCAAAGATCACATTGAATGTCTCAAAGGCTGATGAACAAGGACACACCCACAGATGCTATGGGTGTAGGCCTCATGTGCTGTATGGCGTTTGGCTACATACCCCTCCTTACTAATGTGTTCAGTACTAGACAGAATCACTCT
This sequence comes from Monoplex corrugatus, assembly GCA_030674185.1. Taxonomy (NCBI): domain Eukaryota; kingdom Metazoa; phylum Mollusca; class Gastropoda; order Littorinimorpha; family Ranellidae; genus Monoplex; species Monoplex corrugatus. Next base: position 68,959,169 of record CM060315.1, on the reverse strand, counting down.
AAACCGTAAGAGAGTAATCAATATGCGAACGCTGGACCTGATTCAGCTATGTCTTTTTTCATTTTCTCCTTTGTCCTCACTATACCGATACAAATGGACCACATCCATTCCAACTAAAGCCTCTGGGTCAGGTATGCGCTGTGACAATGCGTACCATATAGGGCAAAGTTCCATCTGTAACCAGCATGAAGTTAGTGATACGTTTCAACGTCTTGTAATCAGTATTTACCGACACAATCATTTAAACCCATACGCCAATTCTTTTTCACAGACTTGAACTCAGAGACTAACTTTATCGACAATGGTTAGCTAAAATATCAGCACTATTCTTTTTTCAGACAGCCATATGTTTACGATGTCACCTCAGCCAATCAAATCCATCCCCACACATACTGAACTCCTTAGCGGTATTTTGAACCCGCCTCTAACTTGTTACCTTCTAATCACGGTAGCACGCTCATTGAAAGTGAGGTATATCACTCTTTAGACCAGTACTACAAACAAAATTAAATTGTACCTGGTATCCAAATTTGCAAAGGGCTGTCTGTAAACATTTAAAAGCATATTTTTTTTTCTTTTTTGAAAACCTCACGCTAGATTTTAAGGACACTGCAATTGTGCCTTCATTTCAGATCGGATCACTCTACTGTGATTCTAAAAATAACATTTGAAGAAAACAACGCACAACACACTTTGGAAGTTTAACTATTCTTTACTGAAAGATAAACAAGCAAACAAAAATATGTCAAAGAAATAAATGCATTAATGGATGACATAATGTGAGGATACTCTAATGAATATTTTGATGCAGTAACGCTTAACAACGTTTCGCTAATGGAAACAATTCTCATGTTCCAGATAAACTATTCATAGATCTTTTTAACTGATGAAAATAAGATAAAAACTGTAGTTTATGCGAAAATGAATAAAACGAAAGCAGCAGAGAAGGAAAATTGATTGGATGAGGAAAGTAAACGATTGGAGAAGAAAGAAAGTAATGATGAGAAGACATATAACTATTATTGAAAAAAAGAAAAAGAATTAATCCACTTAAAGGAAAGAAAACTACAACCCGTTATCTCCACATCGATAGCAAAATGCGTTACCCAGAAGGAAAAAAATGAAAGATTGTTTTTGTAATTTAGAAAACATGACGCTGTAATTTTAATGCAAAGTATGATCAAACTGATTGATTAAACTGTAATTGTAACTAACGAACCTCATAAAATACATCAGGCGATAAACACATTCTTTAAAAAGTCTGCACACGAAGAAAACAATTTGATGAATAAATGACAAACCAATATACCATAAGAAGAGAAAAACTCTTTGGAAGTAGAAACAGGTTTGAACGAAGCAAGTTTTGCATAAAAATGGGGATGGAAAGAGTCCAGGAACAAATGCACTGAGTTTCAGAAATTCTTTTGGACACAATCTGGTCAATTTGTTACACAAACTTCAAACAAGTCATTCAAAGAAGGAAAACTTTCGACAAGCCCAAAGAAGGATTTATAACCTACATTCAAAACCAGAAAAACCAAAAGAATACACAAAGTATCAGAGGCCTGTTTCACTATTTTAAGTATTTATACAAAACTGAAGCTGTGCGCTCTGCAAACAGAATTAACACAATCTTTCCGAACTTCATTTGTGAAGATCATTCAACTTTTGTTGCAAAGGTGTACCTTATAAACCAAATCACACAAATCTACGATCTAATCAGTTGCTTACATATGAAGAAATTACCTGCACTTTTACTTTGCCTGAACTTTGGGACAGATTTTGATTCCTTAGACTGGCAATTTCTCAAAACTTTAAAAGCGTGTGGCTTTTGGAAAGATATATGTAAACGGAGAGAAACATTCTATAAAAACGAAGTTGACAGTTATCGTTAATGGACACATTTTGAAGAAAGAGGCTGTAGCCAAGGTGACCTATTCTGTCCTTTTTTGTATAATGCGTTCAAATACACGCCATTATAGGATATATAAAAGACCTTGTAATTAGAAATAACGAACACAAAATATCTCGGTTTGCAGATGATGCGTAGCTAAAAAATAAGGGAGGTAAGACATCCTTTCTCTCGTTTTAAACTTTGAAGTGCTTTTGGACATTTTGAGAATTGAAAAGGGTTAAAAAATCAAATGTGTGCATTATCTGAGTATAACCTGAAATCCCAAGAGATCTGAAATTATGGGTGTGTAGTTTACAAATGACATAAAACGATAGGAAGAAAGAAATCAAGCTGAACATTATCAGAAGTGATGGCTTTGGTTAAAATTTGGATGAAGAGAAGTATAACTCCTCTAGAAAAAGTGGCAATATACAAAATCTTTAATTCTATTCAAAATTATCCATTTCTAGATTTTTCCCCTTCCCAGTTCCTCTCACGAGTTCATTAATAATCTCCAAAAATGTGTTTCTCTTTTCTTTGAAAATGTAAACATGATAGAATCAGCAGAAAGACAACCATGAAACGCACGTATAATGGATGGTTAAACTTACTGAGAAAAATATTAAAACCACACACCATAAATGTAAAACTATTCCTTATGAAATGTACCATATTTTAAATTGAAATAGAAAAGCATGGATCTAACATGAATTTAATGACAACTTATTTTGTAAACACACTGTTAAGGCATTCAATAGTTTATGTAGAAATGTAAAGCCAAGAATTACGACAGATTTACTCTCAGAACCGATTCTCTGTACTGAAGAAATGATGACTGCAAGTAATATGATAAAATTCATAAGTTGCATTGCAAAGGATGTTTACTGTATTGCACAAATTTTTGTTGATAACGGATAGCCAATGACCCTTGACGAATTATATACAAAATACAATATGAATACTAATTTTTACTTCATAATAGATGCAAAGTATAGATGAAGAAATACATACAGAAAACTAAAATGAAAGTATAAAATGGGTGTGCACATGATGTTCCTACAGCACTGAAAGAAATGTACTCCATAAGCAAAGGAACATGGCTGTATGATCATATCTTAACAACAGATGATGCACTTCTAAATTCATGTTCTAAACGGTTAGACAAATTGGGAATACACGTTGCATGGAAAGTGTATTCATGAAAATTCATAAAATACAACTTAAATCAAAATGGATTCAAATACATATTGTACATAGAACTGTTGACTCCAATGTCATTCTAAAATAAAGGGGACTTGCACATATTTTTTTCTGTAACTTTTGTTTACAAACCGAGAACTGTATTGATGGTATGATCTGAAAGTGTTTGTATGTCAAAAGATTTTGGGCATTAAATATCAGATTAACTGAAAATGTAATCTTATTTGGTGCACACAGATTCAATATTTGATCTAAAAATTCTTCTAGGAAAAGTACACATTTATGAATTATACAAACTCGATACAACTTTCCCGAATTTTATTTCGTTTAAAAGATACCTTGCCATAAAATACCGCTCAGAAGAATAAACTTCTTAAGTGCCGTAAAACTTGCACCCTTTTAGAGAAAAATAGCTGTAATACCTACCACTTGTCAGAGAAATTTAATATAATCACTTCTTTATGTGCAAAACATAGTATAAATGTTTTGTCAATGCTTTACATATTTTTGTTTCTTCTTATGTTTTATGCTTTTGGTGTTGGCGACATTTCATGCACATATGTACAGCCTGTGATGAAGCTGTGGATTTTTCACATAATGTTGAATTTGAAGTCTTCTGTGCAGTTCAATTTGCTTTACATGTACTAACGTTTTTTTTTTGTGTGTGCTAAAAACGAACAAATTAAGTCTGAAATATGCCTAGCAACTCTTGTATATTTGTGGCGAAGCAACACAGCATGGCCGATATGTTTTGAAACATACTATGACCATTCTGTACGATGAGAATATGTGCGATCCTGCCTGTGTGTATGTTCATGTGTACTCTTAAAAATATGCACGTCATTTCACGCTTATGTATGAGAGTGAACGACAGCGACAGTTAGTTTCGGAATGACAATTACATGATTTAGACTAGCAATTATGTACAAATACTCATGTTTTAATGTCACACATATTTGTGCCACTTAGTTTTATTGACTGACTTACTGTTATGATAGAGTTAATCGGTTGATAGTGTTTTCGTTTCAGTGTGTGTGAATATTGACCACTAATTTATTTCTCACTGAGAGATATGAAACTGACCTGACCTGACCAGATTCAAATGTTTCAATCTGTGGCGTCTTCTGTGGATTATATTAAATACCAAAACTTTTAAAAATCCACCTCTGAACAGAAAAAATGTCATTTCTTTACAGATACCCACATAGCTCAGTCTACTCACCATCTTGGCAAGAATAATACAGAAAAATCACTTTCCCAGAGGGCAACTCTGTAAAACAAGTCAACAATTTAAAGGGCAACTGCATATACGATTATTACAACGTGAACATCCCAATGTTTAACAACAACAACAACAAAAAACCTCTTAGATTTAATGTGAACATGCTAATGCTTAAAATCTCTCTAGAATCTAAAAAATGAAACACTAAACAATTTTGGTCATAACTGTTAAAACTATTTTCCAGGGAAAATCCTTTTTCTGTACTTCCTTGATTTTTGTACTTCCACTTAAAATGATTTAATCTGTATGTCCAGCTAGAATCTGTATGGTAGTTCACTTGAAAGAAAAGACAGAAAATCGCTGAACAGCCTTTATCCAGTCTAATGATAATATGAACAAAGAAACCGACAAAAATCACTAGATATCTCATCTATATTTACCGGTCCATTTAGCGGATGTCAAAATAAAACTTCATTTCTTTCCCTGACAATTTATACATCATAGGGTCAAGCAATGTAACCTGTTTGGTTTGCAATGCTGGTACAGTTGGTTTCTGGATTAAATCTACAATGTTCTCATCCTTTGATACAGCCATCTTCCCTTTAACACAATTTGTTTTACAAAGAATGCCAATATCAATTGAATATGTACACTGTGAGAGAGTGGACGACACTAACATCTGTTCAAAAATCCCCAGGAATATTTAAACCCTTCATTATTCTCAAACTCACCCTTTCTCTCCATTTAGCATTCTCACATCCCTCTCTCCAGCAGAAGGCTGGCTGCCTATGTTGATAAGAGCCGAGGACTCGAGATTTGATGTCTCGAGTTCAACCCTGGCTTGCAATGTAAAAAAAATGGCTAGTTGGCTGCCCATTTTAATACTGTAATCATTCTGGCGATGTCAGTTCAGTATTTCATAGGTTCTGTTCTACTCCCTCACCTTCCATGTCAAGACCTTGCCAACGCATATGGTTTGTCTAGGCTCAACGAGTCTGCCAGATAGTCATGGGCAAACTGGATGAAGCACATAATGAAATTGGCCAAGTGCTGTAAATCATCACACAATGGATGAAGCACATATGAAATTGGCCAAGCGCTGTAAATCATCACACAATGGATGGAGCACATATAGAACTGTCCAAGTGCTGTGAATCCCTTCTGAACAAACTCTCTGTAATAGAACGTGCCCTCTAAAATTCCGGCTCATGTATTGATAAATCTCTAGAATCTGATTCATTGGGATGAAGGGAAGGGTGCAGGGAGAAGGGGTGGGGATGAGGTGGGGGTGTTAAAACGCTTCTAAAAATTCCTGTCGATGTTGCCTGCGTTGTGGTCCGCATGGCTGCAAGCTTACAAAGCCAAGACATCCAAGCTTAGTACATTTTACTTTTGAGAATGGATGCTTATAATAAGACGCACACAACAAAGTATAATTTATTGCATAAACCAAGGCCTCTCTCTCTCTCTCTCTCTCTCTCTCCCCCACACACACACACACACACACACACACACACACACCACACACACACCAACACACACTCAGAGTATCGTTGTCTCTACCTCTCCACATCACGGAAAATTATTGTATAATGCTGGTTCGATACGTAGCCTTCACAATGTAATCCAGTTTCAAATTCTACCTTCCGACTGGCAACTGGAGTCTGTTATTTAATTGCCGTCACAAAAGTGTACAAAAATTGTGCATGATCAATTTCTGTCCAGGCATTGCTTAACAAACATTAGTCAACCATTTCACGTGTCCATTAAGTTTTGAATGTCTTTTGGATCTGTTTTAATTGATGAATTATGCAACAGAAGTCTAAGCACTGTCTGCACAACATGGGGTTATCACAGAAAAACAATTTGAAAGTACATAAAACACCAACCAACATCACAGTACAGAAAAACAAACTCACAAACAATATTTTCACAAAACAAAAATACAAACAGGAAACAATATCACAAGCAAACAAAACATTAAACAAAATTATCATTTATTCTCCAATCTGATCCCACCTCTGTAAAGAAAAGAGAGAGAAAAAATACACAAACACTGCCTAAACATGACACCATAAAAACTGAAATTAACAGCAATCGGGTAAATGGAATCGACACTCAGTATCTCTGATTAACTGTTCAGCACGGTATGCCTAAGACTTGCAGGAACCTGCACTCCTCAATTTCAGAATGGTGAAACTGGTAACAGATCGCAGAAGCATGTGAGCAAGAAGTCTGATCAGCTGTTTTGTTGTGGGGAAAAAAAAGGAAACATGACCATCAATCTGACTTTACCACCTAGTCTGTAATATCGACTTCCGACAGATTTTGCAACAAAAATATAATTCTGGGCAACAGGCGAGGCAGTCGGAGCTAGACACCCTCTCAGAATATTCTATCAGACTTCAGGTCGTCCAGTATGATTATGTTCCCATCTACACCTGACTCTAAAAGGAGAGGACCTTGGAATTTTGTCTGATGAGAGTCGTGAAGATGATTCTTTCGCAATATGTACAAAACCAAAGTGACATATCGGTTAGTTAACAAATTGTTATGATGCTGCATAAAAAAGTCAAACAGCTTACGTCACGATGTTCATAACTCTTGTACATATTCATTTTTTACCTGTTGAAGAGAAAGAAAAGGAGTTAAAATAAAACAAATTAACCAGACAGAAGACAACAACAAGCTAACCAACCAGCCAACTCTTTTGATGTCACGTTGGCGTGAAACGTAGCTCTTTTGGTGATCAGACAATAAAGTCTCAGAAAGTAGAAAAACTAAGGTTTCTGATTTCAAATGACAAAGTCTTTGTGCAGCATAACGAGTACAGGTATGAACACAACCCAAGTCAAACGTCCTCTTTTGTACAAGACAAACCAGTGCATACCTGTTTGTCCCACGCATTAAACAAGTGTTCGCTCGCATTCCATTTCTTGTGACCACAAATATCGATGTATACATACACACACACATATATATATATACATATATATATGTGTATGTATATATATGTATATATATTATGTATATTTAATATACACACATATATAACATATATATACATACATATAAAATATATATATATATATACACGTAACTAGTTTTTCTAATCCATTTGACTGTGTTCGAGAGCCAGATGTTTTTATACTGTAATCAACACTGATTCAGGTTTGTCAGTAATCAACACATTCGGCCAGCCTGCGCCTTTAACAGAAAAAAAAGGTTTGTTCCTCAAACTTCAGTTTACCTTCTGGGAAGTTGTGAAACCTACAGGAATGATGGGTCTGTATCAGGTAGTATTGGGTATAACGAGTGGAGTCAGTCAACGGAAACTGAACCAGTGAAGGGTACAAACTGGGTGGTGTCATGACTGCACATACATATTTTAGAAAGAAAAAAAACAACCAAAACAGTGGAGCATGCAAGATATCACAAGACGGAAACAAAGACTTATCACAGTCCAAAGATGGGAAATGTGTCCAATATGTACAAACAAATCCAAAGGTTTGCTGGCCAAACGATGATGCTGTCTGGGCCCAGACGCCTGTCACTGCACTGTGACTCACTCAAGGTCGATGCACGAGAGCTGCTGAACCAGTCAGCGGCTAGCAGGAAACCATCTGAAGGAGACCATGGAATGCATACAGACCGTATACAACCCACCCCTCCTCGCTTCCACTTGCTCATGAATACAAACACACACAAATCAACTTGCAAATAGTCTTATGGGGACAGGAGAAAAAACAAAACTAAACGTTACGTTCAAAATGCATATTATAATCGAGGATAATGCCAAAGGACAAAAACTGTCCACAAGAGAAAAAAAAAATGGATTGTGTTACTTTTGTAATTCCTCCAAGAAAAGAAATGAGTTAAGTGTCGCAGGTTCATGTTATCATGTTTGCATGGACATCCCACACATCACAACTTCGGAGGCACAGACAACAGCAGCAATGTCTTGTGCCATGTCTGACCAGAGAAAAATCACTTCTACCACAGCATCTAGCTTGGTAACGAACAAGTCAACAGGTTCACAGTTGTGCGCAGCCAATTTTACCCTGGCAACAAATACAGTCACAAGACAATAATCGTGTACGAGCTGGTTGCACACGTACTGAAAATGCTCCTTTCAGTTTCAAAACAGTGGAAGGAGGTAGCCTGCAACCACTTCTCTAAATGAAAGTTTGAGCAAAATGTGCATATGAAATTGTATCAAACACTTAGGATACACTCTGAGTGGACATACACCATTACAGATGAAACAGAAATAACGAATGAACAAGGAAGAGACTTGAAAAAGGAAAATTCTGTACAGGAATCAATCCAGAAAACGTTATGCATAAATGCACTCAGACCCGTGAAAATCTCATATTGCTCATCAGGGGGTGTAATACAGAATTCAGTAGTAACACAGCAACTGCAGAAAATGACAACAAGTAGTTAACGCTTTGCACTTGCAATAAACGCAATGATGAACTTGACTCAGTTCCAATAATTCAGTCAAATCAATGAACATTCATTCTTTTTGGAAGGTAAATTATCAGTTTGCGATCCAGATTTCATCTTGTTTCTTTCTAACGTTAAGTAATGCACTGATTTTGATGACAGTACTCTCTGGTATCTTTGATCCACACACCCCTTCAACTGCATGGGGTGTACTATATCACCAGTTAAGTTTGATGGGAATCAGTTTGTTTGTCCGTCCCGAAACGATACCGTTCTGATTCAATCTCCTAAATATGCACCATGGTACATATCAGTGTGTCTTTTGAGTGACCAGTTTTATTAAGAGCGTTACCTTGTTAAACAAAGTCCTCAGCTCCTGTGCATGCAACACTGGCATTGTTCACCTCCACACTCAGCCCTCACCGTCACTGACCAACGTTTGAAGTTTGGAGTTTGTTTTGGGGACAGTTCCAGAGGGATTCATCGCACGCGGACAATTCCATATGCGCTCCACCCAAATCTGCCAGCAATTACATTATCCCGGCAGACTCCCTCAGCCGGCGCATAAACTCTGTGCACTGGCAGGGTTTTGAAATGGGAAAGGGGAGGGGAGAGGATCTATGAGAGCTGACCGCACCAGAATGATGGAAACATCAAGAGGGCAGCGTACAGACCAGTTTTTCATGTTCCAGACTGGGACTGAATTGGAGATTCCACGTTAAACACCCCCCTTCCCCCACATCACGTGTTCTGATGCAGGAACTGGGAACACCGGCAGCATGAGCTGTAAATCCATGAAAGACTGATTACAACTGGGAGGGGACTGTCGCCACATGCTAGTTTTTTTTTCCTTCTCATCCCCCTCGCCGAAAGGAAAGTCGGGAGAGGACGATCTGTGTCACGTCTGTGTGCATGCGATTGTGGCTGAAAGATGGCTGGGACTGGAGTGGCTCGCACCTTGGACACTGTTGTTGCCAAGAGGTTTGAGGTCAAGGGTCACCACAGGGTCAGGGTTGCACTCGTTTTCCTGTCAGAACAAATCGATCCGAATGCAGGTCACCATAAAGGCACTGTACCGTAACAAAGCAGAAAGCAAAAGTTACCATCCCTAGCAGTACGGTTGACTGTTTCTATCCTAAACCATTTGACAATGACGGTTAAGGAAAAGACACGCTTACCTGGCCCAGTTCTGCAGAAAGTAAAGCAGCTACAGGTTAACATCATGAACAACCTAATCAACTTCTGTTATTCACACTTGATGTTAACTACGACGGTACGGTAGTGAAGGGGGTAAAGATTGGACTGTCAACAGGAAGGTCTGGGGTACAATCCACCAAGACACCTCCCCCTGGTAGGTAAAGGGTGGATATTTTTCCCATCTTGCAGGTCAACATGTGTGCAGACCTTGCGAGTGCGCAAACCACCTTCGTGTATATATATATATCGATATCTATATATATACATATATATACATGTATGTACACACACACACACACACACCACACACACACACACACACACACACACACACACACACACATATATATATATATATATATATATATATTATATATATATATATATATATATATACGCACGCAAATATCAAATATACTCGTTAAGGATCCTATAATTCATTTCAGTTGTAGACTTACGGAAACATGGAAACACCCGGCATGGACGTTCTCCAAAGACGGAGTACGCACACTGTGTAGCAACATACCGCCTGCGCAGTGTGGGTAAACAAGGTCTATTCAGGCATCTGAGAAAAATCGAAACGCTAAGAAGAATAAAACATCTTTACAATAAGGCCCAGGGCCCAAAGCCCAGGACGCAAAGTCCAGGGCCCAGATGCATTACATGTTTCTAAGGTGCATTTTAGACTTTAACAATGTTTGAGTGTTTTCACGAAACCTACGTAAAATGGAAACAGTATGGAAATATTATGAACATTTAGAATACTTATAGCAGATAAAAACCTGTTGTGCACCTAGGCCCAGACCAAGAAGATAACTCCGAACAAATCTATATCATTACTCTTCTAAAAGACTGACGAAACGAAACCTGCTAACAACCGGATCATGTCTGCTGATCAAAGCAGGAAGCAAACCACAAGTAGGAAAATCTCTCGTTATCACTGTCGCTGTGATGACTTTATATGTGCTCTGAATTTTAGATTTGCTCTGTGTGTGTGTGTGTGTTGGTTGTGTGTGTGTGTGTGTGTGTGTGTGTGTGTGTGTGTGTGTGTGTGTGTGTGGTGTGCGCGCGTGTGTGTTGTGTGAGTTAGAGAAAGAGAGAAAGGGAGAGAGAGAGAGGGGGAGAGGGAGAAAGACAAAGGGGGAGAGACAGTGAGAGAGAGAAAGGCAGAAAGAGAGAGAGTGTGTGTGCGCATGTGTGAGCACGCGTGTTTGGGGAAGGTTGGGAAGGTGAAGCACAAGAGTAAGGAATGGGTACCACTCTCGTACAGCTCAGTACTGGTGAGCTCTCTATCCCATTACTTGCTAGTGATTAAGAGGTCAAGAGAAAGTCTTTATCTATTACTTTTCACAACGACTAATTACACAAACAAGAGAAGATTAAGACAGACGAAAATCTGTCATATTATCACTTTCCTTTTCCGGAATGCTTTGGCAGTGTTTGGTATCAGTATTTTCTTTAAAATAAAAAGATTTCTGCGTTCCGATTGTTGTCGGATGCATGTATGGACGTTGTTTTGCCCACACCGTGCAAGTGGTATGTCGCTGCACAGTCTGCATACCCAGTCTTCGTTGGGTGTGCATTTTGGAATTTTCCATGTTTCCATAAGCTACTGGAGATTTACACGACTTACACAGGATTTTTAACGAGCATATTTGATACACGCGTATACACACAGGAAAGGGATTTAGCCATTTGCAGGTCTGCACACATGTTGACCTGGAAGATGGGAAAAGCATCAACTCTTTACCCATAAGGGAGGAATGTACCCAAGCAATATTGAACCCAAACCTTCCTGTTGGAAGCCCGATATCTTACCCACTGGGCTGTCGTACCCGTCAAGCACCAGTGCGACACTGATAAACTTATCTTGCCCTCTGCAAAGTCTGAATGTTCCATGGTGCAAATCAGTGTCGAAATGTTATGTCTATAAACAAGTCAAAACTTCACTGTCTATGGCTTTTCGCATTTTTGATCATGCACACTAAAATTTCAGCAAGGGGGTATGCCCATTTTACATCCATAACTTCTTGTTAAATACTGTAATCAAAGTGTCTAAATCTGGCAAAAACTCCACATATCAAAATAGTATTGCTCACCTATTTTCGAATCAAATAATTCACGTAACTTGGGGGTCATAACCAGACTGACACTACAATTGGTCAGTGCTCTTTCAAACTTACGTATTCACATCCTGACCACCTTTAAGGCAGCTCTGGACAATACCTCTAAAATAAATAAACATCCAGACAAGAACGAACCCTGGACCTTCTGACTGGTGGCCGGATATTTACCCAGCTGACTACATCATACATGTTCACTCACTCACACTCAATCTGAATCATACTGTTTTTCTTATGATGGAACAACTGATGTACTGGTGATCGATCTGTCTAGCACTTTATCCTATCAAATGAATGTGTTTTTGAAACAACTGCTAAAACGCACAGAACAGACAAAATTATTCAAACCCACAAAACACACATAATTCAACCACAAACAATTATTCTACCCACAAACACACAATTATTCAACCCACAAACACACAATTATTCCACCCACAAACATACAATTATTCCACCCATAAACACACAACTATTCAACCCACAAACATACATTATTCCACCCACAAACAACAATTATTCCACCCACAAACATACAATTATTCCACCCACAAACACACATTTATTCCACCCACAAACATACAATTATTCACCCACAAACACACATTGATTCAGCCCCACAAAATATACAATTATTCCACCCACAAACACAATTATTCCACCCACAAACACAATTATTCAACCCACGAAACACAATTATTCCAACCCACAAATTCACAATTATTCCACCGTATCCACAAACATACAATTACTTAACCCACAAATACATATTTATTATTCAACCACAACATACAATTATTCCACCCAAAACACACAATTATTCAACCCACAAACACACAATTATTAAACCCACAAACAACAATTATTCAACCCACAAATACACAATTATTCAACCCACAAAAACACAATTATTCAACCCACAAACACACAATTACTGAATCCACAAACACACAATTATTCAACCCAGAAATGAAACTACCAAGACACATCCATCACTCTAACGAGACAACTCATGCTACAAAATACAGACACACCTGTTAGACAAGTACTAAAGAAAAAAGATGTCTCGTAAAATGAAGTAGAGTAGAATGTACATGTACACAGGAAGACATCCAGCAGGCAAATGCAGAGAAAACAGCCAGTCCCCAAACAAGCCACAGTCACCCACAGCTACGTGATGCATCCCACATTGTTGGAATAAAGACCTTTACACCAGTTTCACTTTCAGGCTTCTCAAGACTACTTTTCCCCATTCGGAATAAATTCCACATGTACCAACACTGCAGATGCTATGTGATGGATACAGATCCCACATGATCCTGATATAAGCTATAAGCCCACCAATAAACCCAATGCGTTGGTAAGCTTCACACCCACAACCAGACGATAATATTGTATTACTTGTATTACCAAAGGAACAGAGAAGGCAGATACCCCATTCTAGCGGGTTACCCTCGATACATACCCACACACAATCAGGAAAAATGACAAATTAAATGATGCCTATGGTACCAGCTGAATTATACCCTCATAAAAGAAAAAAAAACACACACAAAACAATGTACACATCTTTGATTTAATTCTATTATATTTTGACATTTATATATCATCTCTCTGGACATGTCATCTTTGATATTCATTATAGTGGCTGCAAAGAAACAACACAAAGATTGTCTCAACAAAATACTGACAAATAAAAGTCAATTTTACCAAAGATCAAGATGATGTGCAAGATGGAAAAGTGTGGCTAGTATGATAAAGGCCAGATGATGACTGACCGTTGTCACAGACAGACATGTGCACGCATTACACAATGCCCTGTGGTGAAGTAGATACAGCATGCAACCAGTGCATCATCAGCGTCGTGCGCCGCGTTCTATTACATCAAGAAAAATCCAGGGTTTCCTGCCAGAATAGTGCATCACAAAAGGAAAAAAAAAAGTCAGATACCCCATTCTGCCAGGTAACCCTCGAAATACAAGTGTCTCATTTCTGCACAGGCAGCTAGGTGCTCAGATCGACAGGAAATAGTACAGTTCCTCATTTTTCAAGACAAACACAGTAAGCATGCAACACAAGCTGTATAGCAACTACGGCAGAAGCATGAAACAAGCAATACACAACGACCTAACAAATGACGCAGGGTACAAGTTTCACGAAACGCTATAACATCATACGCAAAAGACTTACGATGCAGACTTCAAGTCAAATGGTCAAAACAACTACATGAACAATAAAGCGGCATCAGGCATTAAAGCAAGACCCAAGAGCACTGGCAGCAAGACAGCAATGGAGCAAAGGAAGGAATGAATGAATGAAAGATAGAGGGAGGGAAGGAAGGAAGGAAGGAAGGACGCTGCATGCCTCCATGAACAGGTAGGTAGGTAGGGTCAGGAAGGCAAGGAGGAAGCGACTTACATCATCAGAGGAAAGGTCACTAGCAGCGCAGTCCCCACAGGGACGCCAGGACAAAAGACAGGGCCTGCCCTTGGGGGAGTCATTCAGCATGGTAAAATCAAACACACGGGCCCCTACTCCTGCTTCAGGTGAGGCTTGAGCTGGAGGGACGGGGGTATTAGTCGGGGATCCGCAACTTCTGTACATCATCAGCAGGAGGAAAAAGGCAGCAGTCAGTAGCAGCTTACGCTTAAACCTAGCATGTCAGTCATCAGCACTGAGCAACTGTATTTCGCCTATAAAACTACGACAAAAGTAGCAGCTATATATATATATATATATAATATATATATATATATATAATATGCTGTAATGTAGTTGTCAGAAATCCTAGTCAAGAGCCATCTTCCATGAAGTAAAACACAAACTGAACACTTAACGATGGGTGGTGTAAGACAATAACCCATAACCCAAAAACATAACTTTTTTTATAAATAAAGTAGAATAGGGTAAAAACTAACAACTTCTGCCTTTGCTTAACCCGTTGACTCCCGCACCCTATCCACCAACTGCAAAAACTTAACCCTTTGATTTCTTCAATCTATCCACCAGCTTCCTGTAAGAAGCTGGTGGATAGGGTGAGGGAGCTAAATGATTAGATTTTTGCTTTTCTAGAATGGCTGACAATGCAAGCTGCTGGTGGATAGGGTGCAGAGTAAAAGTGTTAAACACGTACAAAAATATTTTCTAGAGTGTGCATCACAGCACTTTTGTTTTTGTTGTTTTTATTTCCTGTGGCTGTCCCGACTTCAGCGCCGCCTGCGTGCCGTTGACCCGGTGGAAAACATTCCGGCTCCACAACAACACCACTTATTTCAAGTAAAAGCCAGTGGCCTCAAGCCACCACAAGATCACTCTCAAGAGAAGACCATGCACCACTGCTGAGTCACTTTGAAGGAGTTCAACGTGCCAGTTTTGATCCAACTTACTAAGCACAGCGCCAGCTAAGCCCCTTCCAAATACTGTAATCACTTGGTCTCGGAGCCAGACCGAATGAGACACCCCTGGTAAGGAGACCACTACCATCATGATCCCCCACCGCAACAGCCCCATGAACCACCCACACCAAAGACTCCAACCTGAAATTACCTCAAGCATGGAAGTGGTAGAGAAAACCGAAAGCGAGGTCAGGGCATGGATGGCGATAAAATCTGCGACAATGTTCACAATGTTATCATGTTTTATGGCTTCATGATACCGGGGATGATGATCATGATGCTATGAAGTTCCCCAACTGTATGCTATGCTTACTATCCTAATATATCGTGGCGTCAACCAGGCCTGAAAGATGCAGACACCTGCAGTGTTGATTACGAAATTTGAGGAACTCTCCATGACACATCCATAAACTGGATGAGACTTAGCCGTCTGGTCCAAGACTTCTAAATAAGTCCACAGCATCCTCAACTTTGGGTAGGTGCCCATCAGGGCTGAAAAATCCCACAATTATTTTCTTAACCGATGGGTTTCGAACCAAGGACCTCCCCCATTCAGTAGTCACTGGCTGACTTAACCATTTCGCCACAGTTAGTGGTCAGCACAGTTTGTTCGTGGAGTGTTCTGAAATCTACGGAAAAGATAAATGATGGAGAGTCACAACCGTTTATTGCCAAATGCAGTGCATTAACAAAGGCATGGCTGGTGCAGATGTGGAGATCCCGCCTCTCAATCTGACCGCATGAGTTCGAGCCTGGCTTATGATACTTGTGAGTTTGCCCTTCAGTATCCCACTTGTAAATGAATACCTGCGAAAGGTAAAGCAACCTGGGAGACACCTAGAACCTAATTCCAAAAGCTGACTGACGATAATGACGTTCAGATAACGTCACAGGGCTAAAGGCAGAGGTCCTAGGCCTGCAGGCCTTTTCCAACAAACCATGGTAGTCCTATCAAGCAACATAACGGAAAAGTCTGCACGTTCATCTACATCAGACAACAATGGCGCTTTCCGTCCAGGATCATTGTAAGGCAGCGCCGGATCCTGCGACTCAACAGAAACTCCCGATCACCAAATTCCACGGCAACCGGCAGGAACTAATGATAGCGGCCACGTCATCCCTAGATATGGCCTGACCATGCAGACGATGAACTTAAGAAGACATTGTCACCTACAAATGATTGTACAATCACAGAACAACCTTTACCTCCTTGCATTTCAAATAAAATCAACAGTGTTGTTTTCTGGTACCTGCAGATGGCATATAAGTGACACATACCACGGTGCAATGATTCAAATACTTTTAGATACTGTAAACTTCTGTGACTTAAAAAAATAACACCTAAAAAAACAAACAGTAACAACATCAAACAAGATGATCGAGTACACTCAGCAATCTTTCTTTTTTTCCTTTGCTCTTCTGAAACATTTAGCGTTATGGCAACATTGACAATAACACAGGATCAGCTTAAGCCATGTTAAGTTCATGGAAGGTCTAAAAATAAAAATTCTTCATTAGCAATCAAAGAATCCTACTAAACCCTTTTACGTCTTAGCTGCCATTACTAACGAGCCAAACTCAAATAAACATACTCGTTCAACTTCCAGCTGTAAAACCTATGCTGATGCACTCTGTGGTTCAAATACAGATGTATTCACAATCTCAGAGACGCAATGGGCCGATCTAATCTATCTTCCTTTTAATTACAAAGGCAGTTTCAACAAAATGTACTCAGCAAAAACCTGTCTTGCTGGCTATAAAATTATGAAAATGTACCTAATGTCAGTAATTCCAGACAACTAAACTGCAATCAACCAACCATCGTGTGTTTATTTATTTGTTGTTGTTTTTTTTTTTTACTGCAAACATACTCGTATGTACTTTTCATTTTAAACATTGGCTTCTCACACAGTGTCCTTGTTTTCACATAGCCATCCAAAGAGAATCATGTTTGTTACACATTTTGAATTATGTTGTATTTATATAGCGTGCACATGTCTTTAAAAGCAGAAATGGATTCACATATCGATACCATATTCATCCAATAGGTTACTAACCACCTTTGTCTCTATAGTCTTGTCTCTGATTCTCCCATTCCACATAAACTGAAAATATGATTTCTGAAATTTCTGTATAATGGGGTCGAGAGTAAGTTGACTTGTCAATAACTATAAAAGGTATATGTCCCATTAAAAACATTCTGTGCAACTGTGTAAATTTTTACACTATGACTGCTACCTCTACTAAGATGAAACGTAGACATACAACTTTGACATCAAACAACAAAATACATACGATAAGCATCACTATATCTGAACTGCTGAACAATCTAAACAATCCTTAAGTCTTAACCTATATAAAATAAAACTGAAGGACGTACAACTCTGACAACAAAAACGAAATACATACGATAATCATCACTGTATATGAACTACTGAACAATCTAATTAGTAATCCTTAACCTATACAAAATAAAACTAAAGGAATGCATGGGATCTAAACACGAAGCTCTAAATCGGCCAAATGAAAATCAAATGCACTGAAATCAAGCATCAAACTTTGTCAATCATAAATTCATGAGCTGGTAAGAAAAATAGTCAACTGCAATGTATGTATAATCAGCAAAACGCATCAATTTAGCAGCGGACTATACAAATCACACAACATGAGTTTGTAGCTGAAGCAGCAACATAGCGTACACACATCTTCACCACACGCTACACACAATGGAAAACCAGAGAATGGGGCCATGTCATTACGCTCTGTAAACAGTTTTTAGTTTTGCCGGAGTGAGTTCAACTCTGACCGTTAACATCAAAATATTTCTTTTACCATTTGCATTAAGCATTTGAAGACAAACAATCAGTCTGGAAAGATTTATACTAACCACTATCTCTCCTCTTAAACACAAAATAGAATAAATGTTTTTAACGTTTTCTTGTACTAATCGTATGGAAACGTAGATCCGAAATGGCACTGATTGCGAAAGTTCTGGCTATGGATGAATATTATGACTGAGTACATGCAGATTTGCTTTCATTTTATTTGAGACTTTATCTTTACATGTATAGTGTACTGCTATATTACCAAGAATGTATTATTGACAATGAACAAAACACTAGGTCCCTGTTGATATACAAAGTTATGCCCCATTCACTGCTCGCCATATCTGGTAAACTCTTTGTACTGATGGTGAAGAACAGCCAGTAAAGTTGTCATGAATTGCCGACAAACCGTTTTGTCTTTTCTGGAATGAGCAAAATGTGACGTCTACTACGTCAAAACAGAGTTCAAGAGAACATCAACATTTACATTACAGCTAAAAAACATACAATAATTTTGACGTATTTTGAACTTTCACGTCACACATGGTGACAACAGACCCAATTCTACATTCCAGAAAAGACCTGCTTTGAGACAAGAAAACGATTGTCTGACAACCCTGCTGCCACGTCTATTTCAAAATAATCAAACCAAACGGGTCACACAATCACACACAAGTTAGCCACTCGTTCTATGTATGTAATAAACACGTGATTTTTTTCCAGCTCTCACCTGCTATGTTGTTCTCCGTGGCAGGAACAAGCACTCTAGGTTTGCAGTTGCCCGTCTCGGTAGTGATGTCCCCTGAGAGGTCGGCGGTGTTGTTGACGACGGCTCGGGTGGTCAAGGAGGTCTGCACGTTGTTACTTTCCACCTTGCTGGCGGGGGACGCCGGCGAACAGCCGTTGTGGTTGGCGGGCAGCATGGGGGAGGAAGCGCAGTCGTTGTTGTTGTTGTTGCACCTCGAGCTCTGCCTCTTCCTCTTCAAAAATTGGGCAAAGCTGCGTTTCCATGGGGAGTTTTTTGAACCGGACTTTTTCTTGCAATCTACCCCTAATGAGGGCACGTTTTTTGACACCTTGTTTACCGAATTCTGCAACAAAATAATGACATGTGTGTAAAATTTGAAAGATCTCACAAACATTAAATTTCTGAGGACTTGTTATTTGTCCTCTCAATTAAATTCGGAAACGAACTTCAGCAGTCTATGTATTACATGCAGTACATCTCTCTTTCTATCTCTCTCTCTCTCTCTCTCTCTCACACACACACACACACTCACCACACACACACACACACACACACACACACACACACACACACACACACACACACACACACACACACACACACACACACACACACACATATATATCTCTCTCACAGGAAAAAAATTAACCTTTTACTCCCGCACCCCATTCACCAGCATCCTGCATGGTCAAGCATGCTAGCACAGCAAAAACTTAACCCTTTGACCCCCTCACCCAAATCCACCAGCTTCCTTTAGGCAACACCTACACACACACAACACACACACACACACACACACACACACACACACACACACACACACACACACACACACACACACACACACACACACACACACACACACACACACACTGTCTACATCATGTTATCTAAGACAAACGCTTCTCGAGGTTTCTCAAGAGCACAGGAACTGTACCTGAATTACTCCGCAAAAATGATATTGGTTTTCATCAGAACAAAATAAAATGACATATTCCAGTTTGTACAAGGAAAACAGTTTCAGCTTTTCCTTTGGAGAAAAATAAGTACAAAAAAATAAAATAAATAATAAAATAAAATAAAATAAAATAAAATAAAATAAAATAAAATAAAATAAAAGTAAAATAAAATAAAAATAAAATAAAATAAAATAAAATAAAATAAAATAAAATAAAGATAAAAATAAAATGAAATATTAAAACAAAATTTTAAAAAAAATCAGATGAAATAAAAATGAAATGAAATATAATGAAATAAAACAAAATGAATAAAATAAAACAACAACAAAATAAAACAAAATGAATTAATAAGTTTTGTTTGTTTGTTTGTTAAATCCATCAGTAAGACAGAATCTCAAGACTTTACCAGTGCACAGGGTTATTGGGCAGGCTTATGACTTATGCCATATTCACTCTTGATCTTTGGCATCTGCGACACTGATGCATGTAGAATTATTCCAAGCACAGAAACGCTGTTTTGAGAAAAATTAAAACCGAAATTGAAACTTGGATAAGGAACAATTCTAGTTTAAACTAAGAAAATGAGATTTTTCTGGGCTTCATTTTTTTTTTCTTTGACACAAATGCACACGATCGACTGCAGACGCTTTGGGAAAGAAAATTTTGTACTGGAACGACACAGAGTCTAATATAAAATACAATATACAATATACTATCAAAGTATACAACTTTACCTTAAAAATTCAATACAGATTTTTTCCAATCATCCCTTGAAAAACAGAGGTCATAATCTGCCAGTTCCATATAATCCATGCACATTTGAACGTCACATTCAAAATGACCTTTTTGATTCACCCAATTTTGAGGAAAAGGGGAGAAAAAAGGAAACAGAAAAAAAAACCCAGCAGATTCTCCCGCAATATTTCTCTAAGTAATACAATCAGAGTGAGTAAGCGTGTTCTGTTTTGTTTTTATTTTCTTCAATCATCATTTTTAAGGAAGTGTCCGGATCAATTCGTATGAGATCCATTTCTCTTCTGCAGACACGAAACCCTTATGCTGGGTAGGTCCTCAAGACCTTGCCAGCGCACAGGGGCTGACGTTCTGGCTGATGGTTTGTGTCGTGATTATGATAATTGTGGATCTTCTCAGTCATTTGGCATCACTGGTGTCAGTGCATAAGGAATTTGTTCCGAACGCAGAAACGCTATCTTGCGAAACTGAAACTGAAACTTCTGCCTGAGTATGTGAAGAAAATTATTATCATCAACAATTTATCAATCGTTTGCTGAAAGAGCTTTACCGAATATTTGAAGCACAGGTCCAAAACACAGTCCTCAAATGCCCTTCTGGCTGGTTGTCATTTGAGACATAGTGTCTTGAAAACGCGAGCTGGTTGTTTTTCTTTCTTTTCTTTTTCTTTTTTCTTCTTTTTAATGGAGCCATGTCGACAGAGTAATGTCTCGAATTCAGTCCCAGCCCACAACATAAAAAATGGCCTGTTCGCAACCAGCTTCAATTCCAATTATTCTGGTAGTGTCGGCTTAGTGTTTCATAGTTCCCTTCCCCCTCCCCCTCCCATTTCAAGACCTTACCAGCCTGTAGGGTTCTGCGAAGGCTCAATGGGTCTGGCGGGTAACTGCTGGCAGATTTGGGTGGAGCGCATACAGAACTTTCCGAGAACGATGAAGCCCTCTTTGAACAAACTCCAAACTTACTGTGAAACTGGAAATTATACTAGTTTAAAAACAAAAATGCTGAGTGTGGATTATTTTGCTGTTTAGTGACTGAGTTCACTCCCCCGTTTGGGTCAACTCTTTGCTGAAGGAGGGAGGCAAGATACCACAACTGAGACGGTTTGGTTTTTAGAGATCGCATCTGTGTACTATAACCCTTTGACTCTTGCACCCTGCTAGCACAGCAAAAACTTAACCCTTTGACCCACGCACCCTTTTCACCAGCTTCCTGCAGAAAGGTGGTGGATAGGGTGAGGGGGTCAAAGAGTTAAATTTATGCAGTTGGTAGATAGGCTGCGAGAGTCAAAGGGTTAATCTCTTTAACGATTTAGTAGGAAGGCCATTGTTAGATGGCTTTATCGTCTTCAATTTCATTTTTCATAAACGCAGCGGACAGGAAGTTGTTTGTTTTCAAGGGGTGCTGTATGTCAGTGGGACAAACCTGAAATTCTCCAATGTTTCCACGATTTTCTCTGCACTGAACAACAACGCTTAAGCACTAATGACCCAGAGTCTACAAGGTCAAAAACCTCATTTGCCGTATTTTCAAGCCGCATGCGCATATTAAGCATTGGCGTATATTCCATTCCACAGAACACCGCGCAGATTCAGCGAAGCAAGTGCAGACAAAACCGTTTTGTTTCCAAACTAATACAGCAGAATTTTACTTTATACTAATAAAAACAAACTGTGTTCTTCATTTATTCACACAGTTTACCAAACTCTCTGAACAAATCTTAGCTGAAGACCTGACGTCGCTGTCAATATTCAAAATGCACTGATTGCAGAAATCAAGAGAGAACTGCAAAGTCAAAAGATATGTACTATCATGAAACGCAACATTTCGTATGAGAATACAGACTTACGCAATGTGGAAGCATATATACTGAACAAACAAAGCCAAAACAAAAGCAAAGAAGATACTCACATGCTAGTGTCAGAAAAATGCTGACGTTTAAATGACTAAGCCTTCTTGAGTTTCATATTATCATTCTGCAGATCGTTTCACTGACATTCTCTGAATAAATTCTTTTTCCTTTTGATATAATTAGAACATAGTTTTTAAGTTCTAGGCGGTTCTTTCTTTGTTATTGATCCAGAAGATGTCTATCAAAACTGTACTGTGACGTGAGTCAAGACATTTAAAATGTAGGACGGTTAGATAATTCCCATATGCGTATTACGCTTATCTAAGGTAATTTATGTGCATATATGTATACCTGGCTCTAAAATATTCAAAAATACTCCCCTCACCAGGAAAAAAATATTTCAAAATCGTTGTGTTTAATTATAAAAATTTAAACTCACTATTAATCTTGAATTTGTAGTATAAAAAGTAGAATGCCTGTGCTGTTTTGTCTCCTCCTATCCATACGAATCTATCCTTTGTCGCTGCAAGTACTTCTCCCACCCTATCTGTCGTCATCCGCTGCCCAAGACCGCCCAGTATTTTCTCCCTGGGTCTACCTGGTGCTCTTTCTCCCCATAAGCTTTCCTGTTGTAACTAGGTGCTCTAATTTCTCTTGCCTCATAAAATGTCCGAATAAATGTTGCTTGACTGCTCCTAATCTTCTTCATTAATGTTCTTTTTGTGTCTGCCTCCTTCAAGACTGTCTCTCGTTGTTTTCTTTCCTGTCCATGGAACTCTTAACATTCTTCTCAGAAACCACATTTCAGCAGCCTCAATCTTGTTCAGACTTTGCGTGTTGACTATCCACGCTTCACATCCGTACAAGAGTATTGGTTCTATATAATACATATCACTAATGAATAATCCTGAGATACAATCGGATGGCAGAACCTGACAGAACAGGTAAACAAAGTCACAGTCATAATATCCGCAATGAAAATAGGACCATCAGTCTAGAACAGATTTCCGCTCTGCCTTTGCCGAACACCTATCCTTTCTGCTTTTAAATCCAATTTAAAACCCCATCTCTTTTCCCAACAATGAATTCCACTTCTTTCCTTCAGTCTGTGTATTAAATGCTGTAACCAGTCTGTGTATTAAATGCTGTAACCAGTCTGTGTATTAAATGCTGTAATACTGTAACCAGTCTGTGTATTAAATGCTGTAACAGAAATGCTGTAACCAGCCTGTGTATTAAATGCTGTAACCAGTCTGTGTATTAAATGCTGTAACCAGTCTGTGTATTAAATGCTGTAACCAGTCTGTGTATTAAATGCTGTAACCAGTCTGTGTATTAATTGCTGTAACCAGTCTGTGTATTAATTGCTGTAACCAGTCTGTGTATTAAATGCTGTAACCAGTCTGTGTATTAAATGCTGTAACCAGTCTGTGTATTAAATGCTGTAAGGTTGTCTTTGTCGATTGTACGTGTATGCCTGGTGCGTGAATTGTCAAGATTTGGGCCGTATTAGTACTGTAATTATTATTGTTATTATCAAGAGTAGATGTTTTCTAATGACAATATTTTACTTGTAGATATGCAGCAAAAGCTCTTGCTGAACACGGACATTGCATTACATATATTTCTGCTTGAACGTAAAAGAGAATACAAGACATTCATAAAAACGCCGAAAGCAAGCAAGCAGGCAGGTAAGCAAGCAAGCGAGCAAGCAAGCAAGCAAACCCGACAGTTGGAATAAGTTCAGCATACGAAGCGCCCTCCACGACAAATACGAACAGATACTGATATCTCCAATCAAATTCCATGGGCTTGAATAGAAGGGACAGTCCCAACACAAAGTGATAAATTTACGAAAGCATGGTCAAGTCAGTAGATTAAGCCCTCTGATAGATGACGGAAGAATCACGGTGAACATGAAAGAAAGGATGAGAAGAGAAGAGAAGAGAAGAGAAGAGAAGAGAGAGAGAAGAAGAAGAGAAGAGAAGAGAAGAGAAGAGAAGAGAAGAGAAGAGAAGCGAAGCAAGGGGAGAAGACAGAAAAGAAGAGAGGAGAAGAGAGGAGAAGAGGAGAGAGAGAGAGAGAGACAGAGAGACAGAGAGAGAGACAGTAGAGCAGAGAGAGAGGAGAGAGAGAGAGAGAGAGAGAGAGAGAGAGAGAGAGAGAGAGAAACTGAAACTGAAACTGAAAATGGTTTATTGCCATTGACATTTTTGTCCTTGTGGCAAGGAGCATAAAACAAAGTCATTAAATTTTTCGGCGACGTTTTCTCGAAACAAAGATTTATAAATATAGTCATGGCTGACATTACATCCATTTGAATTTTTTTCCTGAAGATGAAGAAAGAATTGAACGGAAAAAGTTGAACAAAATGTTGAACAAAAAGTTGAAGAAACAGTTGACCACCCAACGTAATTAGTCATATAAGTAAGAGGAAGACCCAAATCCGCCAAATAAACATAAGAACAGTATAAAGTGATATCTTCACTGGAGATAAACTTACATTAATTTAAAAAGTTGAATAAAAAGTTAAAGAAACAGTTAACCACCCGACATAATTAGTCATTTAAGTAAGAGGAAGACCCAAATCCGGAAAACAAAACAAACAAAAAAACCATAAAGTAACATCTTCACTGGAGATAAACGTACATTAATTTAAAAAGTTGAACAAAAAGTTGAAGAAACAGTTGACACTCGACGTAATTAGTCATATAAGTAAGAGGAACACCTAAATCCGGCAAATAAACATAAGAACAGTATACAGTGATATCTTCACTGGAGATAAACTTACATTAATTTATTACTGTGTTGTTTTCTTTCTCCGACTTTCCCAAGCAAGGGCGATAAATTTCGCGAGGGATTTTTGATAGTTTTCATCCTCAGTCATGAGTATTCTGGTAATGACCCTTTGATTCGAAATGTCCTCATCAAAGATTATGCATTTTTGTCGTATACTTTTCAGGAGAGAGAGAGAGAGAGAGAGAGAGAGAGAGAGAGAGAGAGAGAGAGAGAGAGAGAGAGAGAGGAGAGAGAGAGAGAGCAGAGAGAGAGAGAGAGAGAGACAGAGAGACAGAGATACAGAGGGAGAGATGACAAAAGCGGAACACCGAGTGATGCACAGGACGATGTGGACACAATGACTGATGGTCATTACCTGAACATGCCCCCTTGCCAATGCCGTGACGCAACGTGACAAACAGAACACGCATCATCCCCAGCATCAACACACACTGATCTCAACGTACAGGTTTTTTTTTTACACCAATCATCATCCCCATTATGAACACACACTGATCACAACGTGCAGACTTTCTTACAGCACACGTCATCCTCATTATGAACACACACTATCTCAACGTACAGATTTTTCTTACACACACAGCACACATCATCCTCATTATGAACACACACTGGTCTCAACGTACAGATTTTTCTTACACACACAGCACACATCATCCTCATTATGAACACACACTGGTCTCAACGTACAGATTTTTCTTACACACACAGCACACATCATCCTCATTATGAACACACACTGGTCACAACGTACAGACTTTCTTACAGCACACGTCATCCTCATTATGAACACACACTGGTCTCAACGTACAGACTTTTCTTACACACACAGCACACATCATCCTCATTATGAACACACACTGGTCACAACGTACAGACTTTTTTACAGCACACGTCATCCTCATTATGAACACACACTGGTCTCAATGTACAGACTTTCGTTCAGCACACGTCATCCTCATTATGAACACACACTGGTCTCAACGTACAGACTTTTTTACAGCACACGTCATCCTCATTATGAACACACACTGGTCACAACGTACAGACTTTTTTACAGCACACGTCATCCCCATTATGAACACACACTGGTCTCAACGTACAGACTTTTTTACAGCACACGTCATCCTCATTATGAACACACACTGGTCTCAACGTACAGACTTTTCTTACACACACATCATCCTCATTATGAACACACACTGGTCTCAACGTACAGACTTTTCTTACACACACAGCACACATCATCCTCATTATGAACACACACTGGTCTCAACGTACAGACTTTTCTTACAGCACACGTCATCCTCATTATGAACACACACTGGTCTTAACGTACAGACTTTTCTTACACACACAGCACACATCATCCTCAGAATGAACACACACTAATCTCAACGTACAGATTTTTCTTACACACACAGCACACATCATCCTCATTATGAACACACACTAATCTCAACGTACAGACTTTTCTTACACACACACAACACAAATCATCCTCAGAATGAACACACACTAATCTCAACGTACAGATTTTTCTTACACACACAGCACACATCATCCTCAGAATGAACACACACTAATCTCAACGTACAGATTTTTCTTACACACACAGCACACATCATCCTCAGAATGAACACACACTAATCTCAACGTACAGATTTTTCTTACACACACAGCACACATCATCCTCAGAATGAACACACACTAATCTCAACGTACAGACTTTTCTTACACACACAGCACACATCATCCTCAGAATGAACACACACTAATCTCAACGTACAGACTTTTCTTACACACACAGCACACATCATCCTCAGAATGAACACACACTAATCTCAACGTACAGATTTTTCTTACACACACAGCACACATCATCCTCAGATTGAACACACACTAATCCCAACGTACAGACTTTTCTTACACACACAGCACACATCATCCTCAGAATGAACACACACTAATCTCAACGTACAGATTTTTCTTACACACACAGCACACATCATCCTCAGAATGAACATACACTAATCTCAACGTACAGATTTTTCTTACACACACAGCACACATCATCCTCATTATGAACACACACTAATCTCAACGTACAGATTTTTCTTACACACACAGCACACATCATCCTCAGAATGAACACACACTAATCTCAACGTACGGACTTTTCTTACACACACAGCACACATCATTCCCAGAACAAACACACATTAATCTCAACGTACGGACTTTTCTTACAGACACAGCACACATCATCCTCAGAATGAACACACACTAATCTCTACGTACGGACTTTCATTACACACACAGCACACATCATCCTTAGAATGAACACACACTAATCTCAACGTACAGACTTTTTTTCATACACACAGCACACATCATCCTCAGATGAACACACACTAATCTCAACGTACGGACATTTCTTACACACACAGGACACATCATTCTCAGAATGAACACACAATCATACCATCATCACAGACTGACAAGCAGAACACATATGAACCTCCCCCCCACTCCCCTCCAGCATGAACACACAGCATATTACTCACTTCAGCATCACAGACTGTTTTACAAACAAAACACACATGGCCCCTAGCATGAACACACACTCCTCTTCATTCATTTTAATATCACAGAACGTTTTACTGACATCAACACACACCATTTTTGATTCAATCAGCATCCCATCTTTGACAAACAAGAAACACATGACCCCCCACACCTCAACGTATTCGTACACCATTTTCAATCTGTTGAAGCAAACATGAATGACAGTAGGGCTAAAATATCCACAAACACAGGGTTATAGGGTTTTTCAGTTAATTAACATGATTAGCGAGCCATGGGTAGTATAAAGACGGTAAATGAACTTGCCCAACAAGAATTGAGTAAAACTCAAAATCCCACCAGACGACAAACAAGAGACAAATACAAGAGAAGAAAAGAAAGGATCAGAATTTAAGAAACGTTTGTGGGGGAAAATGAGATATAAAAAATCAAAACAAACGACACAGTTCTGTGCTACTGTCAGTAGTACTGAATCGCAGCTATATAAAATATTGTATTTCTAGAAAACGAAATAGCGAAATTGAAACATAGATATCAGGGCATATATCTGATAAACTACTAAATTGTCATCAGAAAGATAAACCAACAAGCACTTAACCAGAACTATCTAATCTACACTAAAAGAACACTACTCAATTCTAGCGCCAGACAACTACAGTATAAGAAACATGCACTAATCAGAGCTCATAAAGAAATATCTAAATTTCAAAAACTGGCAGGTCCAATACATAATAATTTGTTTTTTCGTAGGGGTGTCGGGGATCTGTCCCATCATCCACGCCACTTCACTGGCCACATAATTTTTGACAAAATTTTCACATTGCTGTGATAATGATGACGATGGGGATGATAATTATGATACTACAGAGTTCCATTCTGGATTGAGACTGTTGTGAGAGGGTTGCACTCTATGCTCACTGTCATAATATATCCTGGTGTCAACCAGGCTGAGAGATACAAAGACCTGCGCAGATGCGAAGTGATGAGACTCGACTATGTGGTCTCAGTATTCCTACTGAACCCATAGCATATTCCATATAATCGTTAATCTTCATTCAAAACACTCACACTCTGACACCACACACACACACACACACACACACACACACACACACACACACACACACACACACACACACACACACACACACACACGTCTGGCTTAAAATAATAATTCTACATTAACACCGGAATAATGTGTCTTTTTACTTTAAAACAAAAGAGTGACACGTATGCAAAAATGTCCATAAACACAAACTTTGGCATGAGCCAGCGCCCTCTCTCTCTCTCTCTCTCTCTCTCTCTCTCACACACACACACACACACACACACACACACACACACACACACACAAACACACACACACACACTTATCAGCATGCCATTAACTACAGTATTTAAACTCAAACTTTTAATATGTGCAGAATGTTACCAATCAAAATTCAAATTAATAATGTTTTTAAAAGACTTTTTACGATCTTTTCATGCTTGAGTTTTGTTTTGCAGTATTTTGTCTTGTGATTTGTTGTACTCTTTTGTTTTGTTTTGTTTCACAGCAATGGACACGTCAGTTTCTAGACATCTAGCATAAATCACTGAAATCTCTCATGAAAGACACGGCAAAAGAAGACAGTTTACATTCACACAAGTTGGAATTTGCGGGCTGCTATACTAAATGTAAAGCAGAACATGGCAAAACGTAATGTGGAGACATAAAACAAAAGAACACAGTTGAAAAATACGAAAAAAAAGATTGCTAAGAAAACTAAATGCTAGAACAAAGTGAGAAAAAAAGGATACCAACCTGTTGTGATTGTCTGTTGGGTTGCTGTGTGATTGCATTGTTGTACAGAGGGGACTTGTTTTCTCCCTTCAGCAGCTGACGGTCGCTCTCTTTATCTTCTGCTGGGGGGCAGAGCAAAAAAAAAAAGGTACTCCATGAAGACACAGACAATTTTGAGGACAAGTTTGTTGCGAGTCACAGTAAGTGCCGTCAGTATTGTTCGTTATAAAGCGTCATTTATGTCGGGTTTTTGTTTGTTTTTTTGGTCATATTCATCATCTGTGGCACAAACTCTGTTGGTATCAACAACAAACTAAGAATTGACGCAAGAATAGATCTCGGTTTCGTAGATTATCAAGGTAGATCACTCTGTCTGTCTCTCCCTCCTTCTCTCTCTCTCTCTTACACACACACGTATCCATGTACACATATACACATACACGCAAACACGCAAACACACACACACACACACACACACACACACACACACACACACACACACACACACACACACACACACACACACACAACAAACAAACAAACACACACACACACATACTGATACCCATGGCAGGACTGACCATTCTGTCGTGTTTTAAATCCATTTGAACAAACGTATAGCGGAGGAAAACAGAAGGAACCCTACAACTGTTTCAGTCACATATGACTCGACAAAGTTTGCAAAGGAAAAGACAAAGTGAAAGAGACAATGCGAACAAATCTGAAGTCCTTTGGAACAGCCAACTGAGAACAGCTGCATCTGCTGAAGTTGTTCGACACGTGGCAGTGGTGAAACTGGTGAAACTATGAACGTCAGTAGGCAAGAGGGTGGTGGGAAGAGGACTGCAGTTTTCTCCACACCTGAAGAATCTCCTGTGCTGGTCAAACACACAGACAAGAACGGCGCACAACCTTGATGGGCAGGATGCTGGATCGTCATAAGATCGACATAGCTGTCCTCACGGAAACCTAGCTGCCGAGATAACCCAGCTGTAGGCATACAGAGGAGGCTACACCTTCTACTACAAATTCATGTAACAGCAATGGATCTCTTGATGCTGAGGTGGCGTTGTCCATCTCCAAGGCTGGCTTTCTGCCTCTGAATGGCTGATCAAGAAGTTGCCGCAAGATCATGGCGTAAATCTCAGTGCTGGCAGTCCCCTTGATTTAACTTTTATTACTTTGATGACTGCATTCTATTTGTATTACGTCGTTTTATAGAATATCACGTTTTCTATCAAAAATCTTTCAGTACTGCTTTTTTTTTTCATTATGATTTGATATTCATTCTTTGTTGTCTTCTGTATTACTTAAAAAAAGTCAGTAGGTCAAAACTGTGCCCTGTCCTGCCTTGTTGTGTCAAATACGTGTTCTGATTCTATGTTGTGTATTTCTGGTTCATGTTTGCGCAAGATCAGCAACATCACAGGTCAAGATCGATTGTCCAAACTTCAAGTTCTGAAGACGTATGGTCTGCCATGTATAGAGTGTCTGCTCATCAAACACCAGCTTTGTTGGACATGACACGCTGTCTGTATGGACGACAAACACATCCCAAAGTTGCCGATCCATAGAAAGCTGAAGCAAGGACACATGTGACCAAGGAAGACCACTCAAGCAAGACAAGAATATTCTGAATGACAACTTCATCAGCTGCGGCATCAATATCACCAACCAGAGAGACACCGCCCAGAAGAGAGTAAGCTGGCGACCGCAGTGCACGCAGGACACTGTCACATTCCAACAGCGCAGCAGAGCTATTATTCAACAGAAGAAGGACCGGCACAAGCTGAACTCAAGACTGCAGGACTCCTTCCCTTGCAGAGTTTACAGAAGAACATTTGCCTCCAGGAATGATCTTGTATCCCACATGAAAACCCACACCAGGCAAATATGTCAGATCGACTGCAGAGTCTTTAACATAAGTGCAAATATTAGATACCGGCACTGAATGGATGAATAATCATGAACTTTCAGGCCTTATGGTAGCCCTAAAATGAAGGTTTATCCATGAGACTGATGACCTGTCACGGTGGTGTAACTTGTCCTGAGACGTGTTTGTAATCATTCTTTAGTGAAAAATCGCTCAATTATGTATCAGTTCAGACGACGGATGGACACCAGTAGGTGTTAAACTTTCAGTTGTTCCAAAGCTGAGCCAAGTGAGTGCCGTTTCTGTCAAATATGAAGTTTTGAACTCAGGAGGAGCAAACAAGAAGATACTGAAAACAGTATACCAGGGAACATTCAAGCATCACTTTCAATACGGCTCCCCTGTATGGTCAATCTCAGTCATGACCAATTTGCAGATCCTCGACAAAATTAAGAATTAGGCCCTCAGACCCACCAGTAGTACAACGAGGTCTACGACTATAAAAATGGATACGCTTACAGGAATCCAGCCTCTTAACCACAGAAGAGAAGCTAAGATCATGACGCTCATTCAGAATCAGATGGTCTCATTAAAAATCCCCTGAAAGGTGGAGACTTTGTCCACTACATCAAGAGGCTACTACAGCAACATGATCAAGTCCTGCAAAAACAGACATTTTCACTCTCACCTTTGCAACTGCCAGAATCGTGGACACCAGAATAACTAGATTTTGAAGTCTGTACCAATTTTCCCCATGTCACCTCAACGGAAGAACAAGACAACTGAGCAAGTTGGCTCTCAGGTTGGCCACGGTAGAAGAGCGTTACCCACAGGAATGTATACATCAAAGTATATATGTATACACCACTAGGTCAGCCCTTAGCGCTGTCACCGACGAGGTAGCTGGCATCCTAATCCTCATCAACTTCCCAGGGACTCAGAATACAACTGCCAGTGGTCCTACGGGCAAATATTGCACCAGCTACTGAGCAGAGACAGAGGCACTCATGTGAGCAGCTCCCATGATCATAATACAGATGACACGTTATATCAAGATCTTCCCGTCATATGCCATCTCGGTTCTTTAGGCCGTGCAGAATGACAAGCTTCCACGCCTGTCCAAGACCTTCCAACAAGTTAAAAGAACCAGGAAAATGGTCCTCCACTGTATCCCCGCTCACTGAGAGATACCAGGAAACGACATAGTAGATGGACTAGCAAAAAGAAGAGCTAAGGAAGATCAACCATACAACAGCGTTAGCGGCATGCAGATCATTCCTTAATTTAGATCACAGACAGAGAAGAATGACTACCACTTTTCTTCCAGAGAGCAGCACCTGATCCTGATGAGATTCTGCACCAGCCACAACCAGCTCAACACCATACAAACCACATGTTCGAACTGATGCCTTCACCAACCTGCCCCTGCGATCGACAGTACCAGACAGTTAAAGATATATTGCAGAGTGGTGTTACCTCTATCAATAGGAGACACGTCCAATTACAGCTCATCTAACATCAAGCTCAAAAGCAGCCGGCAAGAACTAGAAAAAACGTTTCACTCATCACCAAATATGGCCTGAAAATGCAGACGGCGAAAGAAAGAAGATCTAACTGGGGTGAGGGTGGGGTGGGCCTGATGGTTTCTCTGATATTCGAAGTTTGCATCTATATGGGTGGACCTATAGATGTTTCATTTATGTAGAGTGAAGTCTAGGTTTACTACCTGGGTGGACCCTGGCCTTGCTGACCACAGTGGATTTATCCCCGAAGTCTTCCAGATGCTCTGTGTCACTGCCAGAGCTCAGCAAAGGATCTGTCGCTCCTGCTTCTTGGCTGAAAACAAAAGAATAACAGTATGAAGCACAGGATGGTTTACTAATCAATTCATTTCTTTATTTTTTGTTGACTCCCACCCATCTACAGATTGGTATGTGTGTATCAGATAGACAGATAGATAGATATGATAGATAGATAGAGAAAGAGAGAGAGAGAGAGAAGAGAGAGAGAGATAGAAGAGAGAGAGAAAGACAGACAGACAGAGAAATAGAGAGAGAAAGAGACAGAGCGACTGCCCCAATAGCCAGATCGCTCACTTGTCTCAATATTGTATTATGATGTTTCATAAATTCATTTAAAAATTGTAACGATATGTCCACTTTCTTCAACTCAACACCATGTTTAGGAAGTTGTCTACTGTTTTTATATATATAATATATGTGTAAATATATATATTATATATATATATATATATTATAATATATATATATATATATAATATATAATATATATATATATAAGCCAGAGTCAAAAGGTGCCCCGGGGTGACTTTCCTAGCTCGAATCACCGCAACCAACCCCCCTGCCCCAGCACAGCCCGAACAATCCCAGACACCAAGCCCCAAATGTCAAATGTATACTTTGGAAACTATTTGAGTTTTCAGTTTTCGTGTGACACCAGTCACGGATGAAACTATGCCCTATAAAGTATAAGCTACTGCTTCTGGAAAAGCCAAATGATTTGGTCAACCATCAGGAACCCATGTCTGCCAGCCGATTCGACACCCAAAGCCCAACATCTAGGACTGCCCAGGCTGTGCAATGGCAAGAAAATCAGCCGCATCGATCTGAACCAGGAAAATCACTATAAAGCACCTTTTGACTCTGGCTCATATATATATATATATATATATATATATATATATATATATATATATATATATATATATATATATATATATATATATATATGTATACACACACACTATATATATATATATATATATATATTTATATTTATGTTGTGTGTGTGTGTGTGTGTGTGTGTGTGTGTGTGTGTGTGTGTATGTGTGTGTGTGTGTATGTGTGTGTGTGTGTATGTGTGTGTGTGTGTGTGTGTGTGTGTGTGTGTGTGTGTGTGTGTGTGTGTATGTGTGTGTGTGTATGTGTGTGTGTGTGTGTGTTCTGAGCATTGCGCATTTTCACTTTGTTATCTGTTACACATGCCTGTCAATAGCCAACTGGCCGAAAATTTGCGCCTGTCTTGTATATTAAACACGCGTTCTAGTTCCATTTTTGTGCTTTTCTGGTTCCTGTTGAAATTCATTACAATCAGATTTTTAGTACAATATTCACTCTTCCGTCTCTCTCTGGCGTCCTGTGTCTTCTCCCTCTCCCACCCCTGCTGAAATCAAGTTTTGCCTGATCCTGAAGTCTCCCAGCCCAAAAATATTCCGTGGCCGATCAACTTCCTCACTAACCAAATAGTTTGAGCTGACGGTATTAGACTTCACCGCCTCTTACGAATGTCGTCGTCGTCTCATCTCATCTCATCTCATCTCATCATCTCTCGTCATCATCATCATCATCATCATCATCATTGTAATTATTATTATTATTACTTTTATCACTATTATGTTCCTTACCATGACTTTCGATTTCTGTGATTTGGACGGTTGGAGATCATGGGAGCATTTGGCTTTTGCAGCCATCGATTCTGGAGGTGAAGTCACCAGGATGAATCGAGTTGCCTACCTATTTTGAATTTGGTCAAGGTGTCAATGCCTTCATTAGATGGTAGGGATCCCATACGGTGGGCTCCATATTCGAGGACTGATCAAACGAGTGCTAATGATCAAACGAATGCTAAGATCAACGAGTGCTCATTTAACGAGTGCTAACTGATCAAACGAGTGCTAACTGATTAACGAGTGCATGTTTAACTGATCAAACGAGTGCTACTGATCTAACGAGTGCTAACTGATTAACGAGTGCTAACTGATCAAACGAGTGCTAACTGATCAAACGAGTGCTAACTACTCAAACGAGTGCTAACTGATAAACGAGTGCTAACTGATCTAACGAGTGCTAACTGATCTAACGAGTGCTAACTATGCTGTTTTTTGGGGTACACGTGGAGAATTTCGCAGCTCCAAATTCTGAAAAACACTATCGGCTTCCTAGTCCTTCCACTGAGGTTAAACGTTCATAAATTTGAAGTGAATTGATTTATTTTTATATGGAATGACCAAACAACAACAAGAACAACAACGACGACGACGAACGACGAGACAACAACAACAAAAACAACAAGCAACAACAACAACAACATCAAACTCTTAGTGGCCCTGGGTAGAAGCAGTCAAAGCAGACAAGAGTAGGTCTGTCGTGGAGGATATGTTTCGGGCTGCTGCCAAGAGACGTAGCATCAATACATCTCTATCACAACTGTTCATTTTCTTTCCGCTGTCCCATTTCCTACACCACTTTAATGGCCACAGACCTGGAATGTTTTTTTTCATGTTGTCATGACGATGGGGATGATAATCATGATGCTATGAAGCTCCATTTGAGACTGGGACTGCGAGATAGGACTGTACTTCACGCTTACTATCACAACTTATCTTTGCGTCAACCACGTCCGGGAGATACAGACAGCTGCGGTGTTGGTCAGGATCTGAGTAAACACTCTCTTTGACTCATCCCAGAAACAGATGGTACTCAACTGTGTGGTCCCACTCTTTCTAATGAACTCATAGCACATTCAACTGTGGATAAGAGCTAGCTGGGGCCGAAAAATCCACAATGATTTTGAGGGGACTGATGGGTTTCCAATCCACAGCCTTTTAGTCGGTAGTCCGTTGCGCTAACCACTGAGCCACAGCAACTGGTCCATCAAACTTTTCATATTATTGCAATGGGTGCTCATAGTCATGATCAGTCTGTAAGACATAACAGCAATAAAGGTTGTTTTTTTTTTTTCAATTTTACGAAATGGTTGTGAAGTTAAACCCTAACAATATGGCCACAAGGAACACACTCCCGATTTGAGTCTCAGCAGACCGCTTCCAACTGCACAGAAATAAACCCGTTACACGAGTCTTCTGTGTAATAACTACAACAGTTTCTGGCACTGCAAGCTTTTTCTTCGTGGCTCAGTTTCCACTTGCACTCAATATACGAATGACCTTTTACGTGATGGCCCCTTTTTTTTTTTTTTTTCTTTTTCTTATTTATTTTATTTATGTTTTTTGTTTTTTTTTGCATCCCGTCTTCAAGGCACTCATTCCCTGTATTCAGGAATGGGTATGCTGGGGATTTCCCCAAGCCACCGAACATTGATATGGCTTACAGAATGTTTAACGTGTGTGTCTCACTTTCGTGTTTCCTCGAGCCACCGAACACCGATATGGTTTGCAGGATGTTTAACATGCATACCCAATTTTCGTGTTTTTCCAAGCCACCGAACACCGACATGACTTACAGGATCTTTAACGTGCATACGTGATGTTCTGTGTGTGCGTATACACACGAAGGTGGTTTAGGCACTAGCAGGTCTGCGCTTATCTTGACTTGGGAGATGAGAAAAATCTCCACCCTTTACCCACCAGGCGATACTGAAGCGGATTTGAACCCAGACCTCACAGTTAGAGGACCAGTGTTCTCACCACTCCACTTCTGCTCTCGTCAATCAGATAAGCAGCTCGATGTAGGTTTTCCACTGCAAGGAGTCTTGTCTTGCAGAGCATAAGGAATCATTCGCGGTTACATATCTCGTGTATTTGCATTGCTTTATTACCATTGTTAATGTTTAAAGCCCAACTGACTGCACAAAGCCATATCAGGGCGTTCACCATCTCAAAGCACACAAAACACCTTGTTGATCCTATGTGTGTGTGTGTGTGTGTGTGTGCGTGTGTGTGTGTGTGCGTGTGTGTGTGTGTGCGCGTGTGTGTGTGTGCGCGTGTGTGTGTGTGCGTGCGTGAGAGAGAGAGAGAGAGAGAGAGAGAGAGAGAGAGAGAGAGAGAGAGAGAGAGAGAGGAAAATCAAACCTGTTTGACTACCGCCTCATAGATAAAATATGGAAATTTCCTCATTTTCCCAAGTCAGAAGCAACGCAGAAACAAAGCGAGTAACACAAGAGGAAACTTCTAGCACAGAATTACTAGAAGGTGGCGATAATATTTATTCTAAACGAGGCTCCGGCATCTCCACCATGCGATCTGGATTGCTATTCTAGTTTGTCACTATGTGAAATACCGGGGTTGCTGTTAAACGGAGAGAATGCGCCACGGCAGCTCAATGCCACTTTATTATTTTTTCTACGTGCGAGTGTTTTTGTTACTACAGGGAGAGGTTTTCTTTAACAGAATTTTGCTGAAGGTACTTTTACGTGCGCGAAGTGTGTGTTTCACACGGTACATCGATTTGTTATCTTGTCCGAAAGACTTGGACCCAGACCACTACTGAAGGGTCTTGCGGAGAGGGAAGAACAATTCTTGTCCGACTGGAATTGAACCCCGTTTCTGGCATCGTTGGCGGTTAACTGATCTAGCTCCAAAACAAGATTGACTGCCCGCGCCCAAGCAAACACAAACCAGGAGAACAAGAAAACCAATGTAAGCGCGTCTCCAACAAGACAAAACAAAACAAGTGGGACGAGGCGGCAGGGAAGTTTTTAGTCCCGTTTTTATTATCCATTGTTTGGTGTCTGTGATTTGTCTGTGACCGTGCGTTCGCGCTTGACAAAGGCTAGTTGGCCGAAAATTTGCGCTTGTTTTGTTTTGTCTTGTTGGAGACGCGCTTACATTGGTTTTCTTGTTCTCCTGGTTTGTGATCTAGCTCGATATAAGTTTCTGCCAGGCTTAAAGCTTTATTTCATCACATGCATAAAAACGCTGAGCTACGACTCAGAATGAACAAAACTGTAGAACAATTGCAGTTTATGTCAGTTAATAAGAATGCCCAGTGTCCATTATGAATACTCACTAAAATGGCTGTGTACCTATGGAAGGGACTAGCACACATCCAAGATATTGATAACATATCATAGCATATCTAGAGTTCGGAGAGGCTGGTGCACAATACGTTCTGACCACCTAGAACTATTCTTAATGTTAAAATTGTTTGAGTGTTTTCACTAGAACCATAGTAAAATCAAGATAATCTTAACATGTAAAATGTTTCAAGGAAATCGTACAGTATTCTGCATCTAGGCCCACCAATGAAGGGAATTAACAACACAGTGGGAGACAAGTGTTTCATCCGGTACATGATATAAGGACTGTGGTAAGGAACGTGTTGGTAATATAAGAACATAGTGGAATGCGGTCATCTCGCCTAGAAGCGTAACTTTCCCCGTGCTCCACTACAAAGTTTGATTATGCACAACACGCAGTGAGTCCAAATGGCTTCAGAGAACAGCGCTACACAAGACAGATTCACAGTAAATACTATACTTACATGGCAGCAGCTGTACTGCCTTTGGCCTTGTCGGCGGAAGTGGAAGTTTTCTTGCCAGTCTTGCCAGTGGTGTTGTCGCCGTCAGTGCTCTTCTTTAACTTGGGGGGCTTCTTGCGGGCTATGTTCAGCCTGTAGGCAAAGCACGGCACTGTGGGGGTGCTGGCGGACATGGGAGACGCTGAGGCCACGGAGGCGTGCTCCGCGGGCTCGTTATCAGAGGAGTTATAGTATTCAAAATCATCACTGTGGAAACTCTCAATCCTGGCCAACGGAGAGCGTAACACCATCCAGGACAACGGGGTGGTGGGGGTCTTCAGTTTGCCCCCCTGCAGAGCCACAGACCCTCGTATCTGAGACTTGCTGCCGCTGCTGCTGGCTTGGGAATGGGATCCTGTGGACCCTCGCTTTTTCCGTCGTAACGATTCCACAGCAGCTGGAGTAGCGGCCTCGGTTCCCGTCGCTGAACTTGTCCCCATCAGTAGCAAGTCCTCCTCCAGTTCATCGGGGCTGGGAAGGCTGTGGTACGCTGAGCCGGCCACGATGCCGCCCAAAGCCCTGTTCTTTGGTAACGCCGCCAAATACTGCTGTACATGCTCCGATTCACCCAGAAACACCACATCCTCATCCTCTGTCATCACTTCCACCTCATTCTCTAATCCGTCAACATCATCCTCATAATCCTCGTCATTGAAATTTCCTGAGATACCCGTTGCCCCAGCTAGTTCGTCAAGAGTCAATGCTCGTAAGCCGGGTTCGATACCGGCACACAACCCGTCCCTCGTTTCTTCCGCAGTTTTCTGCCCCCTGATAGCGTCCACCATGTCCCGAGTATCAGGCCTACGAAGGAGAGGTGATCCATAACGTAAGGAGGCCTTGGACATGTCCAGTTGCATAGCTGTGGCTCCCTTCTCTCCCTCCTGCAGACGCAATCTTTCCTTGTGGAAGGAGAGGGCGTGTGGGGGCACTTGTTGGTGAAATACAGGCCGCTGACTGCAGTCCAGGAGATGAAGCGGTCTCACTAGATGGCTGGGTCCTGCTGCAGCATCGTCAGCGTTACCAGCCCCAAGGTGATCAGGAGAAGGCAGCAGAGGGACCTCACTGTCGCCCAGCAGAGATTCGGTGCTCCACGACCCGTTCATGGCCTGGTCCAGCTGCGAAGTGGATGGCAGGTCCAGCTTCTCCATATCCACAGGCACCTTACACTCGGCCCCGGCCACGGCACCGAACACTTCCGAAGGCGAGCTCTCTACTACCACGTTAGGAGCCGGAGGGCAAGGAGAGGCAGTATCAGACACATGCACTTCAACACTAGTTAACGGGCCCCTCCCTCCTCCTTCCGCCCCCTTGCACGCGGGTGGAGCCAAACTATCTTGCACAGGCCGAGAGGGGTTGAGCGAGGAAGGTTTGGGGACGTTCCCCAGGGTGGAGGAGTAGCACTCTTTGAGCGTCAGGTTGGCGGGGCGGGGCACGGGGCTGGCTTTCATGCCCGGCACCTGTAACGTCAACACTTTAGGAGTCTGGCCCCCGAAGGCCACGGCCAGAGACGCAGCAGCCATGGACAAGGTGGAAGGAGAGGCGGCGGCCAGCGTTTCTGATTTGGCACACTGCAGCCGGCTCTCCCCGCCTTCGGGGCCGGCCGACACGGGCGTGTCCACAGAGCCAGAACGCTTGAAAGAGGAGCGCCTCCTCTGGCCCGGCCCGAAGGAGCGGGCGCGTTTTCTGGACAGTTTGAGGGAAGACCCTCTGTGCAGACGAGGGTGGCTGCCCTCGCAGTCTGGCACAGACAGGTTGGAAGCTGCGTGTTGCGGGGACAGGAAGTTGGAGGCGGGGTGGCCGATGAAGTGGTTGTGGGCGGTGTTGTGCACGTGGTTCAGGCGGCTGTGGGAAGGGGTGTGGTGCTGCTCCTCCCTACCCGCCACGGCGTGGGTCGTCTCGATGCCCCGACGTTCCATGTAGTCCTGCACAGCGTCCACACCGGGCTTTAGTGTCGGCTTCCACTCTCAATTTCACTCTCACAGTCTCACTGCTCACGCTCTCGTTTTTTTTCTTACTCTCTCTCTTACATTCTCAAAACTTTTAGTCTCGTCATATGCACTCAATTTTGTGTCTCATTTTCCCACTGATATAATTTTGATGGTATCTGTTCATTTATGATTTGCTTACTTGGTTACCTTCTTGCTCATTTATTTTTGATAGTGGAAATTGGGACGTTCTTGTTTTCTCTCTCTCTCTCTCTCTCTCTCTCTCTCTCTCTCTCTCTCTCTCTCTCTCTCTCACTCTTTCTCCTCTCTTCTCTCTCTCTCTCTATGTTTTCTCTCTACTCTGGAAAATTAAGATAAATCAATCAAACTAATCAGTTAAATAAACATCCGATCGATCCATCGATCAAACAAGAAATCAACATGTCAAGCCATAAGCGCTTGAAAGACACAAACCCTGGAGATCCATCAGAAACACAAACCAAAAACTGACATATCAACACAAACCATAGCCTGAATGATGTAGCCTACAATATGTATGTGTCATATTGCTCTACGTGTTTTTTTGAGCTGCATAGTAAGGGAGTAATGTGGCGATCAAAAACTAAATTACAACTCAGCCGAAAATAAAACTATTTTAAAAATAAACGCATAAACAAATCATGATTAAATAACTAAACAATAAACAAAATGAATTAATTAACAAATAGATAAATACATAAATTAACAAATCAATAAATCAAATGAATAAGTGAAGAAACTGCGAAAGCCGTGACTCAAGTGAACTTCATGCAGGACAAGGAAACAAAAGGACAAAAAGAAAATAGGAATAACTCTATTTTGTTACCGAGTTTCAAAAACACATCTACGCAAAGAGACCGACAAGTGCTTGCGAATGCATTGCTTGCACACACACACACACACACACACACACACACACACACACACACACACACACACACACACACACACACACACACACAACACACACACACACACACACACACACAACACACACACACACACACACACACAGATACACATTAATAGATGGATGGACAGACAGACAGACTGACAGACAGACAGAAACGGATAACTATACACGCACGGACACCAAGTGAGTGCAAGTGCATGCGTACGGACAGACACAGAAGCACGCAGACAGCAAATACATCATCATGCAAACACACACAAACACACACACACACACACACACACACACACACACACACACACACACACACACACACACACACACACACACACACACACACACACACACACATGCATATACATTATAATCATACTAAAAACATTAAAATATGCATAATTATGCGTATACAATCATACTAAAAACATTAACATATGCTTGAAAATTTTGCGTACACATCTACACATACCGATTCACACATTTGACATCAAACAAAGAAAAAAGATGTCTACCCCAGTGTGTATACTGTAGTGTAGTGTGACATCTTACTGCGCTGTATACTACAGTATGGTGCACTGCAATGTAGTGTTCTACAATAAACCAGAGTGTACTGTGGTTTGACCGAAGT
>CM060315.1:68886732-68911732 GCA_030674185.1 Monoplex corrugatus | reverse complement strand
AACATTTGTTAACGTTTACAGTAAAATGAACTGGAGTTGGGTTGAATTGCCCCTAGGCTTGATCTTCCACCCCACATACAGATCCACACCATACGCTAAAAACCATTATGCCAACTCGTCAGTCGGACCGACGGTAAAGTCCATCATTATCAATATCTGTCTACTATCTTGAGAAACTGAAACTGAAACATATGTCTGCAAACACTGGCTTCATTACATCAACGGACATATGACTTAAAAGTCTTCTTCGACAGGGCTTACTCCAAAGACAACCGTTTATATAAATTTAACGAAGGCTGACCTAAACAGTTTTTACTAGTATGTTCTTCTTTTCTTTTGGCAATCAGAAGAAAAATTATATGTATAGCAGCATGCATGGATAAAACTTCGGATTAAAACTATGTGCAGATAAAACCCAGTAAAGAAAACAGGCAAGCAAAGAAAAGATGGAGAAACTAGCTCTCTTTTCTGTCTAACATAGAAAGCGGTGAGATAATGATAAGGAAACATAAGGTTAACGGATTAAAATTACTACGTAGTGTGGTTGTGAGTACTTGTAAAATGTGTACATCTGTATGCAAGCAGAATATGACCACTGGTTCTTTGGGTCAGTCATCACTTGATGGATTGATGACAGGGAGAGGGGGGGGGGCAGAGAGGGAGAGAAAGTGTATGCATGTGTGTGTGTGTGTGTGTGTGTGTGTGTATGTGAGGAGAGAGAGAGAGAGAGAGAGGGGGGGGGGAGGGAGACAGAACAGCACTTTCGTAAACCTAGCGGAAAAACAGTGACACACAGATACACATACACAAATTCCAATCGAAACGCACAAATCCATTTATGAAATAGTAGATTATCTCACTGAATAGTGATGCTCTGTTCAATTTCCTTTACAGAATTATAGCTGTTTATCTTTGCTCCCACTCTCTCCCATTGCCTTGTTTGACTGATCCCTCTATACATATTTTTCTCATAGTTCGTTCGAATGGTTAGTTTGTTTTTCAATACATTCTTTTGAACTCAACTCTGTCAGTCTTAACTTCTAACCGGACGTAAACACAAAACTCGTCCACATATTTCCCGTCAGGGTCTTTTTGGAATGCAGCCCTAAATATGAACAAACACCAGCAACACACCCCAGTAAAGTGTCAATGTAAGCAAGACTATATATCGCAGGTTACAGCAAGGAACACAGAGTGCTATTATAAAAAAG
Source organism: Monoplex corrugatus (assembly GCA_030674185.1). NCBI lineage: Eukaryota > Metazoa > Mollusca > Gastropoda > Littorinimorpha > Ranellidae > Monoplex > Monoplex corrugatus. Next base: position 68,910,521 of record CM060315.1, on the reverse strand, counting down.
AAAACAACACCCAACACATGGACACAAGTTTCATATCGCTTGATTTGATAATATACGATGATAGAAAAGATACATTTGAGAATGTGCATTGAAAAGAGGTGAAAATATCAATGAAATAATAAAAAAGATATTAGTACCAAACCACTGTTAATGGCTAGAATGTATATAATAAGCTAGGCCACCATTTTGATGAGAAACACGTGACTACAGAGCCCGTTTGAAGGCAAACGAGAAAGATATACACATGGATTAGGCAAGAAATTGTGTGTCACTGTAAGCGACAGCCCATGACGTGTTAATCAGTACAATGACCAAGAGCTAGGTTAGAATAGAGAGACACAGTGGCATGGACACGGACATGGACACAGCAGCAAGGAAAAAAGTACAATATGTATCAAACAGCGGTGTCACAGGTAAGCGAGACATGGCAATGGAGAACTAGCTCCATGACACGAGTCCAGGCGCTCTTTTTTTTTTCCATACAGGCTTGCTGAAACTGTGCAACAACAGCAGTTAGTTCTGCGAAACAAATCAAGCAGACCACTTGGGTGATGGCAGAACGAATCTCCTTAAAAAGTGACTACAGTCTGTTTTACAGTGTGAACATTCATTTGTTGTACAGCTGGTGATATGTCTGCTCTCTGCTGTGCACACTATCTACTTTCTTTATACTCTGTAGAAATATTCAATTTTGTGCATATTTTTGTTTTACTAACTCGCTCCTTCTACTCAATTCATCCAGTTATTGCCTACATTTGCAGCAAACATCCTCCCAAATTAACATGTTAAAGTTTTCTATCAACCTTTTACGGATCATAAAAACAAAGATGTAATTGTAATATAACCTTTTGTTTTTGTTGATGACACGCAGTTCCGCCGTGCTGCGTTGAGCCTCGTTTCATTATCATATCAAAATATGAACTTCTAGGCTATAGAAAAACATTATTTCAAACCTGTATTTTGATTCCTCAACCCCACCCACCCCTAAATATACATTCTGCAAGGTAGAGGGCCTGTGTTGTTTTTGTTTTTTCATGTTTTTTGACACCATTTCCATTTCAAAACATGCTGAAATTTATGTTTTCCCGATCTGCCCGATTCTTTATCATCTGTGCTCGTACATCCATCCTCTGTTTAGAAATCAAAGTACTTTCTAAACTGTGATATAACCTCATCGTAAAAGGTTCAGAAATTTACCAAGACACACAGAGAAAAGTCTGACCCATGAAATACGTATTTATATTAATGGCTCTAACAACTGAATAACAGTCTATATTTCTTGGAATATGTGCGGCAAACACAGCAGTTGAGATCACTCTGTTAGATGTCATTTCATGGCGTTATTTACCGATACCAGACACGTTCGTTTTCATTACACAGAAAATCAAACTATCATGGAACTAAAGATCAGTCTCGTGTACAATCTTCAACATTTTTTCTTTTCGCGCTAAAACGGTTGATATAAATCTTTTGCATACTACTGAAAATCAAACAGAAAATAATGCGTATTGAATTTACTTAATGAAAGTCTAAACAGTATAGTTTTCTTTTCTTCTCTATTTTCTTTATTCGTTTTTAACATTTTTAGCAAATGCATGTAAAAATGCATCATTGTAAGCTTCCCTATTAGTATGGCGACCTAATACCATGAAGGAAATTTTCACCGGCATGCGAAATTTCTACACCGATTATTGGAATAAGTATACTGTGAGCAGAACTGGAGAGAGAGAGCACAGGAATGGAGAATGAAACTTTAGAGGTGCACAGTTCCATAAGCCACAAAGAAACCATCCAAAGAGGAACGGTAAAGCATCAATAACCATACCCGTCTTAACTGACTTCGCACTGACATCTGTGAGTGAATCAAAAGACACAATGTTACACTCGTACACACATACACACACACAGTTGGTGGACACACCGGATGAAACATGTAACATAATTCAAAACACAAACCACATGACAGAAGAAGAAGACTGTGCACACACTATTAACCACGCCAGTCTCTTAGACAGATCAGACAACACGGTGCACCGTTATTTTTTGACAGCCAACCACCAAGGTGGTTGACTCATTTCTGGAAAAAGAATTGACTAGCTGACCAAGTACATCTTCCTTGTTCAGGAAATTTTAAACAAATAATATTTAAAGTACATTCAATCTTGACCACTATTTTGTGTGTACATCATGTACTAATGTCAGATAGGATCGTCTGATCTGACAGAAAAAAAAAATGCCATTAACATTTTGCTCGTATCATCCTGAATATCTTGCTTCAGATGTCAATGTGCAAGTGCAAACATACACCAGAATTCATCACAAACTGAAATGAATACAACTTTTAAGACTATTTCCCTGACTTTTTTTTTCAGTGCAAAAGTGCACACAACCACTTGTGACATCACCAACACGTATATCACAAAACAAAGAAGTGTTAATGTAGCTAATCTTAACAAATACTCTGTTTATTCTCTGCAACAGTGTGAAGAACCTACTACATCACTGAACTTCATATACTAAAACACACCACGGGTTACAGAATCAAATGGTAAAAGTTTTCTGATCTGTGCTCATTACTATTTAGATAAGTATAATGGCTGTTGTTCTGATGTTCAAATTACTTTGGTACTCCTATTTCGTAAATTCAAAGACACTACAAATCTCCCACCCACATCAATTAACAATAAACATTTAGACAGTTGTAATGCTGCTAAATCTGACCATCAAATATAATTTGTCAAATGCAAACCTGATAAAACGAATAATAAACAGAAAGCTTATAGACGTGGTCTGACTACAAGAATAACATGATTAATAATAATTAATATGATTAACGGCCAAATGAACAAATCCCGGACGGTATCAGGGACTGGAAAATCTCCACAGTGACCTACCCCGTCTGTGTTTTTGTGCTGAGGGGTGGGGTTGGGGGAGCGTCCTCTTCGTCTGGACCTTCTCCTCTCGGGCCCCAGCCAGGACGGGGTGCTGCATAGGGCCAGGAAGTCGAATGACGTCATCCTGGTTTCAGGCTCTCCGGTACCGGTGGCGTCACTACCACTGTGAGGTGCGGAGTCCGCGGACACTTCTAGCGATGGGAGAACCAGGGCTGAAGGAGCTGTGGAAGGCAGCATCAAGTGGAATCACCTATTTTATTGTGATGTTCATCAACATTCCTTAACAGTATTGTCACAGTTTTTTTTTTTTTTTGGTTACAATCTAACACAAAGTATTCAGTCTTCTGGGCCAGACGTAACAAGATATTCAGACTTCTGGACTGAATGTAACAATCCAATGTAAAACTTGAGACGTTTGGCTATACGCTACAGTCTAAACTAAAGCTTTCAAATTTACGCTTGTACTCAAGAAATAATCTTGCATTTTCCTTGTAGCTAGAAACAGTCCTTAATTTTCCCAGTATCAGAAATGATCCTGAATTTTCCTTACAGTCAAAACCAACAAGCCTTGTTGGACTGCCTTTTCCCCAACTCGTCAAAAGCAAGCAGAGGCAATATCGTAATCACCTACCATTTTGTAACTCTGGTCCACACATTCAGAAATATTCCTCACCTGTCATTTTCCAGAAACAATCACACGTGAAAAGAGAATCAGACCGCTGAAAGATCCTGTTAAGCCATGTCAGTACCCGTGGTTTATGGAAACATGAAAACTGGACACCTTCAGCAAGAAACCAGTGCTAAATCGCTGTAGTGGCAAAACTGGGCGTTTCAGGGTCAATCTGGAGGATTTTCAAATTTCAGCGGGAACGTACTCTTATAAACCAAACATTCGTATATGTGTACAGCCTGTAGCTTTTCTTACTGCGTGTTTTGGATTCTGATTGACTTGAACGCTGGCAGCTACTTTCGTCCAGACTGTGTCGTTTCGCTGCCTATCTACACTTTTGACACAGCTGTGTACTCAAGACCTCGTTTCTCGAATTACTACCACCCCGCAACATAAAAGCGGACTTGTTTGCTTGGCTATCTTAACACTTCAATCATTCTAGTTGATGTCAAAGTTCCATCATCTCATTTTTATTGAGTTTGCCGCCCCGTTTGATAGGCCATATCTGGGCGGTAACTATGGCCACGGTTTGTTTTGTCTTGTTTTTATTTTTTTGTCTGTTTGCTTACTTATTTTTCAGTTTTCGTCGATTGCTACGGAGCTTGGTGGTCAGAGGTGTTGTACATGTAAGTGCTTCACTCATACTGTTCCCCATTTCAAGACCTTACCAGCGCCTAGAGTTTCCTGCAAAGTCATGGAGTTTGCCAGCTAACTACTGGCAGATTTAGGTACAGCGCATAGAGAAAAGTCTGAGTGCCACGAAACCCTCTTGACAGAAAAAAACTGTCCCCCAAAACAATTTCATCAACCTACCTAAAGCCTTTCCCTTGACTCGGCTTTTCTTGTCATCAGGAGCTGACTTAGCTCGTCGTTTGGCTCGAGGTTCTCGTCGCTCCATGGCTTGGAGGTATGATCCACGTCAAACAGACCTGAAATCATCAAAGACAGCATCACTGACTTGACTTTCTTTATTTTTGAGGGAAAGGAGAGGCTGTCCCATGTCTGCATCATTTCACTGGTCACAGAGTTTAGGGCAAATGTGCATAATGCAGTGATGACCCATAATGACAGGGGATGATAATCATGATACTATGGAGGTCCGTTCTGAATTTGCACTGCGTGACAGGGCTGTACTCTCTTCATCCTTTCGTAATATATCCTGGCGTCAACCAGTCCCGAGAGTTACAGACACCTGTGGGCCCTCAATGACGCATCTGTGAAACGGACGAAACTCGACTGTATGGCCCACAGTAGCACACCCGACAAATCCCACAATGGTTTTAATAGGACTGAAGCCACTAATTGCACTTAATCAAGTTAAGCCAGGACAAGCCAAGCCCGGACAGGCTAAGCCAGGCCAAACCAAGCCAAGCTAGGCCAGGACAAGCCAAGCCCGGATAGGCCAAGCCAGACCAGGACAAGCCAGGCTAAGCCAAACCAGGCCAGGCTAAGCCAAACCAGGCCAAGCCAAGCCAAACCAGGCCAAGCCAAACCAGGCCAAGCCAGACAAGCCAAACCAGACCAAGCCAAGCCAAGCCAAGCCAGACCAAGCCATGCAATTCAAGCCAAGTCAAACCAAGTCAAACAAGTCAATCTGTCGTCAAATTAAGTCAAGTCATTTATTATTTCTCAATAAAAATGACATCATAGTCATCATTCACATACATTGGGAGAGAGAAAAAAAAATCAATTTGCAAGAGGTTTTTCATAATATCAAATAAGTTTATACTTTGGGTTTCAGATCTATATGAAGGATGAAGTATGTAGACATCTGCTCCGTTGCTGCATTTCAGTACAGGCAGGCAGCCTTTTCACTGCCTCCAATACCTACGTGGCCAAGAACCCAGACAAGAACAATGCTGTAACCATCAGCTACAAGAAAAGTAAAGAGTTCAAAGAATTTCAAAAGCTCCGGGTGGCTGATGTTTCGGCCAGCAAAAGCCTGCAAACAAGCGGCTGGACAGAAAAAGAAATAAGAAGCAGACAGCATGTGCATGGCCCATAGATGACAGCGGGCGTGTGTGTTGTTGTATGTTACCTTGCTCTCGTCGCTTGGTGTCCAGCATCATGTTGTACATGGCCGACATCTCGTCCGACCGGCTCTCGCCCACCTTCTGCTCCACCTGGTCCTTCTTCACCTCCAGCTTGGCCGATAGCTCCATGATCGTCTGCACACCAACCACAATACAGTCCTTCAACACTCACACCTTGGCACACAATACATACACTGAAGGAGATTTTACTCATATGCTGAAAACGGTTCAACGAAACATCAAGTGATGTTGTGTTGTTGGTTTTTTTTTTCTTTTGTCCTAAGCTCTCTCTCTGTCTCTGTCTGTATGTATTATGTATGTATGTATGTATGTACATGTATGTATGTATGTATGTATGTATGTATGTATGTATGTATGTATGTATGTGGTGTGTATGTATGTATGTATGTATGTATGTACATGTATGTATGTATGTATGTATGTATGTATGTATGTATGTATGTATGTATGTATGTATGTATGTATGTATGTGTTTGTGTGTGTGGTTTGCATGTTTGTGTGCGCGCGCGCACTCTTCACAAAGGACAATTAGCCTAAAATTTGCAACTGCCTTGTTTTGTAAATACGCGTTCTCATTCTATATCATCGTCATCGTCGTCGTCGTCATCATAGTCACCATCGTCGCTGATAACAGTGTTTACAGCATGAAGGGCAACACGAAGTGACATGAGAAACGGGTAAAAGAAAGAAATGTCCTGTCCTCACCTCAGGACTTAACGTAACGGATCGATAGTCACACACCTGACACCTGACATAACAATGATCATCAACACCTGACATAACAATGATAAACAACTCCAGACATAACACTTACATAACAGCGTGTACAATAATCTATACTCCAATCACATACACACGATAACGCGCTCATACCAAACGTCGTAACTTTTACTTTGCACTTTAAAAAAATATTTGTTCCTCGTAAAGTTGGATTGGCCTGCTGCCCCAGGTAAGTTCCCTCACGACTAGTTTCTGACACCGTGGACTGAAGCTTTCCCTAAATCTTCATAACAGTCCTACAGGTAGGATCTCCATGGTACATTTTCACAATTACCAGTCACACTTTTTGATTCTTCATCTCCTGTGACTTATGTGACTGACGGTGCACGTACTGAATGGACTGTAACAGGTACTGAATGGACTGTAACAGGTACTGAATGGACTGTTACAGGTACTGAATGGGTTGTAACAGGTACTGAATGGACTGTAACAGGTACTGAATAGACTGTAACAGGTACTGAATAGACTGTAACAGGTACTGAATGGACTGCAACAGGTACCGAATGGACTGTAACAGATACCGAATGGACTGTAACACGTACTGAATGGACTGTTACACTTACTCAATGGACTGTAACACGTACTGAATGGACTGCAACAGGTACTGAATGGACTTACCCGAATTAAAACCTTGCAAGAATATTTCACCCCCAGGAAAGCAGTATCATATACTGTTCATAGCTGGATCGTCAATTTTGCAAAGTAACTAATCAAGGGTTTACATTTGAACCCATCCGATTTAAATGTATACAATATGAATACAAGAATCAATCTTCTGTCCTCACATTCGAGTCGGTTATGTTAAAATCTGAGACAAGTAGGATATTCATCGTCTTCGTAAGTAGCTATTACAGTCCAACTGATCTTATCAGACATAAATCAAACAAAATATTTGCATCATTCACAAACATCTGAACGGTCGTAGTGTCACAATCTGCACTACTTTCACCAGGCATTTGTACAAAGCATCCCCACGTTTTGTGTAGTTGCTAAGGATCATACTGCAGGCTGCATGATATATCCTGTATTTAATACGTACTCAAACTCTAGAACAACATGTACGGGTCCAAACTACAACGACCAAATGATCAACGACAAACAATCGTGCTATATCTAAGGTCTGTGAAGCATCATGTCGAAAATCAATGCAGCAGCAAAATGGTTAAAATCAATCACATCCCATAATGCATAAACCAGAAATAAAATGTGTAATATAAACAAAGAGATTGTCACTTTCAAACAAAATACAGTCCATAGCTTAACTCCTCTCAATACCATTTCAATGTAGAAATACCAACAACTGATAGAAGAAAACAACAAAACTACATAAAATATAACTCAATAAAACCAAAGAGTTACAACATAGCAGACATTATCGTAATTGGCAAGTGATGACCAAACAATACGAGGATTATCTGCCAGAATGGTCTATCTGCCTTCTTTATTCCTTTCGTGATAAACCATTCTGGTAGGTAAACCTCCAATATGACATGCACGCATCATTTCGTATGCTGAGCAGTCAGATATGGCTCCAAACAAAACGGGAGGAGCGAACAACGAGATAAGGAAAAGAGAGAGAGAGAGAGAGAGACAGAAGAAGAAGACGAAGAGAGAGAGAGAGACAGAAAGAGGAGAGAAGACAGACGAGAGGACAGAGAGAGAGACAAGAGAGAGAGAGAGAGAGAGAGAGACAGAGAGAGAGAGAAGACAGAGAGAAAGAGAGACAGAGAAAAAGATGGAGAGAGATGTGTGTGTGTGTGTTGTGTTGTGTGTGTGTGTGTTGTGTGTGTGTATGTGTTGTGTGTGTGTGTGTGTGTGTGTGTGTGTGTGTGTGAGTGTGTGTGTGTGTGTGAGAGAGAGAGGTCGAGAGAGAGAGAGAGATAGATAGACAGACAGACAGACAGAGAGACAGAGAGAGACAGAGAGTCAGAGACAGAGACAGAGGAAACAAAACTTAACTCCAATGACAGATAAACAAAAACAGTCAAGCAGCACGATGCATGTCCGTGGACACAGATCAGACAGACATCCAACACAACAACTGAAAAGAACTCAAATTCTGGAAGGATCAACCGGAACATGTCCACATTCGCAGCATTCCCAAGGCCGGGGCATTCAGTGGCCACAAACCAAACCAAACAGAGGCATCCCGTGAAAGGGTGGGGGGTGAGGTGGCAAAGCCGGCCCCACGTCGTCATGAAAAAAAGAACGGTTAGACAGATGGAGTTCAGAAACGGTCTCAGAATGCTGAGTCCGACACCAAGAGGAAAGTCTGAAGCATGTGCCAGAATTACCTCGTCTGTCTCAGCGCTACATATAGAGTCCTGCCTCTTCTGCTTCGCGGCACCAGACACAGAGATACAAACAACACATGGGACAGAGGGAAACACAGTTTAGTTTAAGCGTCAGGTTGCTTGAGAAGGCGTTACAGCGCTCAGGAGATCCCCTATGCGCTGCACCGCAAATGCCACGTGATGGGGGGATTCAAAATATACATGGCAAAAATTCCGACACCTGCGCATGAATCTCACACGCTTGGGGAAAACACAAATCATTACATGGGCAATGAACGAATGACTTTCCCATTTATAAACTCTTCAATCATTACATGGCAATGAACGAATGACTTTCCCATTTTATAAACTCCTTCAATCATTACATGGACAATGAACGAATGACTTTCCCATTCTATAACTCCTCAATCATTACATGGACAATGAACGAATGACTTTCCCATTCTTATAAACTCTTCAATCATTACATGGGCAATGAACGAATGACTTCCCATTTCATAACTCCTCAATCATTACATGGACAATGAACGAATGACTTCCCATTTCTATAACTCCTCAATCATTACATGGACAATGAACGAATGACTCCCATTCATAAACTCTCAATCATTACATGGACAATGAACGAATGACTCCCATATCTAAAACTCTCAATCATTACATGGGCAATGAACGAATGCACTTTCCCAATCTTCATAATACAAACTTCCCCTCTCAATCATTACATGGGCAATGAACGAATGACTTCCCATTTTATAAACTCCTCAATCATTACATGGGCAATGAACGAATGACTTTCCCATTCTATAACTCCTCAATCATTACATGGACAATGAACGAAATACTTTCCCATTTATAAACTCCTCAATCATTACATGGACAATGAACAATACATTTCCCATGTTATAAACTCTCAATCATTACATGGGACAATGAACAAATAATTTCCCATGTCATAAACTTTTCAATCATTACATGGACAATGAACAAATACATTTCCCATGTCATTAAACTTTTCAATCATTACATGGACAATGAACAAATACATTTCCCATGTCATAAACTCCTCAATCATACATGGACAATGAACAAATACATTTCCCATGTCATAAACTCTTCAATCATTACATGGACAATAACAAATACATTTCCCATGTCATAAACTCCTCAATCATTACATGGACAATGAACGAATGATTATACCTCATTATCAAACCTTCCATATCATAAACTCTTCAATCATTACATGGACAATGAACGATGCTTTCCCATATCATAAACTCTTCAATCATTACATGGACAATGAACGAATGACTTTCCCATATCATAAACTCTTCAATCATTACATGGACAATGAAGAATGGACTTTCCCATATCATAAACTCTTCAATCATTACATGGACAATGAACGAATGACTTTCCCATATCATAAACTCTTCAATCATTACATGGACAATGAACGAATGACTTTCCCATTTCATAAACTTTTCCATCCTACCTGAGTACCCTCCCCTTGGTGGGTAAGGGGGTGGATATTTTCCCGATCTTCCAGATCAACATGTATGCAGACCTGTTAGAGCCTAAACACCCTTCGTCCGTACACGCAGTCAGAATATCAATTATGCACGTTAAAGATCTTGTAAGTCCTGTGGCTCATGGAAACACTGAAGACAGGATGTGCACACTGTGCAGCAACATACAGCCTGCACAGTGCAGGTAAAACAACGTGAATATTACGCGCATCCGAGAAAAATCGCAACACTAAATGAATCAAGAAAACATGCATTCTTGACTCTTACTGTTAACTTATGCACCGAAAGTTTGGTACAACACTAAACACACACTCACTACAACTGGGTACTTAAAGCTATTATTACTACATTACACTGCATGGAGACTTACTGCAAAGTAGTGCCAACATGTCAAGGGAAAATATTTATTTTGAGTCTATATTAAAAAAAAAATCATTTATGTTCGTTATAAGCTTTTGGCTCTGTCATAAAGCTTTCATGATGATGATGATGATGATGACAACGATGATGATGATCATCATTATCATCACTACCATCTTCATAGTCATAGTCGTCGTCGTCATCATCATCATCATCATCATCGTCGTCATCACCATCGTCTTCATCATCATACTCATTATCCACACACATACGCGTGCACGCACGCACGCACGCACACACCACTCACGCACACACGCACGCACGCACGCACGCACCCACACACACACACACACACACACACACACACACACACACACACACACAAACACACACACACACACACACACACGATGATGAAAACGATGATGATGACCATCATCATTATCATCACTACCATCGTCATCATCATCATCATCATCACCACCACCACCACCATCTTCATCATCGTCGTCGTCGTCGTCGTCACCATCATCTTCATCATCACACGCATTATCCACACACACACGTGCTTGCACACACGCACGCACGCACGCACACACAAACACACACAACACACAACACACACACACACACACACACACACACACACACACACACACACACACACACATCTACACGAACGATCAGACAAACAGCACACATGCACCAAACAGTGACAACAAACCACAACACACAATCATGGCAGCTCAGTGCCCATTTCTACTAAAAACCTGCATGCAATACATTTCAGGTCTACAGCCAACATGCAATACTGAACACCTCTTGGTCACAGGGTAAGGGTTACTCCCACAACTTCACGAGGGACCAAAATGACAACAAATACATTTAACCCTTCATACACCTTCAGCCCATCCGCCAACGCCTTCAGCAGCTTCTTGGCTGGACGACGGAGTTAAAGGGTTAACATCATGAGGGCTAACGTTGTACAACGCGAGCGTAAATGCGTATGTGGCCTCAGCGCGAATATGGAAATTTATTACCAACGCCTATGCGCCATCTTGAAGAACCGAAATTGGAAGCACTTCTAAAACAATAGGCAGCAATGACACTTGTTTTAATTCTGAAGACTGTGCATCAATTTTAGACAAAGGAGGACACTATACGCCGGTATGCTGTGTAATCTCACTAGGGTTTTCGAGATCTCAATCAGTTTTCAGGTCAGCTGTCTGTTTCTGAAACCAATCTCAAGACCATCATAAGCATGGACACATCAGGCATTCATGGCAATGCACAGCTTGACAAGTCATAAGCGACAGCTGTTAACCAGGAGCAGGTAACTCTCGTGTACACGATTCCCCGCTCCAGTTTGTAGGCAGAACTAAATTTCCTGTTTGTTATTTTCATACAATATGACGTTCAGACTGTAATTTTTGTTTGTACTGACATTTCCGCTTTTACATTAACCCAAAGTGGTCCTCGTTTTCCGTTTTAAAGATGAAACAAAGCCAAAGGTTAAGGTCAGGGATAATGTTAGCTTAAAGATTCACTTCCGTTTCATGTTAACTTTTGAAACTATCGTCTTAATAAGTCAAACAATACCAAAACGACATGTAACTGACACACCAGACCAGAGGATCAGGGTTAGGGTTTAGCCCACTCACATTTAACTGAAGCACAAGAAACATGCTTAAATAGTTGTCTGCAAATGTATGTCACATTTATCACCGATTCCAGATGGATTCAGCGATAATGTGGGAAGGCTGAGAGAAGGATCATGTCTAGAGTGGGGAACCGATTGGTTTTTATAGAAGCAAAGCTGAAAGACCACGCGATCGTTAATTCAAAACGTTTGGTTCCGTCTGCTTGTTCAGAACAGAGGTCACGCGTGCACAAAGAACCAAATCAGAACAAAGGCTTCCGAACTGATATAAGGTGCATGTCGACTTCCAGCGAACAAAATTAATTAATCAATTTTAAGTTAACAGTGTCAGTATTCTTGTCAGTGCTCCACTCTCTAAAAACTGAACAAAAGTCAGAAAAATGAGTCAATACAGCCAACGCTTTTCAGACACAACTATTCTATGACGCCTTGACTGATTTTGTGAAAAATCACCCACCACTGCATTGTGTTTTTGTGCAAAGCAAACTGCATGTCAAAGTGTGAAATCTGCGAGGACCAAAGATTACAGCATGGGCAGATATAGCGGCAAACAAGTAACGTCACACACAGGGGGTACAATCCCCTTGTTCTCATGTATGCACTGCTTTGGAAAAGCAAAAAAGCAAATAGTGAATGACTTTGCCAGTGTGAAAATTGTGAGTTTGTCGTTGTATTACACATAAAACAGCATGGACACGAGCTTGCTTCTCGCTCGAACGGTCATATCACAATTTGGATGTTACATGTATGTGATGACAGATGCGACAGTATGTGCAGTATTCTCGTTTCTTTAGTTATTCAATCTTTAAGATGGCGCCGGATCATGGCGACTAGGCTATTCGCTGTGCTGTGTTGTGTCTTTTGTTGGCGTGCCTGGCTGTGGAGAGGTGTGAATGTGTGCTGAGATATTCTCGTGAGGATCTACTTTCCCTTCGGACTTCTTTGAATCGTGAGCAGGGGCCTTCTCTCATCCTGATTTTACCATTGACAGTGAACTCACTCAATCGCCATAGCCAAGTGAATTCAAGATGGCGCCGGATCGTGGCGACAAGGCTATTCGCTGTGCTGTGTTGTGTCTTTTGTTGGCGTGCCTGGCTGTGGAGAGGTGTGAATGTGTGCTGAGATATTCTCGTGAGGATCTACTTTCCCTTCGGACTTCTTTGAATCGTGAGCAAAGGCCTGTTTTTACCTTCTATCATCCTGATTTTACCATTGACAGTGAACTCACTCAATCGCCATATCATACACCACACACACACATCACACGAAAGAGGGGACGACGCGGTGGTGCTTTGGCACGCTACCGACGTCACGGCGTATCCCGCCCCCCTCTACCAGCAGTGCTGCTGTCCAATGTTAGAAGTCTAAGGAACAAAACAGACGAACTCACATCACTACTACAAGACAGAAGAGACTATAGGGACTGTTCGATGCTCTGCTTTACGGAAACATGGCTACATAAGGATATCCCTGATAATCTTATTCAAATGAAGGGTTTCAGTCTCTATCGATCGGACAGAGTCCCTGAACTTTGTGATAAATCGGTTGGGGAAAATAAAATCCTGTTCTTGTTCTTCTCTTGTTTAACCTTGTCCTCTTAGTCTACATACTCATTTTATTGTATTTAACTCATTTTGATTTTAATGTGCATATCGCGTTGCATCTTTAATCAAATTTTGTCTATACCTACCAAAGTTTTTTCAATGAGTATTGCCCTTTTTGTCCATTGTTAAAAGTCCTGATCAAGGCATCTGACTCTTATGATGTACTTTTTTAACCGTACATATTTAGATAGTCATTATCTTTGATATTGTTTCGACAAAGAGGGAGGGGGAGAGAGATGAGGGGAGGAAGAGGGTGAGAGAGGACTGAAAGAGAGAGTGAGAGAGAGTAAGAGTATGTGTGTACATGTGTTTATGCGTTCTTGTGCCTATATGTATTTTAATGCGAATGCCAAAACAATTTCCCATTGTGATGCTTTGGGCTAAATAAAATTCTTGTATCTTGTATCTTGTATCTTTAACGAGGATCCATTGAAGAGTCAATGCAGCACCCAGTCTGTATGGAGTTCCTTACTACTGGAGCTTCCAGGATCAAGATAGTGATGTTGTTGCTGTGCAACACTTTCACTTGTAATCTATCTCAGTCGCTGGTTTCTTCTACAGCTGTGGTCTATATGGTTGTTGGAGGTCTTCGTCGATCTCGGGGATCAACCAAACCATCTTGATCCTGATGACAGAATGCTGAACCTTGAAATCAGTAATCGTCGGTTTCAGACAGTGAAGTGGGCTTCGTATTTGATCGAAAGTGTGAAAGCTTTTGATGATTCTTGGTTGAATTAATTAATATTAAATACACGATAAAAGTTTTAGACCAGAGAGTATGTTTTATAATTTTTCTGTGTCTCAATGCTTGTGTTTAGTCTATTTGCCAGCAGAAGAACCAAAGGTTGAAAACACACTGAGCGCGTTGTATACATCAAAATTTTGTGCCTTACGAACATTATATCACCATTTTGTTTATTTGTTTGTTTCGTGTTTTGTCTTCATTCCTCTCTCCAGTTTCTCTATTGTCATTCAATGAAGTTTTTTCATTTCCAAGAATAAAAGGCCTTGGACCACTCCAAGCTTCGGAACGGGCACGATACAGAGTATTCTGAAACGGGTGATGAACCTGTAATTGGAATAACAGGACAGACATGGTGAAGTACACAGACACAGTATGTCGGGAAAGGGGGATGCACACCACACAGGGAGCAGGGTGGTGGAGGTGGGAGGGAGGGAGGGGCAGCAGTCTAAAGAGTACCCGTATACTGTACCTGTTGACGCAGGCTGGGACTACCCTGCAACACAGAACCCATGGGTCGTGTGTGACGGGTACATAATGCAGAGCAAGGGGATGGGGGTGCACACAGTCAAGAAAAAGAAAAAAGAAAAAAGAAAAAAAAACTAACAATGCACAATGCATATATAACACATCGCACAAGTATATGAAACATTACATCACATTCATTAATCTTTTCGAAAAGGTGCAACACTGTATTGTTTCAGAAACGACTAATATCTAGAAACACTTATGTGAATATAGACGTCAAAGGAAATAACGAGCAAAAACGACTGACTAAGACTGTGTATTTCCATGTCACAATGAATAAGATGTAGTTAAAAGACAGGACTGTGTACATGCACGTCCCGATATTGATGCAAGAGTTAAGTCAATGGAGAAAAACGATGAAATTATGAATACTGAGAAAACAAACATCACTTTTCATTGCTGTGACATAGACAGACAGACAGACAGACAGACAGACAGACAGACAGACACACACACACACACACACACACACACACACACACACACACACACACACACACACACACACACATACGATGAGTACAATGGATCAAAAATGAAAAGATCAATGCGCAAAATAATCTTTTCTGGGATTCTACACTGCTCTGTTAAAAGACCAGTCGTCGTATTCTGATGTAACATTGGGGCAAAATAAAAAACAAACAAACAAATAAAACAAAATATACATACATATATACATACAAACAACAAACAAAGACAGACAGACAGACAGACAGACAAACAGACAGACAAACAAACAAACAGACACAAAACAAACAAATGAACGAACGCACACATGAACTTGTCAGCGAACGAACGGTCAAAACAAAACAAAGAAGCAAACAAACAAACAAGCAAACAAACAAACAAACAAACAAACAACGCTTTGAAGCTGCAGTATCCTCGCTGCAGTGCCAGTCAGTATGGCCTGCTTTGGAAAATATATTATTTACTCTCTTTTGTGGGACAAGGAAAACGCTTTACATTAAACAAAATAATGTGTACAAGCTATAGGATTCCAACAAGATGAACCTGCAGACATTTTCTGTCAGTACGGCAGAAAGAAAAGGACTGTGCAGGAAAAGAAAAAGAAGGGGGAACGAGCTCAATGTGAATGATAAACCTTAACGACAAATTTAGAGACATGCCATCATAAAAAGACAATATACATATATGATAATAGAGAAAAAAAGGTGATTTCGTCTAATGCAGTGCAGATTATATAAAACAGTTACTTTCACAATACCGAACATGTACAGTGGATGAAATATGCTCAAAATGCTGTGCAAAATGGATTCACAAAACAGGCAAAAAATGTATAGACTATCAGTAATAATAACAGATGTTCTTAACGGGTTCAGCAAATATGCATACATATGCATAAATATACATGCACACACATATTATACCTTCATATATATACATATATATGTATGTATGTATGTATATATATATCTATCTATATGTATATGTATGTACATATATATATTATATATGTATACATGTATATATACATATATATGTATATGTATATCTTTATATATCTATATATATATATCTATATCTGTATATATATTCATTCCATGTGTATAGCGCAAACAACATGATCCTGATGACAGAACGCTGAGCACTACAATCAATAACCGTCTGTTTCACACGAACCATTACAAAAGACAATCTACATAAATCAGCACAGACCAGCTTTATCTGGAGTTTGGAGTTTGTTCAAGAGGGATTCACTGCACTCTGACAATTTCATATGCGCTTCACCCAAACCTGCCAGCAAAAAAAAACTGGAACACTGCTTAAGCCTACGCAAAACGTATGCGTTTAGTGGTGAGTTAGCGAGCAAGCAACTAGTACATATCAGCATGGAAAAGGGGAAAAAAGAATCAAAACTTAGCGTGTAAGTGTATCCGAGTACAACAGATAGACATAATGCATGTAAACAATAACTCCCCATACCCAACCGCCACGTCCCTTGAAT
Organism: Monoplex corrugatus; assembly: GCA_030674185.1. Lineage (NCBI taxonomy): Eukaryota > Metazoa > Mollusca > Gastropoda > Littorinimorpha > Ranellidae > Monoplex > Monoplex corrugatus. The sequence continues at coordinate 68,893,437 of CM060315.1, read as the reverse complement.
TCAGCATAGATATCAATAGCAATAAGTTACTGTGTGTGTGAATACGAGCATACCTGAGTACGCATGCTTTTGTCCCTGGGGAAGGCCTGAAAGGGGAAGAAAGGCAGCTTGCCACCGTTGGTGATCCAGGGGTGCACCTCCATGTCCAGTAAAGGTATCCTGAGCTCTGGGGACGGTTCTATCACTTTCCGGAACATGTCCTGGCAGTCTGCACACCATACAAATATGTAGATGTTTGAAGAACATTAAAAAAAACGGATATATGTCAAGGTTTCCACGTAACCCTTGTTATTGTTATTTTGTTTAATGCCCAGCCGACTGCGTACAGTGATATCAAGGCTACAACCGTTTCAATAAACACACAATACTTCAAAAGGGAAGAAAAGGAAAAAGAAACTTAAGTACACATATTAATTAATGCATTTGCGCACATAATCTAAGATGATGCCCCTGGCGTCGACCACTCCGCCCAGTTTATCACACGGGGGATTTAAAAAAACATACCTGAATACAAATTCAATCATAACTAAAGACACTAAAGCATATATAAAAGTAGGCCTAAATTACCTCGAATAGCAACCACATATCTCACTTTCCTAGAGCCCAAAATGCACTTAATACATGTACCCAATTTCCAATCCTAAGAGAAAGTATGTAAGACTTTATCGAACACATACAGTAAATGGACCAGCAAGGCAGAAAATGATAGGAAGAAATAACAGAAAGCAAAAAAACCAAGGCAGAAATAATGAGAGTGACAGAAAAGAGGAAATTTCTAGCACAGAAGATGGGGATGCTATTTATACTGAAAGCGCCCCCGGCATTCCCACGAGGGCAACCGGATCGTTAAAAACGACAAAAACAACACTCAGTACAGCAAAGTATGAGAAAAGGCCTGGAAGATGAGGAATGAGCCATGCTGGCCCGCTCAGCACGATCGTGGCAGAAGGAGAACGGTTGACGTTCTTACGCCCCGCAGAGAGCAAAGAGGATTGGCAAAGGTAGTACCATGATGGTTTACTTTGTACTGTATTAGTATCGTGTGAGTATTCACATATACAGACGTTTATGAGAATACATATGGTTAGACATTTTCAGTATATACATTTCATTTGTGCACGTGTATTATTAATGTGGGCATTCTGAGGTGTGTATATCCGTGATGTGTTTATTTCATTGTGTTCTGTAAAATTTGTGCAGCCAGGTGAGTCCGAATGAGTATTGATATCATTACATATTATTGTAATTGCTGTTGTCATTATTGTCATTAGTATTGTCCTAATCATTATTATTACGTAATATGTCGATTGATGTAATACTGTCGTTACCATTATCATTATTATTACGTAATGTCTCCATCAATGTGAGATTGTCAACGTGAAAGTCCAGCTTGGTGTACCGGGAGATTTGGTCGCCAATGTATCACGCCACCATTTTTCTTTTCGTCTGTCTTTTTTTGGTTTTATAATTTCATCATCATCATCATCATCATCATCATCATCATCATCATCATCATCATCATCATCATCATCAATCTCTCTCTGTCTTTCTCTCCTATCATCGTCTCTGTCTGTCTGTCTCCCCCCCCCCCCCTCTCTCTCTCTCTGTGCGTGTGCGTATGTTTGTGTGGGTGGTGTGTGTGTGTGTGTATGTGTGTGGTGTGTGTGTGTGTGTGTGTGTGTGTGTGTGTGTGTGTGTCTGTGAGAGAGAGAAAGAGACTGTGTATGTGTCTGTGTGAGTGTGTGTGTGAATGTGTGTGTGTGAGTGAGTGTGTAGTGTGTGTGTGAGTGTGCGTGTGTGTGTGTGTGTATGTGTGTGTGTGAGCGCGCGCGCGCGCGTGGGTGAATGAGTGTGTGTCTTTGAGTGAGTGAGTGAGTGAGTGAGTGAGTGAGTGTGAGTGTGTGTGTGTGTGTGTGTGGTGAGTGTGTATGTGTGTGTATGTGTGTGTGAGTGTGTATGTGTGTGTGAGTGTGCGTGCATGTATCTATGTTTGTGTATATGTGTGTGCGTGTGTGTAGAGTCTGTAAATCCGGTTTGTTACCTTGCGACAGGAAAGCCATCTCCTGGTCGTGGGTCTCCACCAGCCCTTTCTCCATCTGCTGCACCAGCTTCTGCCGTCTGTAGTGGTCTGTGTAGGGTGTGGTGAAGGGAAGGTGTCCCACAATCATGGCGTACATCACTATGCCCCTGTCACACACACACACAGACATCAATGATCATAGCGTACATCACTATGCCCCTGTCACATACATATACAGACATTAAGGTGATGTCATAGCGTACATCACTATGCCCCTGTCACACACATATACAGACATTAAGGTGATGTCATAGCGTATATCACTATGACCCCTGTCACATACATATACAGACATTAAGGTGATGTCATAGCGTACATCACTATGCCCCTGTCACACACATATACAGACATTAAGGTGATGTCATAGCGTACATCACTATGCCCCTGTCACACACATATACAGACATTAAGGTGATGTCATAGCGTATATCACTATGACCCCTGTCACATACATATACAGACATTAAGGTGATGTCATAGCGTACATCACTATGCCCCTGTCACACACATATACAGACATTAAGGTGACGTCACAGCGTACATCACTATGCGCCTGTCACACACATATACAGACATTAAGGTGACGTCATAGCGTACATAACTATGCCCCTGTCACACACATATACAGACATTAAGGTGACGTCACAGCGTACATCACTATGCGCCTGTCACACATGTACAGACATTAAGGTGACGTCATAGCGTACATCACTATGGCCCTGTCACATACATATACAGACATTAAGGTGACGTCATAGCGTACATCACTATGCCCCTGTCACACACATATACAGACATTAAGGTGACGTCATAGCGTACATCACTATGCCCCTGTCACATACATATACAGACATTAAGTGACGTCATAGCGTACATCACTATGCCCCTGTCACATACATATACAGACATTAAGGTGACGTCATAGCGTACATCACTATGCCCCTGTCACAGACATTAAGGTGATGTCATAGCGTACATAACTATGCCCCCCCTCTCTGTCTGTCTGTCTGTCTCTCTCTCTCTCTCTCTCTCTCACACACACACACACACACACACACACACACACACACACACACACACACACACAGACTTCAAGGTGATGGTCATGGTTACCGATTGTCCTATAGCTCTGAGATCGCAGAAGAATGAGGGGGGGGGGGGGGAGGTAATTGGCTTTTGATTGTGACCTACCCTGTGGAATGAGTCGATTGTCACCACATGACCATTTCTAGTTTACTGCAAATTGTAAATTGTCTGCTTTATGCTCTTTCTAATATTGGAACCCGTTTTAAAATCAGATGTTTTCTTTTTGAGATATGGGCTCTGGAAGATGGCACACCTCTAATTTGCCATTTTGATAAAAGCAAGGGAATCTGAATGAAAATTTCAGTGATAAGTTTTCCTCAACAGTCAAGATCCAGCCTTCATGAATTTTGCGGACTCGTCAATCACATATGTGCATTTCGTGTGTTGGAGAAACTGAAAAGGTAATTGGTTGTTGAAAACAGTTTTTTTTTTATGTGTTTTTTTTAAAGAAAAATTGCTTCTTTTTAATAGCTGTAAACTGTTGGCTACGTGTTTTCGGTATTAAACGTATGGAAAAAAAATAAATGAAAAAAAAACATTTGGAATGTGCAGGAAGTAGCAAATACAGGAGAGAGAGAGAGAGAGAGAGAGAGAGAGAGAGAGAGAGAGAGAGAGAGAGAGAGAGATACAGAGACAGAGAGAGACAGAGACAGACAGACAGGCAAAGAGACAGAGGAAAAGAGAGAGACAGAAAGCAAACAGACAGAGATAGAGAGACAGTGACAGAAGTATATGTACTCACAGACTCCAGACGTCAATTTCAGGACCATATCTATCATTGGCAGCATACAATTCAGGGGCAGCGTATTCCGGGGAACCACAGTGTGTCTTCATCAACTCGTCCTTTTTAAACGTTATGCTCAGCCCAAAATCTGAAAACACAAGACGCCCTTTGTGACAGTTCTGCTTTCTTAATATCATCATTATCCTGAATACAAAATCAAGTTGATTATAGAAAGTCTGTAAGAAAGACAAATGATAAAAATGAAATAAAAAGGAAGGAGGGGGTTCCGATCTCCCTAGGTCAACATGTGTTCACACTTGTTAGTGCCTGATCTCAATGTATATACGTATTTAATGTTTGTTCGTCTGTGATCTTACGTTTACTCTTGACAAAGGCCAGCTGGCCGAAAATTTGCGCCTGTCTTGTCTGGTTGTACTGAATACGCATTCTGATTCTATTTTCAATTTTTTCTGGTTCCTATTTGCTTGAACGCGGGCGGTCACACTTGTTTTGAACAAATAAGTACTTAAAGATCCTGGAAGTCAAGTCGGTGTCTGGTGACTTATGGAAACATGAAAATACCCAGCATGCGGGCCCACCAAAGACGGTGTAAGCAGACTGTGCAACGACAGACCGCCTGCATAGTGTACACAAAACAACGCATACACATGCATCCGAGACAATCGGAACGCTAATATATATATATGCAAAACGATTTTTGTCCACAGCCCAGATGCACGACATTCCTCAATATCTCCTAGAGGCATTCATAATGTTTAAAACTGGTTGAGTATTTCCACATAAACATATTCAAAATGGACATAATACTGATTAATATTTAAAATGACTATGAGAGATGATGATGATGATGTTGGTGATGATGATGATGATGATGACGACGACGACGACGATGATGATGATAGTGGTGGTGGTGGTGGTCCTTCGTAATCGACATTGTCAATGGTTTCAGTTCTGGCTGGTGCTGCAGCTGCAGTGAGCCATCATACGGCTGATGAGGTCAATCCGGGTAATGAAGTCTCTCCCACATGTGGGATACGTGGGGAAACGCTGATGTAGTGATAGCAGTTGGGGCTTTGCGTACTGTGTTTCCTCTCGGCTTCGGCAATTGTCCTGGCTTCTGCTGCATTGATCCCTTCTGTCATCTTGTTCCACTATACAGGACAGTTCTGGGCCATGCTGTCCCAGGAGTTGAACGTCAATGTCCAAGTCTTTGAGGGTAGTCCATGAAGCGTTTCTTCTGCCCACCGACTGTTCTTTTGCCAAGGCAGCGTTTTCTGTTTAGCAGCTGTTTAGGTAGGCGATTGTCAGTCATGCTCTAGCCCTGTGCTTTCTCCAGGACCGAGTGAACGCTTTGGAGGCCATCCTGCTTCAGGGCTTCCGTGTCAGGGATTTTGTCCCAGCAGCTGATGTGAAGGAGTCTGCCCAGGCAGCTCTGGCAAAGTGCTGTCTTTTATATTTGTTCCTTGCCCGAAGAGGGTTTATACACTACACATAAATCAAATATCTGCCGATGTCATCAGTATTTCTGCAATGCAAACATAAGGATGTAAGTTGGCCAGAAATTAGTAGAATTAAAAAAAAAAAAAAAAAAAAAGGGGGGGGGGGGGGGGGGGAGAGGGATGTCACGGTTTTCACGTAACCCTGAGGGTCGTAGGAGAGTGAAATGGTAAAGATGAACTCAACTTCTCTCGGACGTGGTAAGGGAGGGGGAGAGAGTTGGAGTAAACACTTGAACGTCAACTCTCTCAGGGGTGGATAAGCAGGGGGTGAGGTGGTAAAGTCTTCAACGTCATCTGTTCTCGAAGGGTGTGTGTGGCAGATATAGACAGGGTTTTCAAATGAGTAGTTTAATAACGATATGTTTGATTTGACTGATTGTTTTCGTCCTTAGACCGCAGAAAGGGTTTCAATGAGTTCTTGTTCCATTTATCTGTATAAATCTAGACTAAAATACTCTGAGCCTTAATCTTATTGTTTTAGTACGTTTTTTGGATTGTTATTCTTATTTCCGTTCAAAGCCCAACCGACTGCGTATTATATCAGGGCTATAATTATTTCAATACACACAATATTTCAACAGGAAAAAAAAAAGGAACAGAAATTTAGGTCTGCGCAAATAATCGTAGATGCCCCTGGTGTTGACCGCTCCGTCCAACTTACTACACAAGGGATTTAAAAAACACACCTGAATACAAATCTAAACGTAACTAAGGACATTAAAGCATATATAAAAACAGGCCTGAATTATCTAAAACTGCTTCCGCATATCTCATATCCCTAGGGCCAGAAATGCATTTAACACATGTACCAAATTATCAATCCTAAGAGAAAGTACGTAAGACTTTATCAAACACATACAGGTGAATGGACCAGCAAGGCAGAAAATGATAGAAAGAAATGACAGAAAGCAAAAGGAGGAAGAAAGAACAAAATGCACCTATTACATCTACCCAATTATCAATCCTACGAGAAAGTACGTAAGACTTTATCGAACACATACAGGTGAATGGACCAGCAAGGCAGAAAATGATAGGAAGACACGATAGAAAGCAAAGGATTTAGGCAGAAACAAAGAGAGTGACAGAAAAGAGGAAATTTCTAGGACCAAATTTCCAGAAGGTGGGGATACTATTTATACTGAAAGAGCCCCCGGCATTCCCACGGGATCATTCTTAGTAATTTAACCACGATATATATTTGATTTGACTGATTAACTGATCTGGATCTTAGACTGTAGAAATGTGTTTCAGTGGTCCTTATACTATTTATCTGTATAAATTTAGTCTGAAATACT
>CM060315.1:68874232-68881732 GCA_030674185.1 Monoplex corrugatus | reverse complement strand
ACAACAACAACAACAAAAGAGAGAAGAAGAAGCAAAACAAGAAGAAGAAGAAACAACAACAACAACAAGAAGAAGAAGAACAACAACAACAACAAGGAGAAGAAGAAGAAAAGAAAGAACGAAGAAAGAAAAAAAGAGAAGAAGAAGAAAAAAAACAACAACAACAGAGAAGAAGAAGAAGAAGAAAAAAGAGAAGAGAAGAAGAACAACAACAACAAAGGAAGAAGAAGAAGAAGAAGAAGAAGAAAAGAGAAGAAGAAGAAGAAGAAAAGAAGAAAGAGAAGAGAAGAAGAAGAAGAAGAAGAAGAAGAAGAAAAAAAGAAAGAAGAAGAGAAGAAGAAGAAAGAAGAAAAGAGATAGAAGAAGAAAAAGAAGAAGAAGAGAAGAAAAGAGAGAGAAGAAGAAGAGAAGAAAGAGAAGAAGAAGAAAAAATGGGGGTAGTGGATAGAAGACGCTCTCTCTCTCTCTCTCTCTCTCTCTCTCTCTCTCTCTCTCTCTCTCTCTCTCTCTCTCTCCTCCTCTCCTCTCTCTGTCTCTCTCTCAAAACGAGCGTACAATTAGAGATTTGGCAACATATGTATATAAAGCTTCTAAGAGAAGATAGTTTGCCTGCCGCATCATAACGTTAAATTATTGTGCAGTATGCCTGTTATACCTATCCATATGTTCCTATTGTATTACTGAAGTTTGACTGTGGGTCCTATATTGTAATTATTTCAAAATATTTAAAGTATGCATTATCCAAGAACGACAATGTCTTATATTCTGTGTTTGTATAATTTTGATGTGTTCACACCCCTTCAAATGGGGCTTTGACTGTGAGTCCTATATTTTAATTATTTCAAAATATTTCAAGTATGCATTATCTAAGAACGACTATGCATTATTTTCTTTGTTTGTATAATGTTTATAATGTGTTCACACATCCCTTCAAATGGGGCTTTGGCCTTACTGAATAAATTTCTGATTCTGATTCTGGTTCTCTCTCTCTCTCTCTCTCTCTCTCTCTCTCTCTCTCTCTCCTCTCTCTCCACGTTGGGGGCTGGATTCAACTGGAGATGTCAGATAATGAATCCACGCCGGACTTGATTAAAAAGACAAGGGCCAGAAGTGAACTAGTCCGTGAGTGACCGTTGATGCCAAATGAGACAGGACCACGGATGACAATAGCACTGACCAGGCGGCTGTCGCTTTCCCCCCACAGTCCAGGTGTATTAAGCCGTCGAGTCGTTAGATCAGATCGTTACCTGTCTGACTCATCACAACCGTTACCGAAAACTCGCCGCCGCCGCTGCCGCCTTTGATGTCAGACGCTCGCCGCTTCCTTTGATGTGAACGGGGTGTAACGAACAGGGTGTGGGTGTCACACGCGGTGATGACAATACATACCAGGGAGTTTTCTGGCTCCGTTGGGTCCGTGTCAAAGAGCGGAGCAGAGACTAATGACCGTGAGAAAAAGACAGGACAAACTGGAGACAGACGAGCAGAGACAGAGACAGAGAGAGAGAGAGAGAGAGAGAGAGAGAGAGAGAAGAGAGAGAGGAGAGAGAGAGAGAGGGAGAGAGAGAGAGAGGGAGAGAGACAGAAAGAGAGAGAGAGAGAAAGAAGAGAGAGAGAGAGAGACAGACAGACAGACAGACAACAGGCGCCATAGTTAAGTAAGACAGATATCGGTTTTCCAATCGGAAGACCACGGGTTCAGTCCTGTCTTGTACCTAACGCCTGGTGTGAAAGGTATATATTTTGTGTGTGCTATTTTTGTTTAAAGCCCAGTCAACTGCGTAGAGCCATACCAGGCTATGACTGTTTCAAAACATACAAATACTTCAACAGGAAAAAAAAAAGAGGAAAGAAAATCAAGTACACGTATCAATGCATTCGCGTACATAATCTGCGGAAATGCCATTGGCTTTCACCACTGTCCAATTCATCACACAGGGGATTTCAAAACCATACATGAATAATAAAAAAATTAAACATAACTCAGGACGTTAAAACATATATAAAAACAGGCCTAAATTACCTTACATTGCTTTCGCATATCACAATTCCATAGAGCCAAAAATGCACTTAATACATGTACCCAATTATCAATCCTAAAAGAAAGTTCGTAAGACTGTATCGAACACATCCTGGTGAATGGACCAGCAAGGCAGACAAATATCGGAAGAAATGACAGAAAGCAAAGGAGCAAGGCAGAAAAGAGAAACATTCTAGCACACAATTTCCAGAAGGTGGGGACACTCTATGTATTGAAAGAGCCCCCAGTATCCCCACGGGAGGTTGGATAAAGGATGGAGATTTTTTTCTCGATTTTCCAGGTCAACATGTGCGCAACCCTGTTAGTTGCCTGTACAAAATTCCCTTCGTGTGTGTCATCATCATCATCATCATCATCATCATCATCCATCATCATCATCATCACCGTCGTCATCATCATGTTCGTTGCCACATGGCGTTGGCGATCATGGCCCTCCATACGAATCTATCTTTTTGCCGCTGCAAGTACATCCCCTACCCTTCTTATCCTACCACACCTACCCTGCAAAACTTTGCCATTTTTTTTTCTCCTTGGGTCTGCATGGTGCTCTCCCCACCCCCCCTCCCCTTCATGGCGTACTTGATGTCCTGCATGGGAAATCTAAGGGGAGGGGGGGGGGGAGTCTACACCTTTCACCTACCAGTATGGAGAATTTGCCCAAGTGGGACGGAACCCCAGACATTCAGGCTGGAATCTGTTGTCTTACCCACTTGACTATCGTGCCTGTCAGCGGTGGTGTGTTTGGTTTTGGAGGATGTTAGTCTTCCAGATAAGACAATAAACCAATGTCTGTGTGCAGCATGCCCTTGGCGCACGTTAAAGACCCTACTGCAGCAAAAAAAAGCTGTCCCTGGCGAAATTCTGTCTGGAAATCCCACTTTCGTAGGTAACAAAAATATATACACACACACAGGAAACAGAGAAGGCTGGTGCGTTACTATAGCGACATGTTTTTCCCCCTCGGAGAGTTGCTCATATCTCACACGAAAAATGAAAAAATTCCCTTACGACGAAAAAACAAACAAAACAAACAAAAGGACCTGCATACACACACAAACACATACAGATACAGACATACACACGCACACGCACACACACACAACACACACACACACACAAAACAAACAAACAAACAAACAAACAAAACTACACACACACACAAACTCAAATTTTTTTTTAATCCAAACAAATAAACAAACCAAACAAGAAAAAACAACCAACCAACCAAACCAGTCACACACACACACACACACACACACACACACACACACACACACACACACACACCACACACACACACACGCACACACACACACACACACACACATCACCACCACCACCACCACGACCACCACCACCACCAACAACAACAATCCAACCAAATCCAAACCAGTCTCATCCAATATAATATTTGTAAGTGTTCCAAAGACGGGCATTTAGGTTCTTTAAAAGTGTGGGAATCTATGAACTTAAGTGTTAACTGTTTTGTGAGTTTTCACAGGGTAAGACCGAAGGGCGATACTGAATGGCCATAATTAAATTTGCAGTCGTGAATAAAAGTAGCAATTCTGTGCCATCGTTTCATGCTCGATTTGATGAACTAAGTGGTAGTTTACTGTAGTAACTCGTTACCCCACACGGCGCGCCGTCGTAATTCTTGTATGTGTGTGTTTTTGTGTGTGTGTGTGTGTGTGTGTGTGTGTGTGTGTGTGTGTGTGTGTGTGTGTTGTTGTATGTGTGTGTGTGTGTATATATACGTGTCTGTATGTGTGTGTGTGTGTGTGTGTATGTGTGTGTGTGTGTGTATTTGTGTGTATGTATGTGTGTGTATATACATGTATGTGTGTGCATATATGTATGTGTGTGTATATAAGTGTGTGTGCGTGCCTACGTGTGTTGAGTGTGTGTGTGTATGTGTGCATAGCTTGATATGGAGCTTTTCATTCTACATACACCTAAGCCAGCGACCGTACGCACACTCACACATACACATACATACATGCACACTCACATGCAGACATTCACATATACACACATGCGCATGCATACACACACACACACACATACACAGACAAACACGAGTGTATGTGAGTGCGCGCATGCGTGTGTGTTCAGTTTCATATGGCTCAAGTAGTCGGCTGGGCTATAACCAGATAGAACCTAACACGTACGACGACGCGGCGCGCGCACACCACCCCACACAACACACACACATAAATACGCTCATTCACACACACATATTTTTCAAAAAGTGATATCACGAACACCTTTCATGATCAAAGACACCACACATACATACGCGCACGTACACACAAGCACAGACAGATACCACACTTATACACACACTGGCCGCGCGCGCGCCACACACACACACACACACACAACTTTACACAACACACACACACACACACGCACCCACGCAAACACATAGAATACACATAGAATACACACACCACAACCCGTACACACACACACCGACACACACCACACACCGTACACACACACACACACGACACACACACACACACACACACACACACCACACATCACACACACACACACACACACACACACACACACACACGTACACACACACACACACACACCGACACACACACACACCGACACACACACACACACACACACACACACACACACACACAACACACACACACACACCACAACCACACACACACACACACACAACCGTACACACACACACACACAACCGTACATACACACACACACACACACACACACACACAGAGTACGGTTTCCCCACACTCCCATCGTAAACGACGTAATAATCCCAATGTCCGAGACACCACAATAAGCCCGCGATTTTTTTTCTTCTTTTTTTCATTATTACTATTATTATCGTTTAGTTCCGCAAATATTGACATGTTGATAAGTCTACCCCAGGTCTTCAAACAAAACCTCCACCCACACGAGCACACTACTGTATGTACCCCAATAAATTGACTCTGCGATTAGTACAACCCATCCCGTCCTAGTCCTGCTTAGTAGTCTACTGGGTTAAGTGGTATTCTAACCCACCTACGTATATACCCCGCCTCTCTCTTTTTCTGTCTCTCCTCTCTTGTCTCTGTCTCGCTCTCTCTGTCTGTCTCACTCTCCCTCTCTCTCTGTCTGTCTCCTCTCTCTGTCTGTCTCTTTCTGTCTCTCTCTGTTCTCTTCTCTCTGTCTGTCTGTTCTCGTCTCTCTCTCTCTTCTCCCGTCTCTCTCTGTCTCCTCTCTCTCTGTCTCTCCTCTCTCTGTCTCTCTCTCTCTCTCTCCTCTCTCTCTCCCCCGCTCTCTCTCCCCTCTCTCTCCTCCTCCCTCCCTCTCTCTCCAACTATCATTTGTAATTTAATGTGCAAAATAACTGAAAACATAATATCGTCAGGCAACATGTTAGAAATTTAATTGTGTCATTTAACCACCTTTTCATACTAACTCACAATCATGCATTCACGCACACGCTTGCTCGTACGCTCACACCGAAATATTTACATTTACGGTTATGCGTTAATGGTGAAATCTCTTGAATTTATATCTTTTTTTTGTTTTGTTTTGTTTTGTTTTGTTTTTAAGGTTCTCTTGTGTAATTCTATTTTGTTTTCTTTGAATTTTATTTAGTTATCTATTTAGTTGTTTATCTATTTATTTATTTATTCGTTCATGTATTTATTCATTCATTCCATTCATGTATCTATTTGTTTATTTATTGGCATCAACATACAGGATTGTTAATGTGCGTACTTGATGTTCCGCGAGAGTATACCCACGGAATCGAAGGGGGGGGGGGGGGGGGAAGGGGTGGAGGCAGTGGAAGGTCAGCATACATGCCACCGACCAGGGATATGGGAACATTTCACGCGCTTCACCCACCAGTTGGGAGGAGGTACCCAGACAGCATCGAACCCAGACCTTCTGACTGAAAGTCCAACGTCTTAAACCACTTGACTGCCACACAGCGTTGTTTTGTCTCTGAAATACATCTTTTCTCTTGATCTTATCTCTCTATACCCTTATCACAATATGACTTACCACACCCATGGCGGGTGCCCTGCGATGCCAGAGATCACGTACCCCCGGGTACATCCGACACTGTAGTCAATGCTGACCTTACCTACCTGTCCGTCACCCCACAACAGTGCTCGAGTCTACCGTACCCGATCCTACCCGTAAATTGGGGACATCTTACCGCAGTGTGCATTCATTCTTTCGCCTCGCTCGCTATGTGTGCATCCAGACGTGGTAATTTATGTATGTCGCGATGTGGGGTGTCTCCCCTGTCTGTCTATCTGTCTGACTACTGTCTGTCTGTCTGTCTGTCTACAGTCTGACTACTGTCTGTCTGTCTACAGTCTGTCTGTCTACTGTTTGTCTGGTCTACTTGTCTGTCATTGTAGTGTCTGTCTACTGTCTGTCCACTGTTTTTCTGTTTGTCTGTCTGTCTGTCTGTCAGTCTACTGTTTGTATGTCTGTCAGTCTACTGTGTCTATCAGTCCACTGTCTGTCTGTCAGTCTTTTGTCTGTCTGTTTTACTCTCAGTCTGTCAGCCTACTGTCCGTCTGTCAATCTACTGTATGTCTGTAAGTCTACTGTCTGTCAGTCTACTGTCTGTCAGTCTACTGTCTGTCAGTGTGTTTTTCCGTTTGTTTATTTTTCCATCTCCTTTGTCGTGGTATGGAATTATCTCGTGTTTGTCTATCTGTCTGTCCGTCTGTTTTCCTTCTTTCTTTCCTTCTTTGCCTGTATGATTATCATTTTGTCAATTTGTTGGCTTGTTTGCATGATTTTTTTTGTCAATCTCCTCTTTCCCCTGCCCTCCTTTCTTTTTTATCTAAGGAAGATTTTTTGATATTGACTGGAGAAATGTTGAGTGTCTGTGTGTCTGTCTATCTGTTTGTCAGTGTGTTTGTCGATCTGTCGGTGTGTCTGTCTACCTGTTTGTCAGTGTGTTTGTCGATCTGTCTGTATGTGTGTTACGACACGAAACTATGTGAACGAGATTTTCTCAGCTGTGTCAGGATGGACCTTTATCAAAGTCGGGTCAAAGGTGGTGACCGTTTAGGAATCACGAATGCATGAAATTAGTAGTTATGGCGCCACGGTCAAGTAACATGACTACAAAATAAGACAGAGAGATAGAGAGAGTGGGGTGGGCGAGGAGGGAGGGAAAGAGAGAGAGACAGAGAGAGGGAGAGAGAGAGAGAGACAGAGAGAGAGAGAGAGAAACAGACGGAAAGAGGGAGAGAGACAGACAGACACACAGACAGACAGACAGACCTAGAGACAGAGAGACGGAGGGAGAGAGAGAAAGAGAAAAAGAGAGAAGGGAAGAGAGAGACAGGGAGAGAGAGACAGTGAGGAGAGAGAGAGAGGAGAGAGAGAGACAGAGACAGAGAAACAGGCAGACAGAGGCAGAGGAGAGAAAAGAGAGAGAGAGAGAG
>CM060315.1:68856732-68864232 GCA_030674185.1 Monoplex corrugatus | reverse complement strand
AAACGACGTGAGTGTGTGTGTGTGTGTGTGTGTGTGTGTGTGTGTGTGTGTGTGTGTGTGGGTGGGGGGGGGAGACAGAGAGAGAGAGGGAGAGGATGGGAGATGAGAGTGAGAGAGGAATGGAAAGGAGAAGGGAGAGAGAAAGAGAGAGAGAGAGAAAGAGAGAGAGAGAGAGGAGAGGAGAGGAGAAGAGAAGAGAGAGAGAGAGAGAAGAGAAGAGAGAGAGAGAGAGAGATCGTCATTACCATCATCATCATCATCATTATTATTATTATTATTATTATTTTTATTATTATTATTATATTATATTTATCATTATTATTGCTGCTATTCTTGTTGTTATTTATGTTATTTTCTCTTCTTCTTCTTGTTATAGTTATCCTCCTCCTTCTCTTCAAGATTGTCGTCGTCTTATCAAAATCACAGTCATCATCATTTTCATGAACGTTTTCGTTAGCATCGTTATTATAACTATACTGCTGTTTATTTTGCTGTTGTTGTTGTTGCTGTTGCTGTTGCTATAAACATTCTCCAACTTGTATTATATAACATACACGTTTGACACACGACAAAACAGCGAACAACTCAGGCATCGGCCCTTTAAAAACCAAAAAGAAACAAGGTAACGCCAAGTTCATCGGGTGGCGAGGGCGGGTGACAGCTTATGCGGCCGTTGAGACCTTTGACAGGTAGATAAACGGGTACGGGAAGACAGGTAAGCAGAGATGGTGGGAGGGAAGGAAGAGGAGCGTGAATGAATGACATGCTCACGCATGCTAGCGGAGTTCGGTGACCACGCTGGAGACACAGTGTATCGGATTCTACATATTTCACCATTTAGTCATACACTGGGGAATCCTACATATTGGATATATTATGTTTGTTACGTGCGCTAGCTTTCACGCAGACACGAACACAAACGGACGCGCGCGCGCGCGCGCACACACACACAGACTCCTCACCCTTCTCTCTCTCTCTCCCCCACGGTGTGTTGTGTGTGTGTGTGTGTGTGTGTGTGTGTGTGTGTGTGTGTGTGTGTGTGTGTGGTGTGTGTGTAAATGTATGTATATGTACACATATGTACATATATATGTTATATACATGTGTGTATATATATATATATATATATAATGCACACATACATATACATGTATATGTATATGTATATATAATATACTATATAATGTATATACATATTATCATGCACACTTACTTATAACATTGTCCATATCCTACACATAGTTGCAACACAATCAAAGAAACCAAACATATTTTCTCTTTCCAGTATTTCTCTTTCCTAATATTTCAACCACTATTAACACACACACTCACACGTACGGATACGCATACACAGACACACGTACACACACATGCATACATGCACACACATACACAAACATACACACATCCGCACATACACACAAAAACACACAAACACACATGCATACATACAAACATACACACGTGCACACGCGTAGTGCACACACACACACACACACACACACACACACACACATTATATATATATATATATATATATACATATATATAATAACATACATATATATATATATACACATACACACACGCACGCGCGCCACGACCACACAACACACACACACTCAAACACACAAGTACAAACTTCAACAAAACACGAAAGTGCCTGTCTTTGTAACCCCCCCCCCCCACACCACCACCACAACAACAAACAGCAAACAAACACACACCACAACATAACACACATACACACAGAGCAACAAATCATCCATAACGACTCTATGACCTTGACCCTGACTAAGCTGTCCATGCACGCTCGAGTGACGTCTGACCACAGTCCAGGGCGTGCAGCTCCATGCATTGGTGATGAGCAGGGCCAGAGGACTAAGGCCTCCGACCAGGCAACAGGAAGAAGGGAGGGCTGTGCAGTAGCGCTCCCCATGGTCAATATTGTATGAGTCGGTCACGCACATAAGCCACCTGACCAGCCCAGTCACACAAACAGACGCACGCACACACACACGCACAGAGAGAGAGAGAGAGATACACACAAACACAGCCACCTGACCAGTACACACACACACACACACACACACACACAAAAACACACACACACACACACACACACACACAACACATACACACACACACACACACACACACACCACTCACTCACTCTCACACACACACAATAACACAGACACGTCCAAACACACACACACGAATACACACACACAAACAACACAGACACGTCCAAACACACACACACTCACACTCACACACATACACACACGCACACACTCACATACACACAAACAATAATACAAACAATAAAACACACACACACATACACACGCGCGCGCGCGGCGCGCACACACACACACTTTCTCTCACAAACAAACAAGAACAGAGACACACATACACACAAAAACACACCACACACACATACGCGCCACCCACACACGCCCGAACACACACACACACACACAGACACACTCACTCACACACACACGACACCACACACACACATCCACACACATTCACTCACACACAAACTCACACACACGAAGCACAAACACACACACACGAACACAAACACAACACACAAAACAAACACAAACACACACACACACACATCCACACACATTCACTCACACACACAAAACACACACACACAACACAAAACACACACACAACACAAACACAAACACACAACACAAACACACACAACACAAACACACACACACACAAACACACACTCACGCACACACAAACACACATACAACGAAATACAACACACACAACACACACACACACACACACACACACACACACACACACCACACACAACAACACACACACACACACACACACAACACACACACACACACACACTCAAACACCCCCACCCCACACACACACACACGAAGAGGTTCAGGCACTGCCAGAATAGCACACATGTTAACCGGACAGATCTCCACCCGTTTAGCCACATCACCAAGCCAAGAGGTTACCAGGCGGGAGATCTGACCCCAGATCTTGTGATTATAATTCCCATCCAAGCGTCGCGTGTTAATCATTATGATTATCTACGTTCCGTCACACAGCGTCATCATCAGACGGCAATGACCTTCCCTTGTAGGTCACCTGAATGGTAATGACCCGGAGATATGGGGGTGGGGGGGTAGGGGTTACCACACACAATCGGCATACTCGTCCCATTTCACGAGTCAACGACTGTAGCTAAGAAGCGACCCCTGCATCACATACTCAGACGGCCCATTATGAACTTTCTCCTCTTCACCACCCAAACTCCTAGCACAATATGACAATAGTCCTCCCCCTTCCCCCTCGCCTCTTCCCCCCACCCCCCAGGGGGGATAAATCAGGGATAGTCTGTTTATTATATTCCGACACCTGTAGGTCTTCTTTCATACGGTTTGGTGTACAATGAACAGGGGAGCGGCAGCCAGAATCATTCCGCATCATAACCATGACCTCTTACCTTGTCCATTTAAGCGGCAACAAACGACGCCTTCGTTACCCCCCCCCCCCCCCTCCCCCCCCCCGTCTCCAAGCAGGGGGAAATGAAGCGAGGAGGGCCAGGAGAAGGCGCTGAGTGGATCGGAACAGACTGTCACTTGTTTGTGGCGGGTGTGTACACAACGATCTTCCTTATGGGGGTGTTGTATTCATGACGATTCTATTTCGGATTGCCTGCCTGTCTGTCTTGGGGTACCGGGGGTCGGGGGGGGGGGGGGTCGGCTCGGTAGGAGGTCTGCTTAATCGTGTCTCTGCACTCACCTTACCTTTCTTCTTCTTCTTTTCTAACGAGGTCATCTCTCTCTCTCTGTGTCTCTGTGTGTCTCTCTGTCTGTCTGTCTGTCTGTCTCTCTGTCTGTCTTTCTCTCTCAAGTTGGGGGGTGGGGTTGTTTGTTAGGGAGGCAGCAGGTTCACATAACGAATATGCAGTTGTCAATTACTGTTTAGCGGGGGAGAGAGAGAGAGAGTGAGCGAGAGAGAGAGCGAGAGAAGAAAGAGAGAGAGTGAAAGAGAGACGAAAGGAGAGAGAAGGAAAAAGCGAGAGATAGAGAAAGAAAGACACACGCAAGCAGACAATAACAGACAGGATTGGCTGTATACATATTGTGTAAAGGCGGTGCATCTTATTTCTCTCTCTCTCTCTCTCTCTCTCTTCTCTCTCTCTCTCTCTCTCTCTCTCTCTCTCTCTCTCTCTCTCGTCCACCTTCCCGATCTAAGTCGTAATAACGAACGAAAATAAACGATTGACGTGCTGTTTCTGTTTTGTCGCCAAAGTCAGGTCGGAGTGATTGTCATGTTCACAATAAAGAGACCATCCTTGTTTCCACCCACGGGCTCGAATGATCCCTTCAACCTCTTCACTCCCTCACCCTGTCCACCAGCTTACTTCCCTGCATCATCAGTCCTCATGACAGCAAAGCGGAGACTTAAACCTTTACAAGTCATTGTAGTACAGGGGTTAGCGCAACGCACTAACGATTGGAAGGTTTGGGTTCAAATTCTATCAGTCCCATCAAAGTCACTGTGGGGTTTTTTCCATGCCCCAACCACTTCAAACCAGAGTCGAACGTGCTACGGACTCACACTGATGACTTGAAACCTTAACCCTTTTGATTCCCACACCATATCCACACACGGAAAGCCAGAAAAAAAAATTGAGGCAGCCGAGATGTGGTTTGTAAGAAGAATGTTGAGAGTTCCATGGACAGCAAAGAAAACAAACGAGACAGTCCTGATGGAGGCAGACACAAGAAGATGATCGATAAAGAAGATTTGGAAAAGACAAGCACACATTTATAGGCCATTTTATGAGGAAGGGGAATTAGAGCACCTGGTCACAACAGGAAAGCTGGAGGGAAAGAGAACACCAGGTAGACTCAGGGAGAAAATATTGAGTGGCTGAGGACAGAGAGGGTGGAAGATGTACTTGCAGCGACATAGGATAGATGCATATGGAGGGCCATGATCGCCAACGCCATGCGGCAGAGCACATGATCAGCAAAAATTTAACACTTTGATTCTCTCAACCTATCCACCAGCTTCCCGCAGGTTAGTTTGGTTTAGATTAGATTGGATCGAGTTGGGTTGGATTAGGTTGGACTGGACCGGGTTGGTTTGGGTTGGGTTAAGGTTGGACTAGGTTGAATTGGGTTGGATGGTTGTGAGGTTGAGTGGACTAAGTTCGACTGGACTGGATTGGATTGGACTGGGTTGGGTTGGGTTGGGACTGGTTGAGTTAGGTTGGGTTGGGTTGGGTTGGATTGGATTAGACTCGATTGGATAAGACTGGGTTGGTTTGGCTTGGATTTTGTGTTTCGTCACAGCCCAATGTTACGGCGTGAAATGCGGGTTGCTTTCCCCGGGGGAAATACGTCGCAACAGTATCACTAACGCTGATTTTTTTTTATGTAGAATACGGAATGTGGAGACTGTGCACCAGCATACCCACTGCACAGTATGAGCAAAAGGACGTGCATACATGCATCCGAGAAATACAAAATGCTTTAGAGAAAATAAAAATAAAATCTCAGCCTGGTCTGTTGGCAGCCCATCATAATGCTTCGATCGCTGTGGTGGTGCTAGCCTAGTCTGCCAGTCATGGGTTCCTCCCGCCCCCCCGCCCTCCTTCCGTCCACATCTTTGCCCATTTCAAGACCCAGCCATGCGCAGGCTCAAGGAGTCTGCCAGATGATTGCTGGAGAATTTGGCTAGAGCGCTATGGAGTTGTCCGAGTGCGTTAAATCACTCCTGAACAAATCACAAACTTTCTGTGTATCATGACCGAATACACTTTTTGTAAAGTTGATAATAGTTTAATAGTTCTGACACCACATCGCTCTCTCTCTCTCTCTCTCTCTCTCTCTCTCTCTCTCTCTCTCTCTTCTCAGGTATGACTTATTTTGATTCTGTTTTTCGCCCTGTAGGTGTCCAGACGTCGGGATGCTCACGTGAGTCACAGCAAGCACCCATGCACTCCACCAGCGTCTGTGCAGATTTGTCTTCCTTGACAGTCAGCGGTTACCTCCCGTGGCGCGCGGTGATTTAGTAGTCTGCTGCATGTGGGTTTGAAGGGCGGGGTGGGATGGGGGGGCAGGTTTAGGGGAACCGGGGGGCAGAGACGTTGCTTGTGGTGGGGGGGGGGGGGGAGGAGGGAGATGGCGGCTCAAGAAAAGAGGGTGTGACTATCAATGAAAACCCATTTGGGAGGGGATTGAACTCGCGCGGCAACGGACTATAAATTGGGCCACGTCTTGCCGTTATCTTTCTGATGGGGAAGAGCGGGCTTGCAATTTATTTAGCAAACGAGCGAGAAGTCGTTTCGGTGCCTTGCCTGTCTCTGTCTGTCTGTCTGTCTGTTTGTCTTGTCTGTCGGCTGCCTGTCTATCTGTCCGTCACACTTTCTTAATTCATTTTTATTATCTCCTACAACACACACACGCACGCGCGCACACGAACGCGAGCGAGCGCGCCACACACACACACACAAAGCGCGCATGCATGCACACGTGCTCCCTCCCTCTACCCCCCCCCTCTCTCTCGTACATAGACAGACCCACAGACCACACACCACACACACACACACACACACACACACACACACACACACACACACACACACACACCACACACACATATGAAAACACTCACAAGCACGTGCTTTCTCTTTCTATCCGTCTCCCTTTTCAGACAAATTTGGTACTCTCATGTCGATTCATTTTCAACTACTTACAAAATTGCGATTGTAGGCATCAAAAGCAACACAGCAAGCATGGATGTCGTCTTTTTTAATGTTAAAATGCTTTAATCATTTTAACGAAAGACAAATGACAAAACGGATAGCCTAGCACCTAGAACTGCATAAATCTCCGTTTCTGCGTTTTCTTCTCCTTCTTCTTCCTCTCTTTTTCCTTCTTTTTTCGTTCGCAATTTATATGACCAGGCTACATCAGGCGATTAATAGGGACCCCTTTTTATCCACTGGACGAGGCGGCAGGGAAGTTTTTAGTCCTGTTTTTATTATCCGTTGTTTGGTATTTGTGGTCTGTTTGTGACCGTGCGTTCGCGCTTGACAAAGGCCGGTTGGCCGAAAATTTGCGCTTGTTTTGTCTTGTTTTGTTGAATACGCGCTTACATTGGTTTTCTTGTTCTTCTGGTTTCAATCTAGGTGACTTATTGCTAATTTTGTCAAAAGGAATAGATACATGGATAAATTGACAGACAGGCAGTCAGGCAGAGGCAGGCAGGCAGGCAGGCAGGCAGGCAGGCAGGCAGGCAGGCAGGCAGGCAGGCAGGCAGGCAGATAGAGATAGATTAGATAAATAAATTAATAAAATTAATAAGTAACAGGAACAAGAAATGTTGCCATCAAATCTTTTGCATACGCTAAGTACATGCTGAAAACGAAAACTCGGTTTATTCTCTCTCTCTCTGTCTTTCGTGTGTGGTGAGTGTGTACGCGCT
>CM060315.1:68849232-68854232 GCA_030674185.1 Monoplex corrugatus | reverse complement strand
CACACCACACACACACACAACACAACAAAACACAACACAACACAACACACACACACACACACACACACTCTCTCTATTTCTGTCTGTCTGTTTGTCTGTCTGTCTGTCTGTCTGTCTGTCCTCTCTCTCTCTCTCTCTGTCTCTGTATATGTATGAAAGTGTGTGTGCATATGTGTGTGCGTGTATGTGTAGACGGAGACAGAGAGAGAGAGAGAGAGAGAGAGAGAAAGAGAGAGTGAGAGAAAGAGAGACAGAAAGAGTGTGTTCGTTCGTTCGTTCGTTCTTTGTGTGTGGTGTGTTTGTGTGTGTGGTGTGTGTGTGTGTGTGTGTGTGTGTGTGTGTGTGTGTGTGTGTGTGTGTGTGTGTGTGTGTGTGTGTGAACGCGCGCGTGTGCGTGGGTCAGGAGAAGAGGTAAATCTATCTCTTCCTGTCCTCTTCCTGAAATCAAAAGAAACTTTCTTTTATAACAATAGCTGGACAGTTACATAAAACCTCTGATCAAGTACAAAGCACTTTACAATATACAACTTTTCAAAATATCGGATTCACACACACGCGCGCGTGCGCACGGACGCACACACACACACACACACACCACACACACATATATATATATATATATATATATATATCACACATACACACACACACACACACACACACACACACACACACACACCACAACACACACACACACACACACAACGAATAACACATTTACACATTTTGAAAAAAAACATATCAGCAAATTAGCAGGACTGAGAACGTGGGCACTAATGAAGGAACTGCGGGAAAAAAAAATGTTTTGAGATGAGATTTATGATTAGATTATATGAAGGTAGGGATGGACTGGATCGAACAGTGAAAGGGAGTGACTTTCAGGTTTTAAAAGCGGAGGAAATAAATAGCTCTTCCGCCATGTTTTTCTCTTTTGAAGTTTGGGACACAGAAGGTTCTGTCATCAGTGGCCAAACGGAGAGATCGAGATGTAACATAGATTTGCAAAAGTTCTGAAAGGTATCGGGGTGCGGTTCCGGAAATGACTTGACAGCAAAGACAAGCAACTTTGCACTTGACACGTTGTTCGATAGGCAGCCAGTGCAAGGGGTATGCAGTGTTGGGGTCGTTTGGCGTTTAAAATTCGGTTTAGCAGTAGAGTTTTGAAGTTGCTGTAATGGTCTGAGAAGTGTCTGTGGACAGCTAAGTAGCGAATTGCAGTAATCTAATCGAGACAAAATGCATGCATTAATGTTTTGGCTGCCTCAAAAGCCAACTAACACATCTGTGGTTTCAAATGTACCTGTTTTAAAACAACAGATAAACAAAACAAGACACTGCGATAGATTTAACATCTAAACAAAGAACAGAATCAGCATGACAGAACGGGAACCACATGACAGAAACGAGCAGAACAGAAGATGTAGACGATGGGATGGATGGAAGGAGTTTTAAGAGGGATTCATCAACTAGGACGATTCCACACATGCGTTCCACCCAAGTCTGCCAATAATCATCTGGCAGACTCCTGGACCCTGCGCAATGGTAAGAAGAAACGAATGATAAAATAAAAACAATTAAGAACAAAACATGTCTTTTTTTACTCGACAGAATAAATTGCTGGTCTGAAACAACACAAACGATACATGGACCTTCAAGGGAAATAACCGCCGTCTTAAAATATTTTACAGTGTATATACTGGAGAACAGGGAAGGAAACGGGTCCTACCGAACCAATATTCCGTCACTATTTTAGGTCCTCCATACGGAAGATTCTTATGCCCCCTAAACTATATGACGACCGTTTCGTTCTCTCTTGAACCTGTTAGACCTTCTGCCGGATGTGTGTGTGTGTGGGGGGGGGGGGGGGGGGAGGCTTTTACACATAAAGAGTAATCTACTCGAAAACTCAAGTTGCTAAACCTTACTAATGTAGCTAACAGGTTAACAGATAACAGAGATGTTAAAAAGCGAAATCTGGAATAAAAATACTGGGCCCGGCCAACAGTACAAGGCCAACAGTACAAGCCAGACTGCTTACTGAAAGTAGACACGTGCTATAAAATGGTCTTTCTCTCAGACGCCATCTCTATACTCCAGACGCTGAAGAATGACAAGCTGCCCCCCCCCCCCACTTAACCAAGACATTCCAGCAAGTCAGAAGAATCAGAATTGTAGAACTATGGTGGGTTCCTGCTTATTGTGGGCTACCAGGAAAGGAGACGGTGGATGTGCTTGCAATTACAAAAGCCCAAGAAAATCAACCACACAAAAACTATTGCCACAGGAAAAAAAAGCACCATCAGATCACTTTCTCAACCCTTTGACTCCTGCACACTATCCACCAACTGCAAAAACTTAACCCTTTGATCCTCTCACCCTTTCCATCAGCTTCCTGCAGGAAGCTGGTGGAAACGGTAAGTGAATCAAAGGGTTAAGTTTTTGCTTTGATAGCATGGTTAGCAATACAGGATGCTGGTGGACAGGGTGCGGGAGTCAAAGGGTTAAGCCACGGACAGAAAACGATGACTACTGCCTTTCCTCCAGAGAGTATTAAGTGATCCTAGTGAGACTGCACAGACCACAATCGGCTCAACACCAATATGAAACACAAGTTCAAATTGATGCTATCACCAATCTGCCCCTGCGGACTGAACACATACTGCAACGATATAGCCTCTGTTACATGGAATGACAGGAGACATGTCCGGTTACAACACCTCCGACCACCTACTATGGCAGCAGCCGGCAGGAACTGTGGGTGGGTGGGAAATGGGCACATTCATAGCCAGGTGTGGCCTGACCACGTAAATGGCGAGCAAAAGAAGAAGAAGAAGAACTAGGCACAGGGGTAGGGAAGAGAAGAGATTATAAAAATGTTGGACGCCACAATCTCACGTACGCTGTTCTGTTTGTTCTGTTCTGTAGGTTTTAATTAAAGTCTTACCACTCTCAGAGTATACGAGGACAACGAAAAAATTGCTCAAAGAAGCCTTTAAAAATGTTTTTAGTAGCATTGTGAGATACCGATACTTTATTCGGTTCTCTTTCGGGTACTCCCGATGGCACGTACGCTAAGCTCTTATCGTCACTTTCATTTGCCTGCCTACATTCATTTCACCGGTGTCTGTCTCTTTGTCTCGCTTGTTCTGTCAGCTTTTTGTTCACTCTTTTGATTTATGTACGTTTTATTCACAAGTAATCAACACCATGTGACTTTAGCAGGATATAAATAAATATCAGAACTAGTCTGGACAGGAAGAAAGTGCAT
The DNA here is from genome assembly GCA_030674185.1 of Monoplex corrugatus. Classification (NCBI taxonomy): domain Eukaryota; kingdom Metazoa; phylum Mollusca; class Gastropoda; order Littorinimorpha; family Ranellidae; genus Monoplex; species Monoplex corrugatus. The sequence continues at coordinate 68,850,964 of CM060315.1, read as the reverse complement.
ACAAATTTTCAACACACTCGTAAAGCTCTATTTACACAAACGTGTATCGTGCGTGTGGCTGCATAGTACCCTCACATGCCCTGTACACATACACACCATCCACACACGTCCACATGAGCCTCAACAGCTCAGACAAATGAGCATCATATTCACATGCTGATGGTTGTGGGTTCCAACCACGGGGCGCGCTACATTAATTTAAAACTGGCATTCTTATTGCCCATCTGTTCTGGTGGTGTCGGTGTTGGATTAGATTTGTTCCCCTTCCCCCATTACCCTAGGATAATATCCCCGTCGGCTGTTACACCCGAGTAACACCGGGTGCTGACGTAAATCTGGACCAGATCAGTCAGTCAGTCAGTCAGTCAATCAGTCAGTCAGTCAGTCAGTCAGTCAGTCAGTCAGTCAGTCAGTCAGTCAGTCAATAAGAGCAAGCGTTCATATAAATCACCAAACATGACTGCAAAATTGTAATATCACTGTACACTGTATAGATCTGTTTTAATTACAATGCATACAGCACTGTTGCACATACATATAACATTCGTCTCTGTCTGTCTGTCTGTGTGTCTGTCTGTCCGTCTGTCTGTCTCTTTGTCCGTCCGTCTGTCTGTCTCTCTGTTCTCTGTACGTGTGTCTGAGAGAGAGAGAGAGAGAGAGAGAGAGAGAGAGAGAGAAAGAAAGAGAGCGAGAGAGAGAGAGAGAGAGACAGAGACAGAGAGAAAGAGAGAGTGCGTGTGTATGTGCGTGCGCGTGCATGTGTTTGCTTGTACGTGTGAGTGAGTGAGAGAGAATGCCTCTCTGTCTGGTCTGTCTGTCTGTCTCTCGTGTCTCCGTCTTTGTGTGTCTAGCCCCCCCCCCCCCCCCCCCCCCCCTTATTCTCATCCCGGGCGCCTGTCGACTTTGTCTCACTAAAGCCAAACTGACTGAAATTCTACTACAGTTGTCACAGACCAACAGATAAGCCAGGCAAGCAAGCGGAGTAATAAGGCATGACAGCTCATGTCCCCCTCCTCCCCCCCCCTCTCTCTCCCTTTCCCAGGACTGTCTTTTACTGTGTTCGTCCTTCCAACACCACCCCCACCCTTGCTTCCCCCCCGTCCCCTTTACTTCACTCCTCTATCGTGTTCATCTCAACAGACTACACGTAACTTCCCTGCTGCTTCATTTTTAGTCTTTTTTCTCCCAATGGGCGAAGTAGCAGGGAAGCTTTAGTCTTTTTCTTCTCATTTTTGTATTTGTTGTTGTTGTTTGTTTGTTGTTGTTTTTTTCGTTTGTGATGTTACGTTTACGCTTGACCAAAGCCAGCTGGTCAAAACACTTGCGCCTGTCTTGTCTGGTTGTATTTTAATACGCGGTCTGATTCTATTTTCGTGTTTTTCCTGGTTCCTGTCCTACCAAGCTGCCCATCTTTATGTTTCAATCATTCTGGGGGAGTCAGCTTACTGTTTCATAGGTTCCTTCTTCCCCACCACCCACTCACCCACCCTGTTTCAAGACCTTGCCTGTGCACAAGGATTTTTTAGGTAGGCTCAAAGAGTCTGTTTGATAACTCCTAGCAGATTTGGATGAAACGCATACGGAGCTGACCGACCGCGATGAATCCCTCTTTGAATAAACTCTAAACAAACCCTCAGCCCTCTAAGTTCAGAGTTATGGGACAACCTTTTTAGCTTTACCTTACCCCCCCCCCCCCCCCCCCGGTCGATTTTCACAGACCAAGGGAGGGGGG
>CM060315.1:68841732-68844232 GCA_030674185.1 Monoplex corrugatus | reverse complement strand
GGAGATTTTTTTGTTCTCCCACGTCAACGCAAGTGCAGACCTGCCAGTGCCTAAACCCCTCTGAGCGCAGACGCAGGCATAAACGTCTAATACTCATGTTAAAGATCCTATAAGCTATGTCAGTGACCAGTGATTTATAGAAAAACGAAAACTGCCCAGTATGCACACCCTAGGAAACGGAGCGCGAGTGCCTTAATAGTGAGGTTAAAAAAGAAAGAAAGAAAGAAAGAAGGAAGGAAAGAAAGAAGGAAGGAAAGAAAGAAAAAGGAAGAAAGAAAAAATGAAAGAGAGAGAGAGAAAGAAAGAAAGAAAGAAAGGAACAAAGAAAGAAAATGAAAGAAAGAAAGAAAAAGAAAGAAAGAAGAAAAAAGAGAAAGAAAGAAAGAGAGAAAGAAAGACAGACAGACAGTCAGAAAGAAAGAAAAATAAAAAAAGGAAGAGAAAGAAAAAAGAAAAAGAAAGAAAGAAACAAACAAACAAACAAAAAGCAAACAAAAAACGGCCATACACTAAAAGCACACTCGTGAATTCGAGTGCACGTGGCTGGGAACTGCAGACAAAGAGCGAGAAAAAAGAAAATTAGGATTCGACACACTTTCGTTCTCCCCCCCCCCCCCCTCCTCTTCTCTAAACTATGCGAAAATAGGGACACCAAGAAGTTTACGTATATCTGTACTGGTGGATAAAAAGAAGAATGTAACACGCATATAATTATCTATGCACACGTTTCAAGAAAATAAATCTTTGGGTGTGTCAAAAAACTGTCTAGCAACACTTTTTCCTGTTTCGTCTTCCTTGTCCCTCTGTCTGTCTGTCTGTCTGTCTGTCTCCCTCCCTCCTTCTCTCCCTTTCTCCAAATGTACTTCTTTGACTGATAGTGTAATGATAATATCTCTGTTATCTAAGGTGTGATTTACGTGTAGTGTGATGAAGACCCTGTTTGAGCGAGGGCTGGATGTAAAGAAGTATATATTTCATTTCTTTCATACCCTTTGTTTCTCTCCTCTCTCTCTCTCTCCTCCTCTCTCTCTCTCTCTCTCTCTCTAAATGTATTTATTTGACTGAAAGTGTAATGATTGCCTTGTTGGAGTATCTATTTTATCTAAGGTATGATTTATGTGTAGTGTGATACAGAAGGCTGGATGTTAAAAAAGAAAGCATTTTGCTTATTTCATACCCTCGTAAAATACAAGTTCTCTCTCTCTCTCTCTCTCTCTCTCTCTCTCCTCTCTCTCTCTCTCTCTCTCTCTCTCCTCTCTCTCTCAATCTGTGCCAATATGACCAACCCCCTCTCTTTCTGTATATATATATATGCCTGTCTACTGTTCCACTAACGTCGTATAATTATTGTATTATTTTCCTAATCTCTTTTCAGCGATCACTCATCTTCTGCATGCTATACCCCTAGCCTCTCCAACGGGTGTGGGAAATAATATTACCTTTTCCATCCCCTTCTCTCTCCCAAATTTTCTCACCCCCCCCCCCCCGACCCTTTCCTTTAGCTCCTGTCTGCTGTCACATAAAGATCTCATAAGCATCTATTATCCGACAGACTCCAACCATAGACTCGAATGGGTTTAGCCTGGTAGGCGTACAGGGTGGCGATTTTTCCCTCTCGCCCAGGTCAACATGTGTGCAAACCTATTCAGGCCTAGTGCCTTCATATCCCTTCAGCACGCATACAGAGAATCCAACAAAAGCATCGGTATCTCACAATGCAACTAAAAACATTTTCAAGGCTTCTCTGAGCAACATTCTTACAGCTAGTCCTCGTATATTCTGAGAGTGGTAGGACTTAAAACTCAACAAAACAGAATATCATATCCCTTCGTGTACTTGCGCTCGCAGAACATCAAGTATGCAGCATTAAAGATCCAGTAAATCATATCAGTGTCCGGTGGTTTATGGAAACATGAAAATACCCAGCACGCACGCCCCTCCTTGAAGACCGAGTGTGCAGACTGTGCAGTACTAAACTGGCTGCGCGTAGTAGACGAAACAACGTACATATACCCATCCAACAGAAACCCGATACGCTTAATGCTTTGACTCCCTCACCCTGTCCGCCAGCATTCCACACTGTCAGCCATTCTTATTCTTATTATTGCTTAAAGCTAGAGTCATATATATATATATGTAGCGCTATAACTATTCCAATATACATACAGTACTTCAACAGGAGAAAAAAAAAAAAGAACAGAAAATCATGTACACATATCAATGCATTCGCGCATATAATATACTGGCATTGACCACTCCGTCCAATTTATCACATAGCGGACTTAAAAAAATAACATATCTGAATACAAATCTAAACATCACTAAGGACACTAAAACGTGTATACAAAAACGGACCTAAATTATCTAATATTGCTTCTGTATCTCATTTCCTTAGAGCCAAAAATGCACTTAACACATGTACCCAATTATCAATCCTAAGAGTAAGTACGTAAGACTTTATCGAACACATACAGGTGAATGGACCAGCAAGGCAGAAAAT
>CM060315.1:68834232-68839232 GCA_030674185.1 Monoplex corrugatus | reverse complement strand
TCCACGGTTCATTTCCCGTTGAGGCCTTGACTTTTCTCCTCAGTTTGACCGGAAAATCGAACTGAATACCTAGTCCTTCGAAAAGGAACGAAAAACAAGTCGGACCTGTGTGCCTTCTGGCCCGCGCACGCTAAGGATACCACGGCAGCTGAAAATCGTGAAGAGCAGGGCATTCGCCGAGTTGCCCTGGTATAAGACATTGGAGAGATAGGTTCAATTGCCAGGTCCCTCCCTTTGAAGGCCAGTTAACCTTGCTTTCCTGAAATCTTGGTAAAAAAATTGAGGCGCTGTACTGCGGCGACGCACTCTCAACGGGGAGATCAGCCCAAGTTTTATATGGTAGTCCGTTGTGACAAAAAGAAACGAATATGAATATATATTCTAAATGTATTCCTGCCGCAATATGTACTGCGTGTTATGCATTGGAATGAATGTACGAGTATGATGTATCGACATAACTGTACTAATTTACTGTACAAAAGTGTTTTGCATATAATGTATATGAACGTCATCATCATTTGCCCTGCCGCGTGGCGTTGGCGATCATGGCCCTCCTTACGAATCTGTCCCTTATCGTTGCGAGTACATCTGTCGCTCTCTTTGTCCTCAGCCACTCTGCTAAGTCCTTCCAGTATTTTTTTTTCACATATGCATGTGGGCTGGGAGATGTACTCGCAGCGACAAGAGATAGATTCGTATGGAGGGCCATGATCGCCAACGCCATGCGGCAGGGCACATGATGATGATGATGATGATGATGTATTACTTAATGCTACCAATTTTGAAGAACAAGGTCTCCCAACAGTGTAAAAATCGCTACTCACAGTTCCGTAGCTTTCGATGGCGTTCTCGCCATCTTCGTCAGCGCTCTAATGCTGTCTGCGTGAATCTCTACTCAGATCTCGCGAACATGGGATGAACCCAGTTCACGAGATCGAATCAGAGAATGGTACACCGGGGGCAGGGTGTAACGGCCCCGGTCCCTGTTGAGCGGGGGGTTGGTGGCTGCGATGTAGATGGCCTCCTTGACTCCTCGCTGGAACCACTTATTTTCTCTGTCCAGGATGTTGACATTGTCCGCACTAAATTGATGTTTTTCGGCGTGTAGGTGAGCTCCTACTGGAGAAGAGTCCCTCTTGTGTTCTGTTAGTCTCTTCTGAAGGGGGCGTTCAGTTTCACCGACATAATGTTGGTTACAGTCCTGGCAGTCTATTCTGTATATAATGCCAGCTTTGTCGAGTTTGCTGGTTTTGTCCTTGGGGGTGACCAGCTGGCTGCGTATGGTGTTGGAAGGTTTGGAATGTACAGCCACCCCCAGTTTTCTGATCTTTCTGGACAGAGCGTCACTCACACCTCCTACGTATGGGATGGTGATGTGTCCCTTGCGCTGGTGTTGTTTCACTGGCTGTTGGGATGCGGTGTTGGATTTCCTGCCTCCCGGGCTGTTCCAGGCCCACTTTTTGTAGCCCGAGATGGTGAGCACTTTTTTCAGGTGGTTTGTCTCCTTGTCTTTTGCCTCTTGGGTACTGCATATGGTGTTAGCTCTGTGGGTAAGGGTTCGAATCACTCCCAGTTTGTGTTCAAGGGGCTGGTGGCTGTCGAACTGTAAATATTGGTCCGTATGAGTTGGTTTACGGTAGACCGAGAAGGATAGAATGCCATCAGTTCTGGTGATGAGGGTGTCCAGCATGGCTATGGAGTTGTTCTGTTCCACTTCCCTCGTGAATTTGATGGCTGGGTGTTGGTTGTTCAGATGTTCTGTGAACTGTTCGACCAGTTGCTGGGGGAGGATAGTCATGGTGTCGTCTACGTAGCGCCCCCAGTATCGTGGTGGGGAGTGGAAAGAAGCCAATGCTTTCTCTTCAAAATCCTCCATGAACAGGTTGGCTACTATTGGGCTTACTGGGGAGCCCATGGCTGCTCCTTCTTTTTGTTGGTAGAATTCACCTTGGAAGGTGAAGTAGGTGGTGGTGAGGCAACAGGACAAGAGTTCACATACGTCGTCCACTGTGAGAGATGTACGTTGGTGGAGGGTTTGGTCGTTTTGTAACCTTCGGCGTATGATCTCTATGCTTTCTTTCACTGGTACGCTGGTAAATAGGGCAGAGACATCATATGACACAAGGAGTTCATCATGAGCGAGGGTGTAGTTACTCAGTTTTTCCACTAGGTCAGCACTGTTGTGGATGTGATGATCTGTGTGTCCTACGAGAGGTGATAGGATGTCCGCCACAAATCTAGCCGTCTCATACATGATGGAACCTCTGGATGCGACTATGGGACGGAGGGGGACTTCTTTCTTGTGGACTTTGGGTAGACCATAGAACTTGGGGACGTCGGACACAGTTGGGTATAATTTCCTGTACTGTTCTAATGACAGGCGGTCCGTCTCTTTCAGGCGTTTCAGTGTGTCTTTCAGTTTGTTGGAAAACTTGGAAGTAGGATCTTTCTTGAGGCGTTCATATGTTGTAGTATCTTCCAGAAGTTTGCTTGCCTTCTCATAGTACATGGGTCTAGGCATGATGACTGTGGCACGACCTTTGTCAGCTGGTAGGATCATCGTGGCGTGTTCGTTCTTTAAATCCGCCAGAGCCCGTCTTTGGTCCGGTGTTAAGTTGGATTTCGGTAGTTTGGCCTGTTTCATGATTCTGACACAGTCTGATCTTAAGTGTGTGGCTTCTTCTGAATTAGGGCCAATATACCTGCAAGCTGTTTCAATGCTTGTGATGAGGTCTACCACTGGAAGCTTGTTAGGGGCTACGGCGAAATTTAGTCCTTTCTCTAGTACTTCCTGTTCAGGTTTAGTGAGTTGGCGATCTGATAGATTGATCACCCACCTCTCTTTGGTCTTTCTTTTTGTTTCTTCCGGTACAGGTGTAATCTCGCTTTTGTCGTTCTGTTGTCTCCTGTTGTTTTTTGGTGCTAGAAGTTCGAATTTCTTTCGATGGCGTTGGCGTACTTTGTCCCATTCTATTCGTCGTGTGTTGTTTAGCCACTCTTTGATTTCGGAGAGCATAGCATCTGGTAGTGTGCTAGAGCTCAGTCTTTCCTCGAGGTCTTGGATTTTCCCTTCCAGACAAGTGATGCGGGTGTTGATTTGCTTGATGCGTTCGTTCATGAGTGCTCGTTGTGCCTGATTGATGATATTATTTGCTGCTGTTCCTTTCATCGGAGTTTTGATTTTTAGGCTGGTGGGAAAGACGCCGTGACGTTTGCAGTGCAGTGTGAAGTGTAGATGGTTCCTGAACTTCGCTAGGGAGCGGTGTAATTTCTCTGATTCACGAAAGGTAGTGATGATCGTCCGATCGTAATCGCGAATGAGACGTAGGGGAAGTTTCAACAGTTGGGGGGTAGACATAATGCTACCAATTTTGAAGAACAAGGTCTCCCAACAGTGTAAAAATCGATGTATTACTTGTTTGTTTATTGTTTGTTTTGTAATGTCTGATTATTTTGTCTAGTTATTTACCGTTTTTTGCTTCATGAAAATACGAATAAAAGTTAATCTGAGAAAAAAATGAAAACGAGAAACAAACATTTTCACACGCACACGCTTATGCACACACACACGCACAGACACACACACACTCACAGACACAGACACACACACACACACACACACACACACACACACACCCTTCCTCTCTGGTCGATATGAAACAGCCTCTTCATTATCATATAAATAAGATAAAAACCAAATGGGTCACAACCCCTTTAAAAGTAAAGGCAGCAGAACGTGACTGACTCTCCAAACGAGTGTGTATAACGGGGTAGGTGTTTAGCTAGCTCAGAATGACCGTTGAACTGACAGAGGGGGGTTGGGGTACACAGGGAGGGGATCAGTATACACTGGACTGGCCCACTTGTAACTAACCCAGCCACATGATTATCTGTAACCCCTTCACCCACTTAGAGTCAACTGTCGTCATTCTGTGAGAGGAGATAAAGATGTGGTAAAGAAGAGAACACAAAGACAAAGCCACATGATACAACACGACACGACACGACACGACACGACACGACAAACACGACACAACAAGACGCAACACTTTCACCCACTTAAAATTGTCGTCACTCTATGTCTGAAGATGAAGATGTTGGTGATGAAGAGAACACAGAGACAAAACCATGATAGATACAACACGACACGACACAACAAGACGTAACACTTTCACCCACTTAGCATCAATTGTCGTCACTCTATGTCTGAAGATGAAGATGTTGATGATGAAGAGAACACAAAGACAAAGCCATATGATAGATACAACACGACACGACACGACACAACAAGACGTAACACTTTCACCCATTTAGCATCAATTGTCGTCACTCTATGTCTGAAGATGAAGATGTTGATGATGAAGAGAACACAAAGACAAAGCCATATGATAGACACAACACGACACGACACAACAAGACGTAACACTTTCACCCACTTAGCATCAATTGTCGTCATTCTACGTCTGAAGATAAAGATGCGGTAATGAAGAGAACACAGAGACAAAACCATGATAGACACAACACGACACGACACGATACGACACGACACAACAAGACGCAACACTTTCACCCACTTAGCATCAATTGTCGTCACTCTACGTCTGAAGATAAAGATGTTGATGATGAAGAGAACACAAAGACAAAGCCATATGATAGATACAACACGACACGACACGACACGACACGACACGACACGACACGACGTAACACTTTCACCCACTTAGCATCAATTGTCGTCACTCTACGTCTGAAGATAAAGATGTTGATGATGAAGAGAACACAAAGACAAAGCCATATGATAGATACAACACGACACGACACGACACGATACGACACGACACGACACGACACAACAAGACGTAACACTTTCACCCACTTAACATCAATTGTCGTCATTCTACGTGTGGAGATAAAGATGTTGATGATGAAGAGAACACAAAGACAAAGCCATGATAGATACAACACGACACGACACGACACGACACGACACGACACGACAC
>CM060315.1:68789232-68809232 GCA_030674185.1 Monoplex corrugatus | reverse complement strand
TCCAGGAAAGTGGACCAGAAACAGAGAAGGCTCGTGGACCATAGGTATTGAGCTTAGTGCGTGGAAAGCGAAAAGTCAGAGGATCGGAGGCAGAGCGGAGGGTACGTGAGGGAACATAGATCTCAAGTAGGCTTGACAGGTAATCGGGGGCTGCGTTATTGAGGCTTTTGTAGCACATGGTGTCTAGTTTGTACTGTATGCGCTTTGATACAGGGAGCCAGTGAAGTTGTGCCAGGAGAGGAGATATGTGGTCAGCTTTTTTCTTTTTGAGTACAAGGCGTGCAGCATTGTTTTGAATGTGCAGCAGGATGTGAATGGTGGAGGCAGGAAGACCAGACAGGAGTCGTATATAAATGATGGACGCGAAAGTAATGTGGGTAAGACGTTGGGCATCCAATCAGAAGGTGTGGGTTCGATCCTGCCTGAGTACCTCCTGCCTGGTGGGTGAAGGGTGGAGGTTTTTGGACTCTGTGTAAGTGTCTGAACCCCTTTTGTGTGTATGAGCACGCAGGACATCAAATACGCATGCTAAATATCCCATGAGTATCCTATGGCTTATGAGAACATGATAAACATCCAGCATGCACGCCCACTCTAGACAGAGCGTGCAGACTGCAACAGCACATTGCCTGTACAGCGTGGGGGGGGGGGGGGCGGAAACAACTGGTATACATGCATCCGAGAAAACAAACGTCTTCAAACTCATCATACTGTTTATCACTGTACTGTCACCGAGGACAACAGACTGAAGAATCAGTCAAAGTATCAACTGTCTAACTGGTCGATAACGTCAATGCAATTCTCGTACCAACAGGGTAGATGTCAGTGATATGTCAATGATTCCTCTGCTGTCAGTGATACCTATAGGTCATAGTGCATTGTGCCTCTGTGCCTATCTAGGTGTCATCTGAGTGCAATGTCTAGGTGTCATCTGAGTGCAATGTGCCTTCTAGGTGATCATCTGAGTGCAATGTGCCTATCTAGGTATCATCTGAGTGCAATGTGCCTATCTAGGTGTCATCTGAGTGCAATGTGCCTATCTAGGTGTCATCTGAGTGCAATGTGCCTATCTAGGTGTCATCTGAGTGCAATGTGCCTATCTAGGTATCATCTAAGTGCAATGTGCCTATCTAGGTAGTCATCTGAGTGCAATGTGCCTATCTAGGTTCATCTGAGTGCAATGTGCCTATCTAGGTGTCATCTGAGTGCAAGTGCCTATCTAGTTCATCTAGTGCAATGTGCTATCTAGGTATCATCTGAGTGCAAGTGCCTATCTAGGTGTCATCTGAGTGCAATGTGCCTATCTAGTGTCATCTGAGTGCAATGTGCCTATCTAGTGTCATCTGAGTGCAACGTGCCTATCTAGGTATCATGAGTGCAATGTGCCTATCTAGGTATCATATGAGTGCAAAGTGCCTATCTAGGTATCATCTGAGTGCACTGTGCTTATCTAGGTATCAAATGAGTGCAAAGTGCCTATCTAGGTGTCATCTGAGTGCAATGTGCTTATCTAGGTATCATATGAGTGCAAAGTGCCTATCTAGGTGTCATCTGAGTGCAATGTGCGTACTCAAAGGCGATGCTGGTTCACTGCACCTATCAGTGAATCATGACAGTCCAGTGTTTCTTCCAAAGGGTGATGTCATTGTAATGTGCCCACCAATGGATAATGCCAATGTAAAATGCCTACCAACAGACAAGCTCAGTGCAATGTGCCTGTCAACAAATAAGCTCAGCGCAAGATGCCTAGCAACAGATAAGTTCAGTGCAATATGCCTACCAACAGACAAGCTCAGCGCAGTATGCCTAGCAACAGATAAGCTCAGTGCAATATGCCTACCAACAGGTAAGTTCAGTGCAATATGCTTACCAACAGATAAGCTAAATGTAATGAGCCTGCCAACAGATACGCCTTGTGCAATATGTCAACCAACATATAAGCTCAGCGCTCAGAGCAATATGCCTACCAACAGATAAGTTCAGTGCAATATACCCACCAACAGGTCATGCCCATGTACGTAATATATATGCAGTTCGTGCTTGATCAATATGCCTACCAAAAAATCATACAACTGTGACGTGCCTATCAACGGGTCATTTTGACCAGCCTGCCTTCCAACGGACCATACCAGTGTAACGGACCTGTGAAAGGTCACGTCAACGCAATGTCTCTACCAGGAAGTCACGTCAGTACAGCGTTGCCTACCAACGGGTCATGCCAGTACAATTTGCCTATCAGCGCGTGCATAATGCACGAGCAGTGTGGCAAAAGGTCCTGTAACTGCAACGTGCCTACCTTTGGATCACGTCACAGTGGTTCGCCAACGAAAATGTCGTTATCACAACAGTGTACTTCTGAACAGGTCACGTCAGTGCGATTGGACCAGTCTGGCTGGTTCGTTGGTTAGCTGTTGTTGCCTTGTTTTGGGTTCACTTTTTCAATTATTTCACACACCCAAATTATCCAAATTCCCAAGAGTCTCATGTAAAGTGAGAGCTTTTAAATTCAAAACAAACCAACAACTGAGAACCCTTTCACTAGTCGCATACACTGATGATAAACCTGCTCTCATTCCCCTCAACATCCCCACCCCTACCCCTCTGTCAAGTCTGTCTCCTACTTTACATACACTTTGTTGCTTTCTCTTTCCCTTCCCCATCTCTAAATTTTCCTTTGCTCCTGTCTCCTTTATCTTGTCAGATTGTGGAATCGAGTCATCGATACCCGTTTAAAACATATCCGGGTAGATTGAGTGCTCTCCACACCCGAGACCGCATTTCTCTGCTGCCCAGACAGCGTTCAACTTCCCTGTCCTGAGCAGAGTCCCTTTCCCTCCATTCGGTGATAAAAGGCATTTGTATGCAGCGCAAGGTGTGCAGTACTTGCGGTAAGGTAATGGCTGTCTGCCCGCCTACCTGATCTACCTTCAGGTAAGCAACGAATGGAGACAGGTCGCTATCCCACGCCTGGCACCGTCCAACACTGTCAGACATCCGAGCGGTGTTCAGCCGTCCAAGGCTCTTGACAAGTCTAAGCGTGAATGGTTTTAAAAGTCTTGGGTTTTCGCCACCTTGCTGCTTCCGTTACAGTGTTTGTTTTTTGTTTTTAGACTGGTGTAGGCTCGAACCCATTCACCCCAGTGGTGTTCAGTTGTCGACGGCTCTTGGCAAGTCTAAGCATGATCTTTTTTGCAAGGGCGTGGTTCAGCCACATTGTTACATCAGCTGTGTCCTTATCATCGTGACAAAGGGGTACCAGGACGAGATACAAAGGCTCTTTTAAAAAGCCCCTTACTACTTGTTTCACCAATCCCTTTGAAAAGCCCCTTACAACTTGTTACATCAATCCCCGCAAGGGGCTACTCCAGCAGGTGATCGCGAGGCATGGAGACACACAACCCACCAGGCTACCACCTATTTGAGGACACAAAGGGCCAGTGTACACGAGAAGAGGAGCAGATGGAAGGACCAAGCCCTCCACAACCCAGCACAGCCCAGACCTTCACCTGTAATCGCTGTGCAAGGGCATGCCTATCCCGCATAAACCTCGTCAGCCACCATGGCACTTGGAGTAGATATGGACCTCCCCCTTTTTGAATCTTCGTTCGGAGTCAAGCCGTATCTGACGACTGAGGCTAACCCTTTGATCCTGCATCCTATACATCTCGTCAGCTACCATCGCGTTGCAATAGATATGGACCTCTCCTCTCCCTTGTCAATACTTCGTTCGCTAAGTAACTGACAGGTTAACCCTTTGACTCCTGCATCCTATGTATCTCATCAGCCACCATCGCGTTGCAGTAGATATGGACCTCTCCTCTCCCTTGTCGATACTTCATTCGCTGACTGACTGACTGAGGTTAACCCTTTGACTCCCTGACTCCCGCATCCTATTCACCAACTACTCTCTTTGACTCCTTTACCCTATCCACCAGCTCCCTGCAGGAAGCTGGTGAATACGGTGAGGGAATAAGAATTAAGGTTTTGCTTTGCTAGCATAGTTGACAATGCAGAATGCTGGTGGACAGGGTATGGGAATGAAAGGACTAAACAACAAAGTTTTGGACCGATGGCAGCCCGAACCCATTCCTTCCAATCATCAGTCCATTCTGAAAGCCACTGGGCCACAATGACTAGTTCCTTTCACTATACTGATTCTGACTGCATGCTGTGTGGTTTTTGTATATTCACATCTTAAACACTGTTGTCTGTATGCGTCTCGTAAACTGACATGATAAGGCTGTCATGTACAGATACATGTATATCTTCTGAAATAGTCATGAACAAACTAACTGACAAACAAGCAGACGAACAAATGGATCAGTGTGCAAGCGAGCAAAAGTGTGCTAAATACTGAACGACAGGTTACAAAGGTCAAAATCGATTTATTGCTATTGAACTTCTCTCAACTGTTATTACAAAATACCCAGTTCTGGCAGCCTCTGATGAACCAGGAAGTTGGTGAACCATGAGGTTAAAAAGTCTGAGCCAAGCACACATCCTGACGAACTCAGAGACCACCCAGTGAGAAGTTTATATCTTCACAACACGTCTATTGCCGTTGAATTATTCACCCATAAAAACACAACAACTGAGAGAGGTTGACCGATTATTGTTCCCCCCCCCCTCCCCTCAAATCGATTGCGGTTGACTGTCATCTCTATGGTGTTTTCATCTGTTCGAATAGCGTATTTTTGTGTGTCGTTCAAATGTAATTGTAAGTGTCATGAATTAATCACACAAGCATTTGTTTTCGTTTTGATAGGCCCATTTCAACTCTTAGGACACAAGAGTCTAAACTGTTCAGGTAAATTATACACAGATTCCTGAACTGTTTGGGGACAGACGTTTTACGAAATTACCTTTTCTTTTTTTGTAACTCAAATGTTACAAATTGAATTGGATACACGTTTGAACTGGCAGAGAAATCTTTGTTCATAGAGGTGTGACAGTTTGCCAGGTTACAGTCTGGCTAGAAGAGGTTTGGTCTGCTTTCTCCCCAGCTGTAAAAGGGTACCTGCCCTGTTCAGGCTGGGGAGATAAAGAGCACAGGAGAGAAGACGTAAGATCTGCCTCAAAAAGCTGACTGGAGTACAGTGAGATCTCTGTTCTACCACTGACTGCCATTACAGACGGTACGAAGGTGTATGGATCACGTATTGATGTGTCATCACGTAAAGCAACAGGTAACTTCAACAGACTACATAACGACATCCACTATATGCCTTTCTTTCTAAGTGATGTATAATTTAAAAGAGAAAACTAAGCAATGATGATAATGTGATGATGATGATGATGACGACGACAACAACAACAATAACAACAATAATAGTAATAATAATAATAATGAAACTAACAACAACAATAATAATAATGATAACAGACAAGTCAGCAAAACAACAACAACAACAGACAGGTAAGCAAGGTAATCAGAAAATCGTGCCAGTTCCGTGGAAAAGACGTGTGTCGTTTCACAACATGACTGTCTGCCTTATACACGCCCACATCGCTTGTAAACGTCATGTCTGTGTGCTACAAAGTGGAAAATCACTGCCACGGATTCTTCGAGTGGTAGAACAAACACGGGCAAATGACATCAGTCACTTGAAATACTGCGTGGAAACAGAGTCTGTACTGGGGTTGGCCGTCAAGTTTTTGGTCTATCTTGTTGTTGTTGTTGTTGTTGTTGCTTCTGCTGCTGCTGCCACTGCTGTTCTGTTCTGTTTTGTTAAGTTTACAGTCCTACCACTCGCGAGTATATGAGGACTAGCTATAAGAATACTGCTCAAAGAAGCCTTAAAACGTTTTGGTTGCACTGTGAGATACCGATGCTACTGTCGGATTATCTGGATCTAGGATACTTTGTTGTTGTTGCTGTTGTTGTTGTTAGATTATATTTGCGTCCCAGTGCAGATATGCGACTAGGGACTGTCTTCTGAAACATGTGCCTTAATATCTATCTTTAAACATCGTACAAAAATTGAATCAGTGAAAGTGAGGATGCGGGTGTTATGTCTCTGTGTATTTTTGAGTGAAAAGGAAGAAGAAATATACGATAACTAAATAAAAATATAAACAAAAGCCTTTATTGATACATGTACTGGTTTCTTTGAGGAGAATCCTAAAGATCTTTCACTCATAGATCATTGTTGAGGAACCTCAGTTGCTGGACTTTTTTTTTCAGTGGACTCGTTTTGAAAAGTTAGGCCATTATAGTGTAAAGTAATCAGAAAGGTATGTTACACACATTTTCCGGGTGTTTGTAAAAGACAATAGTTGTCATATTCAGATAGGTTTTTTCATCTGACGTCTGTCACAGAAATAGTACTTTGCACTCAATTCAGAGCACACTAATACTCTTTTACTGATCCAAATATTGAAACCAAACTGTGTACACTGAATTCGCACCACATGTACATCATTCTTTCATCTACTGAAAACACAAACACCTATCATAAAAGACATAAAAATACAAACGCCTCAGCGGATGAAATCATCCACGAAATACAGCAAACCATAAACCATGGCGTATGTCGTAATTCCACAATGTGTGCTTATTATTGAACTGAATGTCTACAATTGTGTTTAACGCTGAAATCAGGCAAGGTACACTAAATGTTTAAAGATGATACTGTGGTTAAAAGAGACATTATTACAATGGCTCTGATCATCTGTAGTGTTGTTTTGATTTTGTCCCAGAGAGGGTGATGAACCAGTCATCGACGATGTGGAGACTGGATAGTCATTAAACGATGCTTTCCTTTGATGAGATAGTCATTATCGGTGTACTGGTGATCAACGGCGCTTTGCTTTGATGAGCACGGTAGATCACACACACACACACACACACACACACACACACACACACACACACACACACACACACACAACACACACACCACACAACACACACACAACACACACACCACACACACACACACCACACACACACACACACACTACACACACACAGCACTCACACACACACACACACACACACACGCACTCACACTAAAAACAACACACACAACATGCACGGACGCGCACACACAAATACACACACTACACACACACGCACACACACACACGCACACACACTCACACACACACACACACGCACATACACGCACACACACACACACACTGCGCGCACACACACACACAGACACACACAGAGACACACACACACAGACACACACACAACACACAGAACACACGACACAAACAAACACAGAACACACACACACACAGAGTGTTTGTCAGAACTCATCACACTAATTACCACTGTTGCTGAGAACAACTGATTGAACGGTTCAGGCCAAAGTATCAACTGCCGACAGATCGATCCCATCAGTGCCACACACGCGTTACCAAGTAACTCATAACGTAACATACCTGCACCTATAGGTTATGCCAGTGCAACATGCCTACCAAGTGGGTCATGCCAGCACGAAGTGACAAAAATACCACTCTGATGTGCCTGTATGCCCATGTAATATGTCCATTATGTGTGTATAATATGCCTACCAACGGGTGTTGTTGGTGCAGTTTGCTGCTAATGACTATGCATTAGTAATGCGCCTACCAGGTACAAACCATAGGCGTATATCATAGGGTGATGTCAGTGTAATCTGCCTACCAAAGTATGATGTCACTGTGACGTGTCTAATAATGGGTCATGTCTTTGTAATGTGCTTACCAAAGGGAGACTTCAGAGTGTCTATGAAAGGGTGATGTCAATGTAATGTACCTACCAATGGGTGACATCAGTATAATGCGCCTACCAATGGGTGACATCAGTGTGATGCGCCTACCAATGGATGACGTCAGTGTAACATGCTCACCAGTTCAGTTTATATTGCTTATAGCCCAGCCGACTACTAGAGCCATATCAGGGCTACGTGCTCACCAAAGGGTGACGTCAGTGTAATGTTTTTCAAAGGGTGACCTCACCGCAATGTGCCCATCAACGGGTGACGTCAGTGTAATGTGCTTATTAAAAGGCGATGTCAATGTAATATAATATTTTTCAAAAGGTTGACGTCAATGCAATGTGCCTATCAAAGGGTGACGTCAGAGTGATGTACCTATCAAGGGGTGATAACAGTGTAATGTTTTCTCAAATGGAGACGTCAATATGATATCCCTAACAAACATAATATCAGTGTCATGTTTTTCCAAAGGGTGACGTTAGTGGAATGATTTTTCAAAGGTGACGTCAATATACTGTGCCATTTCAAAGGGTGACGTCAATGTAATGTGCCTATCAAAGGGTGACCTCAATGTAGCGTGCCTACCAAAAGCTAACGTCAGAGCAAATGTGCCTATTAAAGGGTCAGATCAGTATAATATGCCTACCAACAATTCTTGATAATGCAATTTATTCCAACAGCAGGCAATATCAGTGCAGACGTGCCTATCAGTAAGTCCCGTTATACCAGCGTGCCCTCCTGCTACCAACAGAACATGCCAGTGTAATTTGCATACTAACGTTTAACGTTGGTGCAACGAACAACTAAGATTCCATGACCAGACCCGGACCCGACCAAACCCTTAGCACACAAAATCAGTACCAGCTAGATACGTTGTTTGAGAGGAGCAGTCAACTGCCCCGATATGACACCGGAGAGATAGGGTGATTTTCCATGTCCTTTCTCCTAGAAGGCCATATTAGCCTTCTTGCCTCACTGAAGACTTGGTAAATAAAGGAAAAAAAAAAAAAAAAAAAAAAAAAGAAAGGATGGCTCAGCACTGCGTAGACGCGCTCTCAAAGGGGACAGCAGCACGATTTCCACATGGTAAATCTACTGTGACAAAAGAAATGAATAGGATTAGAACAGGAATGTGAATATGTATACGAATATGAATGTGAATTTATGAATACATGAATATCTGAATGTGAATATGAAACTAGACCAGACGCCATATGATCAGAGACACCAAGATCAGATAACCAGAGGGAACAATACTGATCCATCATCATATTCACTGACAGAGAATCAAGTGGCTTGGTCATCTGACCAGAACGCAGCCCCACCGGCTGGCTCAACAGGCCTGTAACAAAAAGATATCTAGATTCCAAGCGAGAGGAAGACCAAGGAAGGCCTGACTGATGGCGTGTAAGAGACCTTGTCGGTTCTCCATGTCAGGCCTTCTAGCTCGCTGATGACTGTCAACTCCTTGCCACGAAAGCCACGATGGCACAGAAGCGGACATATAAAAAAAAAAAAAAGAAGAAGAAGAAGAAAGAAGAAGCAATGAACCTATCAATGGGTCATGCCAAGCGTGTTTACTAAAAGGCCACATCATCATCATCATCATCATCATCATCATCATCATCAAGATTTTTATAGTGCGAACATCCTGGGAAGCAAGCTCCTAAGCGCTTCACACTTTACAGAAAAAGTGTAATATAATTATATGTAATTATATATACATATACATATATATATACATATGTATATATGTATATATATATATATATACATATATACATATATATATCATATAAGCGTGATATAACACAGAACAAGAAAAGAAAACAACAGTATCGCATCTTTATGATACGAGAACACTCTTTTCTATCAACCCATAAGAAACACAAGAGACAGACATGCATATACACACAGACGCACATACGCATGCGGACACACACTTACTCAAAACCTTCACTGGGATTATGCTGGCGAACGCACATGCACTGACACAAGGCTTTGCAAACAGATCTCCCGTATCTTGACGCACTGTGGAATCGAGTAATCAATAGCTGTTTAAAACCTATCTGGGTTGATTAAGTGCTCTCCACCGAGGTAGCAGCACATCTTTTCCCATGAAGAGTTAATGGCTGTTCAACCCCTCTGCCCCCCAGCAGAGTCTTATTTCCATGCACATGGTG
Source organism: Monoplex corrugatus (assembly GCA_030674185.1). NCBI lineage: Eukaryota > Metazoa > Mollusca > Gastropoda > Littorinimorpha > Ranellidae > Monoplex > Monoplex corrugatus. Next base: position 68,799,337 of record CM060315.1, on the reverse strand, counting down.
ATAAAAGGCATTTATATGCAGCAGGGGGCGGGCAGTATACGTGGTAAGGTAATGGCTGTCTAACCGTCACTCGATCTACCATCAGGTTAAGCAATGATCGGAGATGGGTCGCCCATCCAATGCTTGGCACCATGAGACGCTGTCACACCAGCGTTGTATTCACCTGTCGAAGAATCTTGACGAGTCTAAGCGTGTGTCCTTTTTGAAGTCTGAGCCTTCACAAACGTTACTGCTTCCTTCACAATGAGTGATGGGGCTGGAACCCATTTACCTGAGTGGTTTTCAAGCGCTGAAGACTCTTGGTAAGTCTGAGCGTGAAGCTTTCACAGGGGATGTGGTTTAAGGCATGTTGCTGCTTCCAGCTGAAGCTACGATGGCCTAGCAAGCCAGTAGTGGATTATGCATGAAATCGCTCGAGTAACAAAAATGAAAGAAAAAACAAAAACAAAGAAAAAACGGGATCAAGATGTGAAAGGGACCAGAAGAGGAAAAGGAAACAAGATCAAGACGAGAAAGGGACCAGAAGAGGAAAAGGAAACAAATCAAGATGTGAAAGGACCAGAAGAGGAAAAGGAAACAAGACCAAGACGAGAAAAGGACCAGAAGAGGAAAAGGAAACAAGATCAAGACGAGAAAGGGACCAGAAGAGGAAAAGGAAACAAGATCAAGACGAGAAGGACCAGAAGAGGAAAAGGAAACAAGATCAAGACGAAAAAGGGACCAGAAGAGGAAAAGGAAACAAGATCAAGACGAGAAAGGACCAGAAGAGGAAAAGGAAACAAGATCAAGACGAGAAAGGGACCAGAAGAGAAAAGGAAACAAGATCAAGACGAGAAAGGGAACCAAAGAGAAAAGGAAAACAAGATCAAGAAAAAGGACCAGAAGAGGAAAAGGAAACCATATCAAATGGAAAAAGGACAAGAAGAGGAAAAGGAAACAATCAAGACGAAAAGGACAGAAGAGGAAAAGGAAACAAGATCAAGACGAGAAAGGGACCAGAAGAGGAAAAGGAAATCATATCAAGATGAAAAAGGACAAGAAGAGGAAAAGGAAACAAAATCAAGATCGAAAAGGGACAAGAAGAGGAAAAGGAAATCATATCAAGATGGAAAAAGGACAAGAAGAGGAAAAGGAAATCATATCAAGATGGAAAAAGGACAAGAAGAGGAAAAGGAAATCATATCAAGATGGAAAAAGGACAAGAAGAGGAAAAGGAAATCATATCAAGATGGAAAAAGGACAAGAAGAGGAAAAGGAAATCATATCAAGATGGAAAAAGGACAAGAAGAGGAAAAGGAAATCATATCAAGATGAAAAAGGACAAGAAGAGGAAAAGGAAATCATATCAAGATGGAAAAAGGACAAGAAGAGGAAAAGGAAATCATATCAAGATGGAAAAAGGACAAGAAGAGGAAAAGGAAATCATATCAAGATGGAAAAAGGACAAGAAGAGGAAAAGGAAATCATATCAAGATGGAAAAAGGACAAGAAGAGGAAAAGGAAATCATATCAAGATGGAAAAAGGACAAGAAGAGGAAAAGGAAACCATATCAAGATGGAAAAAGGACCAGAAGAGGAAAAGGACAACGAGGAAAGCAACTGGGACAAAACAGATTCTTACAGATGACATCCTAACTTGGAATGGTATGGACACTAACTAAAGAACTGTGTGCACTGCTGGATTCATCCTGCACCCTAACATGGCATAGAACGTTATAGATACAGAGCTTGTCTCACAAAAAATGCTCAAGATCCATGTAAGAGGGAAACAAAAGATCTCAAATTTCATCCAAGCCTATATACTTTGCAATTACTCCTGCTCAGAAGAAGAGAGAGAAGAATCCTTTAAGAAACTGCCATACACCATTAGTTCTGACCCTGAAAAAGAAGAGCTTGTTATAATGGAAGACGTTCACGGGAGATGACCGACAAAGAAAACAAAAAAGTACTGATGCTTAAACGTAAACCTTTCATACAAAGCTCAAGATCTTACGTGTCTTCAAATGGTGCTGTCAATATCAAAACAACATCGCTTTGTATTTCGTTGTCTCGCTTCGAAACGAAGACAGCAGCCATAATCATACACATTAATTATCTTCACGTCACATACTGCTGGGTCTGATCTTCAGAAATAGAGATCCAGATTGCAGACAGTGGATTTTTTTTCTGAGCAAAAAATAACTTCATTAAGAATTCGAAGAAGCCCTTTAACACGAGTAAAAGGGCATCCAACGGTCATGACCTGAATACCGCCCAGCGCCCTTAAAGTGTAAAGAAATTAGGCCTGAAACACTTGCTTGAGGGCTGTTTCTCCTCTTAGGACCTTCATCTATCGACCTCTCCCCAGAGTTTGTTGCCACTCATCACAATGGGAGTTTTTAACAGAAAGGGTGCAAGAAAAGATCACCAATGGAACCAAACCTGAAGCCAGGTAGTGACAGCAGCGTAGTGACGAACAGCTACGAACAAACACAGACCCCCAGACCCTCGCTACTGTTTGCAGACGATCAAAACTTAACATATAAAGAAAATTGTGATGTCACATGCCATTTTTCCTCTTCAGGTCTTTCACCTCGCTGCTGCATATCACGTCTGTCTCCCCGCCACACCCGAGATGGTAGAAAAGGACAGATAAAAGAAGAAAGAAGCAGCTTCTACAGCAACGCTTTGGACTGATGTTGGCTTGACCGTACAAACTAAAAATCATTATCGTTCTTATAAGTCTATTGTGTTAACTACTAACATACAGCAACTGCTTCTTTCTATTTTGTTGATTTTTAACGCAATGTTTTGTAGTTTTGTATTCACATCTTGAACACAGTTGTTTGTACGTGTTTCAAGAATGGGAATAGAAAGGCTGATAGTAACAAACAAACAAATGTAGAAAGCAAACCAGCAATGTGTACTGCAAACCAGCAATAAGTGCTACAAACCAGCAACGTGTGCTGCAAACCAGCAATAAGTGCTACAAACCAGCAACGTGTGCTGCAAACCAGGAACGGGCGCTGCAAACCAGCAATAAGTGCTGCAAACCAGCAATACGTGCAGCAAAACAGCAACGTGTGCTCCAAAACAGCAACGTGTGCTGCAAACCAGCAATAAGTGCTACAAACCAGCAACGTGTGCTACAAACCAGCAACGTGTGCTGCAAACCAGCAATAAGTGCTGCAAACCAGCAACACGTGCAGCAAAACAGCAACGTGTGCTCCAAAACAGCAACGTGTGCTCCAAACCAGCAACGTGAGCTGCAAACCAGCAACGTGTGCTCCAAACCAGCAACGTGAGCTGCAAACCAGCAACGTGTGCTCCAAACCAGCAACGCGTGCTCCAAACCAGCAACGTGAGCTGCAAACCAGCAACGTGTGCTCCAAACCAGCAACGTGAGCTGCAAACCAGCAACGTGTGCTCCAAACCAGCAACGTGAGCTGCAAACCAGCAACGTGTGCTCCAAAACAGCAACGTGAGCTGAAAACCAGCAACGTGTGCTCCAAACCAGCAACGTGAGCTGCAAACCAGCAACGTGTGCTCCAAACCAGCAACGTGTGCTACAAACCAGCAACGTGTGCTACAAACCAGCAACGTGTGCTACAAACCAGCAACGTGTGCTCCAAACCAGCAACGTGTGCTACAAATCAGCAACGTGTGTTGCAAACCAGCAACGTGTGATAAATGCTGGGTGACAGATTACAAAGCTCACTACCGCCTAGCTCCTAATGAACTTTTGTCAATGACGGGCACGATAGACAAGTGGGCAAAACGTCACACTTCCAATTAGATGGTCGGGATTCGGTCCTCCCCATGTACCTCCCGCCTGGTGGGTAAAGGGTGGAGATTTCTCACATCTCCCAGATCAACACGTATGCAGACCTGTTAATGTCCTTTCGTATGTATAAGCACACAGAAGATCAAGTAAGCATTTCAAGATCATGTAAGCCAGTGTAAGTGTCAGGTGTCTTATGGAAATATGAAAACACCCAGCATGCACGTCACCAGAGTATACAGAGCAGACTGAGCATCAATACACCGCGTGCACAGAATGGGCAAATTAACCTATATACATACATACGTATCCGATATAAAAATTGGAACGCTTAATACAAAAAAAAGAACTATTGTCGATAACTGTCATTATCAATAGCCAATTATGGCTGTCGCTAAAGCAACAGGAAGTGGGTGAACCCTGATAACAAAACGTCTCAGCTCTACATACTGACGACCCAGACATTACCTAGTTAAGTAGTTCACTACTTCACTTCTCTACTCTGACATAGATTGATATAGAACTGTTCACCTTATTCAAAAGCACAGTAATGGAGGAAGGATAATTCATTATGACCATCCCTCATTTCCCCTTCTACTATACCCCCCTTCCCCCACTTTATTGATCTTATGTCGTCTTAAAGTTTACTGCTATTTATTTTTCTAATTTTCTTTATTAAAAAAAAAAAAAAAGAAACTGCCTCAAACTTGCAGCAGTCTTAAGTATTACGTAAACACTGACCTCTTTTTTCTGTTCTGTTCTGACTGTAATGCTTATCTAGCAGATTTTTTTCATAAATAAATTTTTCTCAGACTGAACATCGTATGTCGAAAACTTCTGTGAGTAAAACTGCATATCACACCATCTTACTGTTCTAAAAATGCTCGATACCGCCGAACAGTAAAATATCTGGACTGCAGGAGAGTTTAGAAAACTCCATTCTCACTTTCTCTTAATCTTTCACACTCAAGATGAGCGTGTGCAGTCGTTTAAATAATGAGCAACTTGGACATTTATTGTTCTAGAATCCTGACAGTTTCCTGGGTTATCTTGCTATATTTGTATAAATTTTCCTGGAAATCAACTTCAAAGAAACTCTTTTCTGTGTAAGAAAAAGAGATCTACGCCCGCAGACACATACAGTTAGCTATATAAAAAGTTAGTCTTCAGTTTTCCTCTGTAAAAGTATGGGTGCATGTACACCTACACGATACAGAACACAAACGTTTGGTCTCAAATAGTACACGTTTTTTTTTCAAAACGTTCACCTAGAGACATTCTGAACCATCAGACTGTCAAGCAACCTGTGTCTAGTGTTCACAATATGATTATCGACAAGCCCATGTTTGTTGTTTTGTTGTTTTTTCTCCTTAAGTTCATCTCTGAATTAGACTGAACAACATTCTTCAAAGAACACTCAGTATCTGGGCAAAGCGCTGTCTTTATGTTAACTGTATCACATTTGTATCTCCTTCAATACCCATTGCTGTGAGTGTGGTTATTTCAAATTAACTTCGCATCTTTTTCACCTCTAAAAATCAAGAAAGTCAAGTCATACTGACCTTTTTTCTTTTCTCTTCTTTTCGTTTTATATTCTTCTTTGTTCACGTTGTTATAAACAGCAACTAATAACAAGACAATCAACAACACGCCAGAAACATAATAAATATAACCAAGTTTGGCTACAAAATTAATGCAACAACGACCGCCGACAAAACAATACAGGAGAGTGTTTAACAAATTCCAGATAATCTTTTCCAGGAAACAAAAAGAGACATTTTTAGATAAAAAAAAAAAAAAAAAACAAGAACCAAAATAGTGGATCTGTAAACCTCGGAGCCACCTTTAATGTCCACAAGTACAAAAGCCAGCCATCAATCGTAAAGCAAGCCATCATCCCGGCATCCACGTCTGAGAGTGCAGCAGTCAGCATTTCAGCGACTAGAAAAGCGAATTCAGCTAGGTGTAAGAACGAAGCCCTGTTGGACACCAATGTTGACCTGAAGGGGTTCGAACACACTTCTGCTTTCAATAATCGGGCTATCATGGCAACGTGAGAGACACGAACAATACTCGCGAATTTTGGGGACAATCAAGTTGTGGCGGGATGGATGATGTGCTAGGTCGGTTGACCGTAACAAAAGCCTTGATAATATCAATTATCAGCAAGGTAACTATTAGTCCCGAGGCACATCTCATGAAGCTGTCGAACACTACAGATCACTGAACCCGCACTTCACGCAGACATACAGACACAGACATACACAGACACACACACATAACACACACATACATGTAAAGACAGACAGACAGACAGGCAGACAGACAGACAGACAGACACATAGACAGACAGACAGATAGATAGAGAGAGAGGGGAAGGATACATATATAAATACATATGTACATATATCTATACACACATATATATGTAACAACCACACACACACACACATATATATATATATATGTACATATATATATATGTATGTATCAACACGGCAAAATATATAAATGATATATAATACATATATTATATAAACATATATAAAAAAAACATATAATGTATAAACATAAAATTAGCATGCCGTATCACTTATGTGGGTGCGGACGTTAAACTCCAACAAAACAAAACAAAAAACAGGCAAAACCCAACATCGATCCAAACCATCTTCCTACCCACCCATTTTCATTTCTAAAGACAAGGAAAACTTACACCCCCCCTCACCCCTCTCCCCTGCCCTCTTCTCCTCAACAACCAACTGACTGTAACCAGGTGATAAAGACTTGAAATTCAGACCCCACGATACGAATCTAACGTTTGTGAGAGTTGGCAAGAGAGAGAGATGGACAGTGCCTTCCACAGCCTGGTGCCCGGGACCCTCGGGAGGGGGAATAAATTGTCATTTGGCCCAGGTAAGGTTGCAGGTAAGGCGTGGAAGGGGGTTGAGAGGATAGGTGCATACACTGCACTGTCTGATCCCTTGTTTGTTTCAGAAGTACGTGGTAAAGGAGGGGGGGGGGGGAGTGGAGTTTGGGCGGATTTCAGGGAAGGGTTGGTGGTTTAGATCTGCTTGCTCAGCTGTGTTTTCTTTTCTTCTTTTTCTTTCTTCTTCTTCGTTTTTTTTTTCTTTCTTTTTTGAGTTTGACACAGTGACGACAAACATTTGAGAGGGAGAAAAAAGATGCAATTCAAATGAGAGACAGACAGACAGACAGACAGGCAGGCAGGCAGATAGACAGACAGAGAAGGACAGAAATAGAGAAAGAGAGAATGAGAAACAGAGACAGAGACTGAAACAGAGACAGAAACAGATTGAGAAAGAAAAAGAAAGAAGGAAAGAGAGTGTGTGTGAGAAAGAGAAACAGAGAGAGAGGGGGACAGACAGACAGTCAGGTGGACAGACAGAAAAACGGACGGACAGACACAGAAAATGAGACAGACAGACAGGGACAGAAAGAAAGATAAATAGAGAGAGATAGAAAATGACAGAGAGAGGAAAAGAAAGAAAGAAGAGAGAGAGAGAGAGAGACGGTGAGAAAGAGAGCGAGAGAGAGAGAGACAGAGACACTGAGATACAGAGAGAGAGAGAGAGAGAGACACTGAGATACAGAGAGAGAGAGAGAGACGGTGAAAAAGAGAAACAGAGAGAGAATAGAGAGAGAGAGTCAACAAGGTAAGAGTTCTGTTTGTTTGTAGCAATCACACCTCTTTCTTCTTCCCACCCCTGCCCTACCCCTTTCACTCCATGCTCCTCTGTTTCTCTGTCTGTGTGCCTGATCCTCTGTTCATGTCTTTACTCAGGACTTGATGCTTATGTTCTCTGTGTAGATGATGTCAGGAAAAAACGACTTGCAGTTTAGCTCATGTTGTCTAGAGTTCCCCTTCCTAAGCAGCGCTGTCAGACATGACAGAGGAACAGACAATGACATACAGACAATGACATCAAGAATCCTCTCACCAAAGACAGAAACACCCTCAGAATGTTGAACAACGTGTGGATGTGCTCCCAGCAGAGCATCAGTATCAGTCTGAGACTGTACTAGAGCTGTGTCCTTTCCAGCATACTATTCTTATCTATCCTCACTCCCTCACCGGGATCGGCGGTAGGAACCACGCTCGACGTCACAAGTCTTCTTCAGGTCACACGATTGAGATATCTGTGGGCGACCTCCTGGATCCCCAGACCACAGACATCAGCGATGTTACTGAAATAGGAGGTGTGCGATCGTCCATTTCTTCTCCTCGCCTCAACTTTCCCCTGCAGGACCACTGATATCAAATCTGTTTTGGTGTTTCTGATCGCATCGCCTACATATTTCAGCTTTCCAACAGACTTTACAGCTTAAAATGCTTAAGGATGACTGCATGAAATCTAACCCAGCTAACCCAGTCTTGTCCATACAACTGGAACGAGTTTCCCCGTCTGTCTGTCTGTCAGATACTCTGTCTTCCTTCAAGTCTAACCTGAAGACATACACGTATTGTCCAGCAGTAATTTCCCCTTGTACATGCCCACCATTTCGTCCTACTCTTCTCCTGTCCATCCCCATCTCCGGCCCAACACCATCTCCAGCCAACGACTGTCTACCAAATGCATCGAGAGAATATGGGCACTATCATCATGAAAAGACAACGGCCATGGACTGGACACATCACCGAAGACAGCATGGTAACATCACCTGGACTGCCCTTCTCTGAACAACAGAGACAACAGGAAGAGTCAAAAACACCTGGCGACAACCAACAGAAGACCTCAAGGCCAAGAAAAGACAGCAGTGCAAAATCTTCGTTGCTTCCCAACATGCCAGTGTCATATTGAGCAGCAAATAACTTCCGTCGTTAAAACTGAATGATATTTGTAAAAAAAAAAATAACTTGCTAAATTCCAAAGACGACTGAATGCCTTAAAGCTGGCCATATCGATGGTGTCAAAGAAAAAAGGACAAATGAAAAGCTTAGCTACCTTTCTCTGTTTCAGATTTAAACGTAGACATAATAGTAAACGACATTTATACGGTGCCAGATCTTGATATATAAATCAACTTAAAGCGCGCACTCTCACCATTTACCAAAGCATTAACTCACAAGACCAAACTTCAAGGGTACAAAACACACACACACCGAGAGGGGAGATGGGGGGAAGGACAGGAGAAGAGTAGGACGAAATGGTGGGCATGTACAAGGGGAAATTACTGCTGGACAATACGGTATGTCTTCAGGTTAGACTTGAAGGAAGACAGAGTATCTGACAGACAGACAGACGGGGGAAACTCGTTCCAGTTGTATGGACAAGACACAGAAACAGAGCGGCGACCCACTATACAACATCTGTATCGAGGAATTTGTAAACAAATGTAAACACACGCTTGTATCGCTTTGTAGTTGAAGTGATTAACCGTGAGACATCTGGGAGGGAAAGCTATAAGCTTCATCTCTCACACTATTGCTCTATTATTTTGCTTTTTTTTCAGTGATCTGTCTTCAATCTGTCTTCGATGCTGGGGGCAACGAGAGATAGAGATGGTTGGAAGTCCATGGTCGCCAACGTCCATGCGGCAGGGCACCTGATGATGATGATGATGATGTCTTCAATTGCAAAGGAAGAAGAGTGGAAGTGTTTATTTCCTTACAGAAAAGTTACTTTCTTGTAGTTTCATGTTTAACCGCTTTGTAAAGGCCAGTGGTCAAATACAAATAAATGGATCTTTTGTCCCATACTTTCCTTCTTTCTCGTGTTATCTCTACCTCATCCACACCTTCTCTCTTTCGTCATCTTCTATCTCCTTCTCTTTCTTTCTTCTTCTCCTCCTCCTCCTCCTCATTTAACTCCGTAAAGAGTCACCGGGGCGCCGCACTGAAGAACAGTGCACCCGATTTCCCCAGCTCTGTCGGTTGTGCGTCAAAGCCTTGGTCTCTGCAGATGGTTTCTTTGTCCATTCCGCAATATTGTGAGTCCATCGGCTTTTTTTTAACGTCTTTTTTTCCGTCTCCCTCCCTCAAAAGTGCCCTGCACGACTGATTTAGAAAGGCCATTAAATCTTTTATTCTTTTCTAAATGATGTCAGAAGATCTTCATATGGTTTAACGTGCTGTTTGATGGTTTAGTGCATTCGTTCACTGATGATATGATCAGTGTTCTGATGTTTAGTTTTCTGCAATAACACCTCATTTCCATGATTTGAATTCATCTTTCCAAATCTGCTGTGAGGGTCAGTGTCTCACATGCATACGGGAAAGATGCAATATACCAGTGCACGTAGGAGACTGATCTCGTGCTTTATGGAAATGTATTTGTCCTTCCACACAGATTTCACCCTGGACAGTGCTGATGTTTTAAGGAAATG
>CM060315.1:68779232-68784232 GCA_030674185.1 Monoplex corrugatus | reverse complement strand
TTTCTTTCTCTCTCTCTCTCTCTTTCACTCACACACAACAACACACACACACACACACACATCACACACACACACACACACACACACACACACACACACACACACACACACACACCACCCTCTCTCTCCTTCCCTGTCCTTCCCAACCCTTTTTTTCTTTTTCGTGTCTCTCTATCCTCTGCACTCTCTTTTCGTGTCTGTCTTTCTTTATGCTTTCTGAGCGATATATTTCTCTATGGTGTTAGCAAGCAGCATATGTTCTTCGGTCCTGCCTTTACTGTCTTCGTCCTGGCGAGGTGGCAAATCAATACTCGTTTTTCCAGAACATTTCTCTGGCCTATTTCTTTCCGATGACCACATCTCAATGCCGGGGTCGGCACGACATTTTCACATTAGATGGGGAGTGGGGTGGAATGCTGCCTACATTTAGGTGGAGCAGGAAATTACTAGGTGTGTGTGTGTGTGTGTGTGTGTGTGTGTGTGTGTGTGTGTGTGTGTGTGTGTGTGTGTGTGTGTGTGTGTGTGTGTGTGTGTGTCGTTCGTTCTTGATTTACGTCTGTTCACTTGAGTGTATTAGACGGGGGGTTGTGTGTTGTGTGTGTGTGTGTGTGTGTGTGTGTGTGGTGTGGTGTGTGTGGTGTGTGTGTGTGTGGTGTGTGTGTGTGTGTGTGTGCTTTGGGAGGAGGGGGGTGTAGGAATGGCTGGGCCTTGGGCGGAGGTTGGTGGTGATTGAGTGTTGTTGTTTGTGTGTGTGTGTGTGGTGTTTCATGTGTGTATGTGTGTGCGTGTTGTATGTGTGTGTTGTCGTGCGTGTTGTATATGTGTGTGTGAGTGTGCGTGCGTGTGTGTGTCTGGTACGTGCTTTGTGTGTTGTGTGTTGTGTGTGGTGTTGTGTGTGTGTGTGTTGTGTGTGTGTGTGTGTGTGTGTGGTGTGATACAGCAGTACTTCTATATGTTTAACCCTCTGTGTCTTCTTAGATTAATGTGCAATGAGCACTGGGTCCGACTAAGTATGAAGAATGCTGCTATTCAAGAATGATTTATTATTTTCACTTTCGTAAATAAGGAGAAAAGTGTCAAGGTACCCCCACCCTTCTCTCTCTCTCTCTCTCACAACACACACACATACACACACGCGCACGCGCGCGCGCGCACACACACACACACACCAACACACACACACTCTCTCTCTCTCCCTCTTTCTTTATCTCTCTTTTTCTATTTGTTATTTGAGCCATATAATTCGCCATTCTCTCTGTCTCTCTTTCTCTGTCTCTCTCTCTTTTCAGTTTGTGTTATTTATACAATTGAATGAGAGAGACAGGCAGAGACTTCAAATTTCAGAATACTATATAACTGAAGGATAGTAGCATTAGATCCCATTGAACCTGTTTTACAGCATGTCCTTTCTACACTACACATCAGAGAGAGAAAGAGAGAGACAGACAGAGACAGAGAGACAGAGACAGAGAGACAGACAGAGACAAAGACAGACAGATAGAGACAGCGAGAGAGACAGAGACAGGCAGATAGGGCCTAGGGGAATGACAGAGAGAGAGAGAAAGAGAGGAGAGAGAGGAGAGAAGACAGACAGACAGACAGACAGACACAGAGAGGAAAACAGAAAGGAAGGGACGAGTGAGTGGCTGCCCGAGCTATGTAATTCCCTACACTGTTAGAAAGCACATACGTTCTTGGGTCCTAACCCTAACTGTCTTTGTCCTGGCGAGGTGGCAAATCAATACTCGTTTTTCCAGAACATTTCTCTGGCCTATTTCCCTCTGATGACTACATTTCAAAGCTTGGGCTGGCACGGCATGTTCACATTATGTAGAGACTGAAAGAAATGTTGCCCCACATTTGAGTGGAGGAGGGAAGGTTGGTAGGGTGTATTGCTATCAAGTGGTCTTCCTTTCAGATGTCGTATGTTCTCTACGTCTTGGAGAATCCAACCCCCCCCCCCCCCCCCTAACCTGACTGAGGCCTTTCAGCAAGTCAGAAGATTTTGATTTTGAAGTCTGTAGTTTGTTGAAGAGGGTTTCATCATACTCAGACAATTCCATATGCGCTCAACCCAAAATTGCAGACAAGTAATGGCTCATTAAATCAGTCGAGGTTCCTTAGATGATCCATTCTGGTTGATCCTGCGTTATTCAAATGCTCATCTTCAAGATTAAGACATGCTAATCAGAATAACAAGAAGAAATGTCCTCCAGAGGAATCACTCACACTATGGGGCCACCAGGAAACGAGGTGGCAGGTGAGCTTGCAAAAAGAGAAGCCCAGGATGACCAACCAGACAACACCAAGATGAGGAGCATCATCAGATATTTCCTTAAGCCACAAAGAGAAAGGGACGGCTACCACCTTCTGTCCAGAATGAAGCAAGTGGTGTTGACGAGGCCTCCGCTAGTCACAACCAGCTCAGTGTCCATATGAACCACAAGTTCAAACTGACTCCATCACCTGCCTGCCCCTGCCATCAAAATGAGGAGACAGTTGAACACATATTGCAGCAGTGTCATCCCTATTGAACCGGAGTGACAGGAGACATGGCTGACAACTCTTCTGACCACCAAGCTCCAGAGCAACCAACAGGAACTGCAAGAAACGACGACATTCACCTCCGGATGTGGCCTATCGGAAAGTGATGACCAAAAGAAGAAGATAAAGAAAAAACACAAGAAAAAGATAAAGAAAAAACACAATCTCATATAACCAAACAAAGAAAGGAATAATCATGACAACAACAACAACAACAAAATGTTCAGCCACTTCAAAAACAAAAAGGTCCAACCACTTGGATAATCTCCCTTTCAACAAACATTATGACTAGAGAAAATTCAGATTTTCTGTTTCTAAAACCCAATGTGACATTGGCGAAACATCCCATGATATAAAAACGTAACGTGAAGCGAGGACAACGACAGATTGTCACAACAGTAAAAACAGAATGCAAGTGGAGTCAGAAGTTCCTGAGATCATGTCGTTCATACATCTTTAAAAAGTGTTGATTACAGACACTTTCTTTTGGTCCACATTGCACTGTCCATGAGCACCATGACTTCCAAACCTAAGCATTTCTGACTCCTCAACTGTCTACACCTTTCGACCCAATTCAAATGTGGCATGATCCATCCACAAACAGCTGAGAAAATCTGTTAATATTGTTTTGTCACAGACAGGAAGGCACGACGACAACCACCACGCACACACACACACACACACCACACACACACACACACACACAACACACACACACACACACACACACACACACACAACAAACACACACACACACACACACACACACAAACACACACACACACACACACACACAAACACACACACACACACAAACACACACACACACACACAACAACACACCACAACAACACACAGCCACACACACCAAAAAACAAACACACACAACACACACAAAAAACAACAAACAACCACACACACAAACACACACAACACCGGCCGACATGACACAATCTCCCCTCCTCCCTCATGCGTTTGTTTTTCAAACATAAGGAGTTTGAAAAACACACACACACAGAGAAAGAGAATGGGAGATCATTACTTTGGATAAATCATCTCCTTCATTTCAGCGTCTCAACCTCAAGAATGGCTTCCATGTCCGTTTTATTCATTTCTCCCTCCTGCCATTATTTTCCACCGTCTGATTCAGTTGGTGCCGTGTTCACGTGAACTGTCCACCAGTCCATTGATTCGCCCTGCTCCTGTTTGTCTGTCTGTCTGCCTGTTTATCTGCTTCTGCCTGTCTGCTTTCCTGCCTATCTGTCTGCCTGCCTGTCTGTCTGTTTTTTGTTTGTTTGTTTGTTTGTTTCACTGTTTTCGTAAATAAAATCGGTTCTTGTTGTTGTTTTGGGTGTTATCTCTCGTCTCTCTTTCTATTTTTGTGTCTCTCCCTCTTTTGTGTATGATCTTAGCGTGTGGGCATATACGTGTTAGTATGAGTATGTATTCATTTATTTATCTATGTGTGGTGTGTGAGTGTGTGTGTGTGTGTGTGTGTGTGTGTGTGTGTGTGTGTGTGTGTGTGTGTGTGTGTGTGTGTGTGTGTGTGTGTGTGTGTGTAGTGTGTAGCGTGCGTTTGAATATAGGTGCCTGCTCATGTGTTTTATTTTCTTCAATTGATTAATATTCACCTTCGGCTTGGTTTTCTTGCTTGCTTCAGATTTTCTCTTCTTTCTCTTTCACATCGTTTGAATAATCTCATTGTTATTGACATCTGTCACTTATTTCAAATCTTTTACTTTATCTTTTTTTTTACGGCAAAGGCTGCCTGCAAAACAAACAAACAAACAGTCAAACAAACAAATTACACTGAATTTATCATTGCCTATCTACAGTTCTCACAAATCATGAACTTTTGTAACGTCTTGTTTTGTCTTGTCTCATATTGTATGTACGTGCAGAATAGTGAGCACTGGCTGTATGACAGGTCCACTAGGACCTAATGCTATTATTCTTTAGTAAGAAAAGTGTCTTTGAGTTTCAACCCAGCAGTTGCGTTGAAGAAGTCGGCTGGATCGCCTATGAAAGCTACGCAAGTGAGTAGCCATTTTATTGAGAGATGCGTTTAGTCCGGTAGTCATTAAGTTTTATCTTGTTTCTCCATGTGGCTTGTTTAGCATACTCTCTCTCTCTCTCTCTTTCTCCTTCCCTCCCTCCCCTTTCTCTTTCTCCCTTCTCACTAACACACCCTTATTTTCTTTGTCCCCCTCCCTCCCTCTTTCTCTCTCTCCTCTCATTCACACAACTGAATGAAAGAGAAATGAATGAAAACTTTATTTTCCAACAGTACAGATTTAGCATATTCACCGTTGCTGATCTACTGCTATTAAAAAAAAGAAAATATGATGCCGCAAAAGATTAAAATTTTTAAGAAGGTTCACAGACAGATAGACAGCAAGATAGATATAATAATATAGATAGACAGATGGACAGACAGACAGACACAGATATATAGA
>CM060315.1:68754232-68774232 GCA_030674185.1 Monoplex corrugatus | reverse complement strand
CAAACTAACGATTAGTAGAAAGTGTGTAGTTCAAAAAACAAGACAAACTAACGATTAGTAGAAAGCGTGTAGTTCAAAAAACAAGACAAACTAACGATTAGTAGAAAGCGTGTAGTTCAAAAAACAAGACAAACTAACGATTAGTAGAAAGCGTGTAGTTCAAAAAACAAGACAAACTAACGATTAGTAGAAAGCGTGTAGTTCAAAAAACAAGACAAACTAACGATTAGTAGAAAGCGTGTAGTTCAAAAAACAAGACAAACTAACGATTAGTAGAAAGTGTGTAGTTCAAAAAACAAGACAAACTAACGATTAGTAGAAAGTGTGTAGTTCAAAAAACAAGACAAACTAACGATTAGTAGAAAGCGTGTAGTTCAAAAAACAAGACAAACTAACGATTAGTAGAAAGCGTGTAGTTCAAAAAACAAGACAAACTAACGATTAGTAGAAAGTGTGTAGTTCAAAAAACAAGACAAACTAACGATTAGTAGAAAGCGTGTAGTTCAAAAAACAAGACAAACTAACGATTAGTAGAAAGCGTGTAGTTCAAAAAACAAGACAAACTAACGATTAGTAGAAAGCGTGTAGTTCAAAAAACAAGACAAACTAACGATTAGTAGAAAGTGTGTAGTTCAAAAAACAAGACAAACTAACGATTAGTAGAAAGTGTGTAGTTCAAAAAACAAGACAAACTAACGATTAGTAGAAAGTGTGTAGTTCAAAAAACAAGACAAACTAACGATTAGTAGAAAGTGTGTAGTTCAAAAAACAAGACAAACTAACGATTAGTAGAAAGTGTGTAGTTCAAAAAACAAGACAAACTAACGATTAGTAGAAAGCGTGTAGTTCAAAAAACAAGACAAACTAACGATTAGTAGAAAGTGTGTAGTTCAAAAAACAAGACAAACTAACGATTAGTAGAAAGTGTGTAGTTCAAAAAACAAGACAAACTAACGATTAGTAGAAAGTGTGTAGTTCAAAAAACAAGACAAACTAACGATTAGTAGAAAGTGTGTAGTTCAAAAAACAAGACAAACTAACGATTAGTAGAAAGTGTGTAGTTCAAAAAACAAGACAAACTAACGATTAGTAGAAAATGTGTAGTTCAAAAAACAAGACAAACTAACGATTAGTAGAAAGCGTGTAGTTCAAAAAACAAGACAAACTAACGATTAGTAGAAAGTGTGTAGTTCAAAAAACAAGACAAACTAACGATTAGTAGAAAGTGTGTAGTTCAAAAAACAAGACAAACTAACGATTAGTAGAAAGTGTGTAGTTCAAAAAACAAGACAAACTAACGATTAGTAGAAAGTGTGTAGTTCAAAAAACAAGACAAACTAACGATTAGTAGAAAATGTGTAGTTCAAAAAACAAGACAAACTAACGATTAGTAGAAAGTGTGTAGTTCAAAAAACAAGACAAACTAACGATTAGTAGAAAGTGTGTAGTTCAAAAACAAGAGAAACTAACGATTAGTAGAAAGTGTGTAGTTCAAAAAACAAGACTAACGATTAGTAGAAAGTGTGTAGTTCAAAAAACAAGACAAACTAACGATTAGTAGAAAGTGTGTAGTTCAAAAAACAAGACAAACTAACGATTAGTAGAAAGTGTGTAGTTCAAAAAACAAGACAAACTAACGATTAGTAGAAAGTGTGTAGTTCAAAAAACAAGACAAACTAACGATTAGTAGAAAGTGTGTAGTTCAAAAAACAAGACAAACTAACGATTAGTAGAAAGTGTGTAGTTCAAAAAACAAGACAAACTAACGATTAGTAGAAAGTGTGTAGTTCAAAAAACAAGACAAACTAACAATTAGTAGAAAGTGTGTAGTTCAAAAAACAAGACAAACTAACGATTAGTAGAAAGTGTGTAGTTCAAAAAACAAGACAAACTAACGATTAGTAGAAAGTGTGTAGTTCAAAAAACAAGACAAACTAACGATTAGTAGAAAGCGTGTAGTTCAAAAAACAAGACAAACTAACGATTAGTAGAAAGTGTGTAGTTCAAAAACAAGACAAACTAACGATTAGTAGAAAGCGTGTAGTTCAAAAACAAGACAAACTAACGATTAGTAGAAAGTGTGTAGTTCAAAAAACAAGACAAACTAACGATTAGTAGAAAGTATGGAGTTTGTTCAAGAGAGATGACATGCACTCAGACAATTCCATACGAGCTCTACCCAGATATGTCAGTAATTCATCTGCTAGACTCCTTAAGCCTGTGCAAAACTCCATGCGCTGGAAAGGTATTGAAATGGGAAGGTGTGAAGGTCAAAGGACCTATGAAACATTAAGCTGACACCATTAGAATGATTGGATAATTCAGATGGGAAGCATAGATGGGGTTCGTAGATGGGAAACGAACCTGCCAGTTTTTAATGTTTCAGGCTGGAATTAAACCCGAGTCATCAGATTTCGAGTCCATGGCCCTATCAAAAGAACCCTACAAACCGCCAAACACGGTCACAAAGAGTAAACACCATAAAACAAAATAAGAAAAGGAAAAAGTCACACTAGCAAAAACTGGCAAACACGAGTCTTCCCTTGCAGTCACAGCCTCCTTTATTTTCATAGTACCGACAGAAAGAATTGTGGGCTTGAACCTCAAGTCACCCAGCAAACAGACAGGCAATCAGTCATCCATTCCTGGGCTTCCACCACGAACAAGCAAACACAAGTGTGCATACTTTTCTCAGCTGAGCATAGAAAAAAAAAGTAGGGAAAGGTGTGGGTAGAGGGAAACAGAGGAAGAAAGGGAGGAGAGGGAGATGAGGACGGAAGGATGACAGAGAAAAAGAGACAGACAGGCAAAAGGAGGAAGAATAAGGGAAAGGGAAGCAGAAAGGGGGGGGGGAGAAAGAGGGAGAAAGAGAGGGAAGGGGGAGAGAGAAGGGAGAGAGAGAGAGAGTGAGAGAAAGAGAGAGGGGAGAGACAGAGAGAGAGGAGAGGAGAGAGAGAGACAGAGAGAGACAGACAGACAGAGACAGAGAAAGACAGAGAGAGAAAGACAGAGAGAGAGACAGACAGACAGAGAGACAGACAGAGAGAGACACACACACAGCGACAGAGACAGACAGACAGACAGAGAGAGGACACACACACACACACACACACACACTCACACAGAGAGAGAGAGAGAGAGAGAGAGAGAGAGAGAGACAGACAGACAGACAGACAGACAGACAGAGACAGAGAGACAGAGAGAAAGAGAGAAAGAGAGAAAGAGAGAGAAATGTATTCATGGTTGTCCTGGATCTGTCCAATCAATGCATTCGTACTGTTAGCCTCGCATTTGGATATTATTCCAAATATTTCATCGCATCCGCACAATTTCATATGCGCTCCACCCAAATCTGCCAGCAATTATCTGGCAGACTACCTGAGCCTGCGCTAAACCGAAGGCGCTGGCAAGATGTTGACATGGGAAACAGGAGAAGGGGGGTAAGCGACCTTTGAAACGCTAAGCTGACATCACCAGAATGACGGAAACATTAAGATGGCCAGTGAACAGGCCAGTTTTTAATGTTGCGGGCTGGGATTGAACTCGAGATATCAGATCTTTTATTCCATGGCTCTATCTAAAAAACCGATAGGCCCGCGTCAGTGCACTTGGACTCATCTAAGGCTTGCAACGCCTTCATGTGATAAATGAAAACCGAGATGTTTAATTTTTGTTTTCAACAACAAATCAAGAAACAAGCTTGCAAACAAGACCATCCACTGGTATCTCTCCTTCAAACAGATAACAGACTATGTCGTAAGAAAACTAACGAGGGACACGAAGTTCACACGACACATCAGACTGTTGTGTATGGCCATTCCAGCAACAGACGACTGAAGAGAACGGTCAAACCATAATAACACTCTCCTGTCATCCTAGGAAGTAAACATGTATGCGCAAGTGTACAAAAATACACGGACGCACGCATGCTTGCGATTGTGTGAGCGTACACACACACATAAAAAATTTACACACACGCACGCAAACACACGTACGCTCACACACACACGCATACACACACACACACGCTCACACACACACGCTCACACACACACCGCATACACACGCATACACACGCCTATACACACACCGCACACCCATACACACACGCACATACACACATGCACCCACACGCCTATACACACGCGCGCGCTCTGGTACACGCATACTCACATACACTTTTCCGTGAATTTCTCGCAGTGACCTTGAGAAAAGTAAACTGTAGATCGTTTGTAACCATTTTGGTATCCAAACAGATTCTGTCAGAATGGCTTGTCCATTTACCAAAAAGAAAAAAATGTATACGTGTGTGACATCTATTTTACTTATCTATTCATTTTTTTGAACATTAATGAATAAGATCAGGAAAAGACAAGCAACATTTATAGGACATTTTATGAGGCAAGAGAAATTAGGGCACCCACCCAGTCACAACAGGAATGCTGGAGGGAAAAAGAGCACCAGGTCGACTTAGGAAGAAAATGCTGGACAGCCTTGCAGATTGAATGAGGACATAGAGGGGTGGGAGATGTACTTGCAGCGACAAAAAGTAGATTTGTACGGAGGGCCATGATCGCCAACGCCATGCAGCAGGGCAACATGATGATGATGATAATTCATTTATCTATTTCTTTCATACATATTAAAATGGATTTTGCTTATGAGTTCTGCCAGGGTCGTCTTTTGTTTTCGTTGGATCTTTTACATGCGAAGTGCATACTGCACAGGAGAACTCGGTTTTATCGTCTCATACGAAAGACCAGAAACCAAAAGGCCAGTCAAGGTCTAAAATTCATGCAGGCGAGAAGGGGGAATGACCGGGGGTAGGGGTAGGGGGAGGGAGAAAAATCCTGGGTTGCTCTTCAAGGGGAGTGCTCATCAGCACAGTGAATCACCATTTTTTGTTTTCTCTTTTAGTGTGTTAAAAAAAAAAAAAATGTGCGGGGGGGGTGGTGGTGGTGGTGGTGGTGGTGGTGGTGGTGGCAAGAGAAAAGAAACAAAGGCGAGGGGTTGAGGGAAAAAAGTGAACTTGAAGAAGAAACGGATAAGGATGGGTGGAGGGATGTTGGGGGTAGGGGTGGCGGGTTGAGGATGGGGGTGAAGGAGTAGCGGCTGATGGAAGCGACAATGTGTGCACACAGGATTTCACGTCCGATATTGTCAGTAGCGCGACACTGGTGTCAGCGGACGGGGAATGTGGCAGGACCTTTACCATGTCAACGAACGGCAGGGGAGGGAGCAGGGGAGTAAGGGGGAAGGGTTGGAGAAGTGGCTGGGGGAGGGGGGAGGGATAGGAGAAAGAGGAGCTCGGGGATTGGGATGTGTGTGTGTGTGTGTGTGTTAGGGTTGGAGGGTGGGAGGGGGGCGAGACAAAAATATGGTCAACCTATACTGTCGTTCTCTTCTTTTTTTTTCTCAAGAGATTCTGACTCGGTTTTATTGTTGTGGTTTCAGCCTACGCTGTTCTATTTGATAGAGTCATAGATTCCAGATCGGATGTCTCGAGTTCAATCCCAGCACACAAGGTTAAAAACTGGCCTGTTCGCTGCCCATCTTAATGTTTCCATCATCTTTGTGGGGTCAGTACAGTGTTTCATATACCCGTCTCCTTCCCCACTCCCCATTTCAAGACTTTGCCAGTGCATGGCGTTTTCCGCAGGCTCAGAAGTCTGCCATATAATCAGTCGTTGACAGATTTTGGTGGAGCACATATGGAACAGTCCGAATGCGATGAATCCCTCTTGAGAAACGCCACACAATCTTCAAGCTCTTGTGTTTATTCGTGAACTGTCGTACTGAAAATAGCATGATTATGGAGTATGTCGTTATCGTCAAAATGGGTTTGTTTCCACTTCGTCTAAGAACAGTAACTAGCGGACTGAAGGTCGGTTTCGTGGGATTAGGGAGTATGTCTGCATAATACGATACAATGTTATGCAATACAACGCAACACGATATAATGTCATGCAGTGCAACGCACTACAAAACAGTACAATACAAAACAATGCAATGCTATACGATAAATCGCGGAAATTTTTAGCACAGGATTTCCAGAAGCTGGGGATACCATTTATACTGAAAGAGCTCCCGGCATCCCCATGGGGGGGTAAAAATGTACTTAATACAGGTACCCAATTATCACTCCTAAGAGAAAGTACATAAGACTTTAATCGAACACATACAGGTGAATGGACCAACAACAAGGCAGAAAATGATAGGAAAAAATGACAGAAAGCAAAGGAACAAGGCAGGGGAAAAAGAGAGAATAACAGAAAATAGACAATTTCTAGCACAGAATTTCCAGAAGATGGGGATACTACTTATACTGAAAGAGCCCCCGGCATCCCCACAGGGAGGGTGGGGGTGGATAAAAATATACTCAATACATTTACCCAATTATCCATCCTAAGACAAAATACGCAAGATTCTATCGAATACATAAAGATGAATGGCCCAACAAGCCAGAAAATACTAGGCAGAAATGACAGAAAGCAAAGGAACAAGGCAGCAACAAAGAGAGTGATAGAAAAGAGGGAATTTCTAGCACAGAATTTCCAGAAGGTGGGGATACCATTTACACTGAAAGAGCCCTCGGCATCCCCACGGACGGCCTGTCTGTTCTGGGCCAGCCACTGTATAGTATCCCAGGTTGCGTTTCTCGGTCTTGGGGTCTCGTTTTACTGTTCGTCGCCAGGTGTTCCTGAATCTTCCCTCTCCTAGTTCTTCTGGTGTCCAGTGAAGGACAGTCTGGGTGATGTTATCCTGCTTTCTTCGGACAATGTGCCCAATCCATCTCAATCGTTTTTTCATTAAGGTGATGTCCATATGCTCTTGCCTGCATTGGCGTTAAGTTGTTAGTTGGAGATGATGGTGGTCCAGAAAATTGGCATGAGTCTTCGGGAGGTGTGTGTGTGTGTGTGGAGAGAGAGAGAGAGTGTGTGTGTGTGTGTGTGTGTGTGTGTGTGTGTGTGTGTGTGTGTGTGTGTGTGTGTGTATGTGTGTGTGTGTGCGTACATGTGCGTGCGTGTACGTGTGTGCGTGTGTTTGTGTTCGTTCCTTGATTTAACGTCTTTTCACTATAAGTGATATTAGACGGGTAAAAATGGCATGGAGGATGTTTTTTTTTTTTTTTTTTTTTTTTTTTTTGCGGGGGGGGGAGGGGGGGAGGGGGAGAGGGGACAGAGGGGAACAGAGTAAGAGACGGGGAAAAAAAATTAAAAGGAATCGGCAAGGTTTTTAGAAAAAGGATATGGATGAACAGAGAAATGAAACTAGAACAACGCTAACATTAAATGTAAAAGAAAACATCGTCATAAAAAACGAAACAAAACAAAATAAAATAATAATAATTAAAATAATAACCTTAAAGTAACGCATTAACAGGACTGTGAACCAATGATTCTGAAATTTTAACTAACAGAACTTGATCTGATATTACGTCTTTAAAATGCTTTTCAAGATAGTTTCCTTGTGTAAACATCTTTGGTAAGAAATAACGAAGCTTTCTGCAGTAAAACAAACAGTGATACAATGTGAATTGTTCACCGCAAATACATAAAACGTTTTTACAATATTTAGTTTTCAAAGCGTTCATTTGAATACGAAAATATGTGGTAACAATTGATCTCAAATGATATAACGAAGAATACTGAATTTTTTTACAGATATTTTGAACTGAAAGTTTGATTCTTTTTTGGGACACAAATTTTTCATTTAAATGTTCATGAAATCGAATCCATGATGCTAATTCTAGCGAGTTGTAAGCTTCATTTACCGAGGTGTTAACATGTAATTCTATGGAATTTTCAGAATTGAGTGCACCGGATTTAGCTGCTCTGTCAACTACGTTGTTGCCTTGAAGACCAACGTGAGAAGGCACCCAGCATAAACTGATTTCCGAGCCATTTATCTTTAAACAGTGTATTAGATGATTTGCCTCAATTATTAAATCAGGTCTTGTGTCTGTATCAAAAGACTGTAAGGCATATAATACAGATTTTGAATCAACAAAGAGAACTACTTTGAAAGACACAGGCCGAAGGCTTATTAAATAATGCAACGCTTGAACAACAGCGACCAGTTCTGCTGTATATATAGATACATTTGTCCCAATGAAAAAAGACTTTTTAATGTTAAATTCTGGAACATAAAACGCTGCTCCAGCACTCTGATTTGCTAAGACTGACCCATCGGTAAAAATGTGGAGGTGGGTACGGTACTTTTCATCGATGTGTTCACAAACTGTGGATAGCGTAATGTTGACATTATCATCTTTTTTAACGTCTGCATAATCGAGATCAAACGTGGCCTTTAGCATTTCCCATGTAGGGATAGGCGTTAACATTGGTTTTTTGGCTATTTCATCCATAGTTATGCTGGATTGTTTGATCAGGTCAGATATGTAAGTTGCGGTTGTAATTTGTGATGAAATGTTTTTTGCTCGTTTTGGAAAGTCAATATCAGACCTGATTTTAATTTCTTTGCTCACAAAATTATTCGCTTGTGAAGTAGTTCTAATTGCAAACTTTGCTGTAGCTAGCTCACGATGGTTGTTTAGAGGTAGAATTCCAGCAGCTTTGTACGTTACCAGAGTAGAAGCATGAGTTGGTACACCTAGTGCAATTTTAAGACTTTTGCAGTCCAAGTTCTGAATCTTTTTTAGTAAATATTTAGGTGCATTGAAAAAAATTTCTTGCGCGTAGGATAATTTAGACCTGACCAGCGCTGTTGCCAGATGAATCAGTATATTTGTATCCATTCCCCAGGGTAATTTGCTTATTATCTTTAGAAAATTTAAGGTTTTTCGTGCTTTTGTTAAAATATAATCAAAATGGATATTCCAGCTTAATTTCGACGTGATGTAAACTCCCAGAAATTTTACGACCTGTTTGTAATTTAACACTTCACCAAGCAATTTGAAAGTAGGTAAGTTATTTGAGTTACCACCAGGATCAAACAGCATCATGTTAGTTTTTTCTGCCGACAATGACAGACCATTTTCTAACATATAGTTTCCAAGGTTATCAAGATCAATTTGATACAACTTCCTGATGTAATTCCGTGTTCTCTGTGGAGTTGTCTTTTTTAAAGTGATATTCATCCAAGTACATATATCATCAGCATACTGTACTAAAACAACACGATTTGAAAGAGCTTTAGGAAGATCCTGTATAAGGATATTAAACAAAATAGGTGCTATCACTGAACCTTGTGGAATCCCCATGTCAAGGCATCGTGAAGTAGAATAACTAGCTCCCACTCTAGCCCGTATTGTTCTATTAGCTAAAAAAGATTTAATGTAATTGTACATATTACCAGATAAACCAACAGATTTTAGCTTGAACAATAGACGTTTATGCCAAACTTGATCGTAAGCTTTTTTTACATCAAAGAAAGTAGCTAAAACACTTTTTCTGCGGGCAAACTGTTGTTTGATCTGAGTTGTAAGTTTAACCAGGTGTTCAACTGCAGATCTCCCTTTTCTAAAACCCGCCTGGTTTACCGGAATAACATTATTTTTATCACAGTAGTGTAAAAGTCTGTTTAAGATCAATCTTTCCATTAGTTTGCTCGTGTGGGACGTCAAAGCAATGGGTCTGTAACTGTTTTTATCAGTTTTCGATTTTCCTGCTTTTAATATCGGTATAACTATAGACTTTTGCCAGATTTGTGGTACAGTTCCGTTAACCCAGCATTTCTGCAGAATTTTGTGTAGGAAAATAAGATAGTTTTCAGGGAGATGTTTAATCATTTCAGTCGAAACTGCATCAACACCTACCGAACTCGTTTTGTTGTGTAGAGACAGTATTGTGTTTTTTAGCTCTTCTAAGGTGATTGGAGAATTAAACCAGAGATCATTCTGAGGTATTGGATCAGTGTAGATTGGGTTGTTATCTTCCATTTCTCTGTGATGTTTGCAGTCTGAAGATAAACCTTCAACTTTACTGTTTTTAGCAAATAATTCCACAAAAGTTTCTGCTTTGTCCATGTCTGAAGGAAATGTGTTACATGTTTCTATTATTATCGGACACCTTTGTAGGTTGGTTCCATTCTTCATTTGATTCATTTTCGTCCAGACTTTATGAAAATCTTTGAAATCTGAAATTTGTTTTGTGCAGAATGATGCCCAATAATCTTTCTTTGCTTCAGCGATGGTTTTGTTACATTGGATGTTAGCTTTTTTCATTTCCACATGATCTTCAGGTTTCCGGCTTTTGATGTAGATTTTGAATTTCTCCCTTTTATATTGAACTGCTTTCTCACATGCCTCTGTCCACCAAACATTACCCAATCGATTATTCGATCTAGAAGTTTTGAGTTTCGGAATTGATATGTCTGCAGCGGCTAGAATTGACTCTTGGAATTTAGAAAACATAATGTCTACATTTTCACTTTCATAATGTCTGTAATCCTGATTAGCAAGAGTAGTTCGAAATAAGGACCAGTCTGCACGCTTGTAATTATATTTTGGAATAATATCAGGAGAGCTGTCTTTCATCCTGATGTTTTTGTCAGTTATGGTTATGATGATAGGTAGATGATCGCTTCCCAAAGTGTCTCTGTGAGTTTCCCAGGTACAGGATGGTGCTAATTCTGGTGATATCAGAGACAAATCGATGGCTGTCGCCCTGTGTTTGGAGACATCAGGGATCCTAGTGACACTACCATCATTTAGAAGGTAAAGCGAACTATCAACGATATTTTCTACCAAACGATTGCTTGTAACAGTAGAACAGTTCTTTTCCCAAAATGGGGAGTGGGAATTAAAGTCTCCACCTATTAGCCATTTACCACGCTGCTGATCTTGGATTGTGCGCAGCCATTCTGTGTTGTGGTCATTTGGACCTGTTGGCAGGTAGACTGACAAAACGTTGATGTTTAAAGAATTGCTTAATTGGACAGTGGCAGCACAAGCGTGCAAATCGTCGCTTGATTTCAAAACTGGGGAAGTAAGTAAGCAGTATTGTAAGTCTTTGAGTATATATATCGCGGTGGATACCTTCTTCCCGTGATTCCCACATTCATAGACTGGAGGATAGTAATAATTGGGGAAATTGGGAAGCTTGGTTGCGACAACATTCATCGACTGCAGAATCAAAACTTCACATCTATTTGATGTCAGGAAATGCTCTAAGTATGCCGAATTGGTGGAAAGGGATCTACAATTCCATTGCAAAAACTTGACTTGGGATTGTTGTCGCATTACTGATACTGGTTTATCTCCAACTTTCTATTGACTTTATTTATGGACGATAATAATGAAAACTTTGACTTTCTGTGTACAGGAGAGATGGACAGAAAGAAAATTACGCA
This sequence comes from Monoplex corrugatus, assembly GCA_030674185.1. NCBI lineage: Eukaryota > Metazoa > Mollusca > Gastropoda > Littorinimorpha > Ranellidae > Monoplex > Monoplex corrugatus. The sequence continues at coordinate 68,762,919 of CM060315.1, read as the reverse complement.
ATTACTTAGACTACGAAGTAAAGATAACAAAATTGTAGCAAAACGATGAAAAGAAAATTATATAGTCAACGTATAAATAACTTATTGAGGAGATATTAGATTACAATGAATAACAAATAACCAATAATCAAAATAATAGCATACACGTCTTCAAATGTACAGAGTGTATAGTCTGACTGAGTCTTGATAGTCGGACTAAAACCTGGTTATTGTATACTTTCAGCAGAAGAAATGTCAGAGATGACGCAGAAAAAGTCCTGTGACATGAACGTCAAGAATTGTATATGTAATACTGTTATATCAAAACATATTATACGGCCACCATGGTACGTAGTTGTCGAAAAGGTGGTACCGTCCTCTGGAGAATCTGGAAGGATGTAGCTGTGCTGATCTTGATCTTGCTGTTCTCCTTGGAGTCTCCCAAAAGAGGTCTCGAATGTGTGTTTGTGTGTATGTGGGTGAGTGTGTGAATATGTGATTGGTCGTGTATCCGTGTGCGTGTGTGTGCGTGTGCGTGTGTGTGTGTGTGCGCGCGCGCGCGCGTGCGTGTGCGTGTGTGTTAAGTTTGATAACTTGGTGAAGTCTATCTGTCATCCTACAGTATTCTGATCCTTAAAAATGGAGCGGGAAAGACGCAGCACTGGTACTGCGATTACGTGCTGGGCCATAAAAATATTACCTTAGTTTTCATCAGCACTTTACCATAAATGGCAGACACCTACGCACATGCAAATTTGTGTACTTGGGAGCAGTATACTGTCAACTGGGCAATACGAATCGAATGTTCTTGCATTTGTTATTTTCCAACTGTCGGAATCCACAGACATAATTCAGTTTAATGATGAAGGTAAAATCTTCCACATATGTTTTGTTCTACTCTCTCTGTTTCTGTTTCTTTCACACACACACACACATACACACACATACACACACACACACACACACACACACACACACACACACACACACACACACAGAGGGACAGACAGACAGAGGGAGCGAGAGACAGACAGACAGAAAGACAGACAGAGAACAGATAAAGAAGGAGAGAGAGAGGGACAGAGAGAAAGACAGAAACAGAGACAGACAGACACATAGAGACACAGAGAGAGAGACAGAGAGAGAGACGCATGTATACACGCACGCACACACACATGCACACACGCACGCACGCACACACACACACACACACACACACACACACACATTTCTATACCCTACTCCACACCCACCAGCATTAACTGCACCGTCATACCCACACAATGTCTCCACTCAATGACCTGATTCACTTTTCTCTGTCTTGAAAGAGAGGGAGGGGGCAGGCGGACACAGACCGAGATGGAAGAAACAGAAAAGGAAAGCGAGACAGACAGAAAGAGAGAGAGAGGAGAGAGAGAGAAACAGAGAGACAGAGAGAGAGAGAGAGAGAGAGAGAGAATGAGAGAAAGAGAGAGTGTGTGAGAGAGAGAGAAAGAGAGACTGAGAGAGAGAGAGAGAGAGTGTGTGTGTGTGTGTATGTGTGTGTGTGTGTGAGAGAGAGAGAGAGACAGTCAGACAAACAGAGACAGAGAAGAGAAAGAGTGAGAGACAGACAGACAGACAGACAGACAGACAGACAGAGAGACAGAGACCGTAGGGGGAAGACAAACAGAGGCAGGGGGAGGGAAAAAGGGAGATAGAGACAGATAGATAAATAGATAGACAGACACACAGACAGATGCAGAAACAAAAAGACAGACAAAGCAACAGAGACAAACAGAGACAGACAGAGATAGATCGACAGACAGTTTTCTTTCCAACAAACTGACAAGCTGGCTGGCAGTTGCCTGTTGATGCTGATGGTCAGAGATGTGTCAAGGTTTCTGTTATGAAAACAGCTGTCCACCTTCCCGCTCTACAGGTCACTGCATGGCCAAAGTCTTTCACCCACCCATCCACCCCTCGCCTCTAGCTCTCCTTTCTCTTATCCCATCCCCCCTCCCCTCTCAACTCCGGTCCATTACTGTTTCAGTTTCAGTTTCTCCAGACCCCTACACTCACAACTCCTGTCCCTTACTGTTTCAGTTTCAGTTTCTCCAGACCCCTACACTTACAACTCCTGTCCCTTACTGTTTCAGTTTCAGTTTCTCCAGATCCCTACACTCACAACTCCGGTCCCTTACTGTTTCAGTTTCAGTTTCTCCAGACCCCCACACTCACAACTCCGGTCCCTTACTGTTTCAGTTTCAGTTTCTCCAGACCCCTACACTCACAACTCCGGTCCCTTACTGTTTCAGTTTCTCCAGACCCCTACACTCACAACTCCTGTCCCTTACTGTTTCAGTTTCTCCAGACCCTTACACTCTCAACTCCTGTCCCTTACTGTTTCAGTTTCTCCAGACCCCTACACTCTCAACTCCTGTCCCTTACTGTTTCAGTTTCTCCAGACCCTTACACTCTCAACTCCGGTCCCTTACTGTTTCAGTTTCTCCAGACCCCTACACTCTCAACTCCTGTCCCTTACTGTTTCAGTTTCTCCAGACCCTTACACTCTCAACTCCGGTCCCTTACTGTTTCAGTTCCAGTTTCTCAAGACCCCTACACTCTCAACTCCGGCCCCTTACTGTTTCAGTTTCAGTTTCTCAAGACCCCTACACTCTCAACTCCGGCCCCTTACTGTTTCAGTTTCAGTTTCTCAAGATAGCGAGCTCGCAGTCACAAAAACATTCCATATGCACCGACGCCACTGATGCCATGTGATGGAGAAGATCTAATTCAAGTATATCGTGGCATAAGCCCTAAGCTTGCAAGTGTGCCCCGTGTGTTGGCAAGGTCGTGAGGTCCCAGCTAACTTATGGGATTTGTAGATTATATTCGTATCGGTCTGTCATTAAAACAGTCTCGGTTAATTTCACTGACATGTGTATCTAAATATGTAATAATAAGTTTTAAAAATATTAAACGGGAACGGATGAAAACACAACCAATCACCTAACATAAACTTATCTCACCAACGTCCTACATGATCACAACACATAGATCATCACCAATCAATGCAAGACATCGTCTCATTTGCCATCAACATAATTTAAATAACGTCTCCATTCTCGCAGCTTCTCCAGTCCGAAAACAAGCCAGACAAACAGATAGAGAAAGAGAGGGGGAGAGCGAGAGGGAGGGCAAGAGAGACAGAGAGAAAGAGAGGGGGGGAGAGAGAGAGAGAGAGAGAGAGAGAGAGAGAGAGAGAGAGAGAAAGAAAACAAAACACAATAACACACACACACACACACACACACACACACACACACACACACACACACACACACACACACACACACACACACAACACACACACACACACACATCACACACAACACACACAATACACATCACAACATACAACAAACCACACACACACACATACACACACACACACACTACACCACACACACACATACACACACCACACTACCATACACACATACACACATACACACACACATACACATACACACACTACACTACACTACAACACACGACACACACTACACACACACACACACACACACACACACACACACAGGCACCACACACACACACACACACACATACATCACGACACTAGAAAACAAGACTAAAATAATCAAACGAGTAAACAAACCAGAAACTGCACGAGCAGAGCGCCCCCACCCCTCCTCCCCAGTCCCCATAACTCGTATCCATCCCCTGTCCTATACTTATTGTTTAGTACTTATCTCACCATTATATCCTTTGTCGTCTAGTCGTCTTACTATCCGCGAGGTATTCGTACGATGGGCTGTGTGAGGTAACCTTATAATTATGTCTGCAAGCGTTGCATCAGTCTGTGTGTGATCGCCAGCTGGAGGTGTTTGTGTCTTGTCTATGGGCCCACGCGTGAGTGCGTGCTTGCTTGCATGTACGTGAACGTGTGCCTAGGCATAATATATGTCTACACATATGTGTATGTGTGTGTATATATGTGTGTGTGTGTGTATGCGCGCGCGTTTGTGTGTGTGTTTATGTGTGTGTGTATGTGTGTGAGAGAGAGAAAGTGAGAGAGAGAGAGGAGAGAGTGAGAGAGAGAGAGAGAGAAAAAGAGAGAGAGAAAAGAGAGACAGAGAGATGTGTTTGTCTGTGTGTGGGTGTATGCATATGCGTTCATACAGAAGGGTGGTCTTGTACTGTACGCGTAGGATGCTGTTGTTTTCTTTTCTCGTTCTGTGTCAGATCAACCCTGTATGATTGATGTATTGTTGACTTATGTTTTGACGTTACCGTTTTCTGTAAAGTGCAAACTGCTTTGAACCTTGCTTTTCATTACAGTTATATTATTATTATTATTATTATTATTATTAGTAGTAGTAGTAGTAGTAGTAGTAGTAGTAGTAGTAGTAGTAGTAGTATTTTTATCATTATCATCATCATTATTATCATTATTGTTGTTGTTGTTGTTGGTAGTAGTAGTAGTAGTAGCAGCAGCAGCAGCAGCAACAGCAGCAGCAGCAGCAGCAGTAGTAGTAGTAGTAGTAATAGTAGTTGTAGTAGTAGTAGTAGTAGTATGTTGTTAATATTATTATCATTGCAATCATGTTGATTTTGTTATTATCATATTCATTATCATTATTATTACCATTATTTATATCATCGTTGTCATCATGTATGTTATTATTATCACCATCATCATCATCATCGTTGTTATTACATCATCATCATCATCATCATCATTATCACCATCACCATTGTTGTTATCAAATTCTCCCCTACACAATCAAACGGACAATCAACACCGAGCAAAAAGGAAGGGTACACAAACAGTTTACTACATTAGCTCCAATCCCATCACAGAAAACGACAGGTGCAACAGGCCAGTGGTTAAGACATCAATTTGCCAATGGGAAGGAAGGACTGGGTTCGAACTTGCTTGGGTACTGCATGGTGTGTCAAAGGTTTGAAATCAGTCCGATCTTCTAAGTCACCATACGATCGATACTTGCAGACTTTTGACCACGACTTTTGTGTGTTATATGCTCGCATAAAGCCAGGTCAATACGTAGGTTTAAGATTCTTCAGGCCCGTGTTCGGCGCTTTATCAGTGGAACCCCTCCCACCTCCGAAACTGAGTATGACACACGCACATTCATACACATAATTAGCCCCCTCGCAACATGCACAAGTACACAGGCGTGCGTGCACGCACACGCTCGAGCGCACAAACACACGATCACCCACCCACCCACCTACAGACACACACACTCTCGCCCTCACCCATTCACCTACACACACACGCACACACACCACACACACACACACACATACACACACGTACACACATACACACACGTCACAACACACACCACACACACACACACACACACACTCACCCATCCGCCCACCCCGAGTCCCTTCATCACACACACACACACACTCATCTAACCTTCACACACACATATACACACACACACGAAGACGCACACACACAGACATACACACAGACATACACACACAAACACACGCACACAACACAACAGAACACAACACACACACTCACCAGCCACCCAAACACACACACACACGCACACACACACACACACACTCACCCACGCACCCAAACACACACACACACACAGACAGACACACACACACACACACGACACACAGACACACACACACACACACACACACACACACACACACACACACACACACACACACACACACACACACACACACACACACACACACACTGGCCACATGAACTCATCAGCTGGTGCACAGATGGATCTGATGACAAACAACATGGGGACAGAATGACACCGCTGGCTGGAAGAGAAATTTAATAGGTCAATAAATACTGGGATTATTGATCCTACCCCAACCTTTGTCGGGGACATGGGCTTTGTTGTCTTTCGTTTTTCTTTTTTCTTTCTTTCTTTCTTTCTTTCTTATTTATTTTGTGCTCTGTCTTCTGATGATAAACTGTGCCTGCCTGCATGGTTCCTCTGGTTTCTACTTGTCTGGCTGACTGGCTGATCGTCTGTCCGCCTGTCTGTCTGTGTCTGTGTCTGTTCTCTTGTGATAAACCCTGTCTGCCTGCGTGGCTCCTCTGGTTTATCTGTCTGGTCTGTTTGTCTGTTTGTCTGCGGTCTGTCTGTCTGGCTAGCTGGCTCACCGTCTGTGGTTGTCTGTGGCTGTGTCTGTTCCCTGATGATAAACTCTCTCTGCATGGTTCCTCTGGTTATCTGTTGGTTTGTCTATCTGTCTGCGGTCTGTCTGTTTGTCTTTCTGTCTCTATCTGACTCAGTTCTCCAGTGAAAAACTGCCTTCATGGTTCCTCTGGTTATCTGTTTGGCTGGCTGGCTGGCTGATCGTCTGTCCACCTGTGTTTGTCTGTGTCTGTCTGTCCGACTGTGTCTGTTCTCTGGTGATAAACTGTCTGCATGGTTCCTCTGTTTATCTGTCTGGTCTGTTTGTCTGTCTGTGCTCTGATTACAAACTCTGTCTGCCTGCATGACTCCTTTGGTAATCTGTTGGTCTGTCTGTCTGCCTGTGTCTGACTCAGTTCTCCGGTGAAAAACTGTCTTCCTGCATGGTTCTTCTGGGTATCTGTCTGTCTGTGTTCGTCTGTCTTGAGGTTTGTCTGTCTGTCTATGTCTGTCTCTGTCCTCTAGTGATAGACTGCCTACATGGTTCTTCCCCGTTATCTGTCTGTCTGTGTCTGACTTAGTTTCAGATGAAAAACTCTGCCTGCATGGTTCTTCTGGGTATCTGTCTGTCTTCAGTCTGTCTGTGTCTGTCTGTGCCTGTCTGTGTCTGTCCTCTGATGATAGACTCCATCTGCCGACGTGGTTCCTCTGGTTGTCTGTCTGTCTACCTATCTGTCTGTCTGTATCTGTCTCTGTTCTCTGGTGACAGACTCTGATTCCTCTTGCTGTCTGTCTGTCTGTGTCTGTCTCTGTTCTGGGGTGATTGACTCTGCCTATGCATGATTTCTGGTTAGCTTACTCTCTGTCTGTCGATCTATCTTACGTTTTATGTGTGACAGATTCTGGAGCTGGTACCAGAAAAACACGAAAATAGAACCAGATTTTGTATTTATACAACAAGACAGGACAAGACAAAGAGCAGGTAATGAAGGTGGGTGGGTGATGCGATGATGCTCACGCGTATATTCAGTGTTTGGTGTTCTAAAGACGCGAGAAACTGGGGTTGGAATCCGGCAAGGAAGCATAAAAAAAACGGCTATCATATCCAAGGAAAGGTGGAGATGAGCAGTTTTTTCTGGGGCGGGAGGTAGTGACCAAAAAAAAAACAAACAAGCAAGCAAAAAACAAAACCACCCCCAACAATACACACCCACGCACGTACGCAAACGCGCGCGCGCGCGCGCGCACACACACACACACACACACACACACACACACACACACACACACACACACACACACACACACACACACACACACACACACACACACACACACGCACACACACAACGGAACTCATTAGAGGCTCTGTAATTAGAACAAGTACACTTTAAACTCTTTAACGAGATTCTACTGTGAGGCAAGCCTGGCCAGATGACATAATTGCTCTGACAGGGACGTGCAATACTGATATTTATAAAGCGCCAAATCTTGATACAGAAATCAAATCAGAGCGCACTCTCTCATCATTCTCAATAGCATTCACTCACAATGACGACAAAGTAAGGGCACAAAACACACGCAAGCCGGGACAGGGAGGACAGGAGGGGAGTGGGATAGGGGTGGGTACGTAAAGGGGGACAACAAGGACAACAAGGACAAAAAGTTACATCTTGACGTTAGACTGGAAGGAAAACAAGAATATGTGACTGTCGAAGAGACGAGGAAAGCTTATTCCAGTTGTATGGACCAAATAGAAAATGAGCAGTGACCCGATTTTGGAACATCTGTATAGGGGTATTTGTATGCAAGTAGGTACATCTGTATAGGGGTATTTATATACAAGTAGATACATCTGTATAGGGGTATTTATATGCAAGTAGATACATCTGTATAGGGGTATTTGTATGCAAGTAGGTACATCTGTATAGGGGTATTTGTATGCAAGTAGGTACATCTGTATAGGGGTATTTGTATGCAAGTAGATACATCTGTATAGGGGTATTTGTATGCAAGTAGGTACATCTGTATAGGGGTATTTGTATGCAAGTAGGTACATCTGTATAGGGGTATTTGTATGCAAGTAGATACATCTGTATAGGGGTATTTATATACAAGTAGGTACATCTGTATAGGGGTATTTGTATGCAAGTAGGTACATCTGTATAGGGGTATTTATATACAAGTAGGTACATCTGTATAGGGGTATTTATATACAAGTAGGTACATCTGTATAGGGGTATTTGTATGCAAGTAGATACATCTGTATAGGGTATTTGTATGCAAGTAGGTACATCTGTATAGGGTATTTGTATGCAAGTAGGTACATCTGTATAGGGGTATTTATATGCAAGTAGATACATCTGTATAGGGGTATTTATATACAAGTAGATACATCTGTATAGGGGTATTTGTATGCAAGTAGGTACATCTGTATAGGGGTATTTGTATGCAAGTAGGTACATCTGTATAGGGGTATTTTATATGCAAGTAGGTAAGTCCTACTTACGAGATGACCACAGTGCTTGAGGTGTCCCGGTCTGA
>CM060315.1:68739232-68744232 GCA_030674185.1 Monoplex corrugatus | reverse complement strand
AAAAGTATAACCCCATTGTGGGAGTAAAAGGGTTTAAAAAAGTGTAACCCATTGCGGGAGTAAAAGGGTTAAAAAAAAGTATAACCCCATTGTGGGAGTAAAAGGGTTTAAAAAAGTGTAACCCCATTGTGGGAGTAAAAGGGTTAAAAAAAAGTGTAACCCCATTGTGGGAGTAAAAGGGTTTAAAAAAGTATAACCCCATTGCGGGAGTAAAAGGGTTAAAAAAAAAGTATAACCCCATTGCGGGAGTAAAAGGGTTAAAAAAAAGTACAACCCCATTGCGGGAGTAAAAGGGTTAAAAAAAAGTATAACCCCATTGCGGGAGTAAAAGGGTTAAAAAAAAGTATAACCCCATTGCGGGAGTAAAAGGGTTTAAAAAGTGTAACCCCACTGCACTAACGTCCCATCGATTGATGTCAGTGAAACCTACCTACAGACCACCGATTATACAAATTCGTATTTTTCTTGGCCCATCTTCTATCCTTGATCCACAAAAACAAAAGCACACACACGCATGCGCAGACAAGCACACACGATTTCTGGGTTGGTTTTTTGTTGTTGTTTTTTTCGTCGCTTATACTTTGGCCACCACCTACTTCTTCATTCTCCGACCATTCGTCTTTTTTCCCCTTAATTTTTAAAACTTTCTTTGATCTCAGTTACAGAAAAATCGCAGAAACTTTTTATTCCACGCTAACCCTTCGACTCCTGCACCTTTTCCACCAATATCCTGCATTGTTAGTCATGCTAGCAAAGCAAAAACGTAATCCTTTGACTCCCTCACCCTGCAGGAAGCTGGTTTTTGCAAGTGTGGGAGGGGTGCGGGAGCCAAAGGATTAAAGGAATCTACGCAGTGTTACTTTTGAAACAGTGCCTGTGTTTGATTGACAGATGATGGCTTTTAATCTTCCTTTCACAGCGGGTTTTCGGCCATTTCCTCTTATTATTCCTGTTTGAGTAAGACGATTAATGGTATAATGACTTAAACTTTGTTCACGATGGTATAAATTTAGGTGCCTGAGGACCTCAGATCTTCCAAAACGTAAATTATTGTATTGCCTTCACCTGCAAGTTTGTTGGCACTTGGCCTTCTGTTTCGCGAAGGCCACGATCGACACGTTCATTTCCCAGGGCAGTAAATGACATGGGCTTTTGTAGACTGATACTGTTCACTGCTTAGTGCCTGTCTGTCTGTCTGTCCGGAATTTCCTGTTACACTTTCCACGTTTTGATGTAGGTTCATCGATACAGTCAGGATGAAGGCTGGGCTGTCTTTTACCTTATCATCCAGTGAAGTTGTTTCAAAGCATGCGTGGCTGCCTTAGTTTCTATCGTTCGACTGGAAGTTGGGATGCTACATTCAGCATTTTCTTCATGTATGGTGTTTCCATTCTGTTTGGCAATGAAGCGCTATCGAGATTTGTTCTTGGTGACTGAATCATCAGTGTATGCGATAACAACTTTGGAAGCGTAGCTTATAACTGATCGATGAATACTTTGATCTCTGCGTCAGTTTTACCTTCCGGACATTCACAGCAGTGTCTTCCGAGTGTTTTTTGCGTGAAACGGTGTATCTATTTTTTTCTCCATTCTTTTATTCTTCTGAGTTCTGCAAGATGGCATATTTGCTGAACGGATTCTTCTGCCTGTCCCATCAATGTTTTCCTACGTTGTAGTCAACTCCCTTCTGCTGGTTTGACAATCTTGTGAAGTGGATTTTTTTTCTGGCTTTCCCCCTTTACCTGTTCTAAATTTTGTCTGAACTATATTGAAAGCTGCATAGTTTCCGTGGGAGGTTCTTTGTAGTTTCAAGGATCAATCTCGTTGCTTCATTCTGTTTAGTTTCAAAATGTTGGTCTATGACAACGGTCTGAGGCCACGTTCTAAGTCCATTTACACTCTCAACATTACAGCTTGGTATAGCTGAAAGTGATGGCGTTGTTCAATGCCTTTAGTTGCCATTGCCTTAAGGATCGATAGGCAGTTTTACACATGAGTGCAGTTGTTTCAAAATGTTTTCTGAAGGTCAGCGTTCTATAAAATCTGATTCCAAGGTAACTCAGGTTGTTTGTTCGTTATTGGTTTCCGTGGATGCAACTGGTGGAATGTCCTTCCCAGCCACTTTGCTATCAAGAGTGCAGAATAGTGTCTTGCACTCTGGCAAGATTGACTGGAGATCCAGTTTCTTGGCACTACAGATCAAAGCTGTTTAATTGTTCTTGGTTTGCTTTTTTCATCTTTTTTTTATCTGTCTTACAGATGAGCCCGTTGTCGACAAATACAGGCTGGTTCACTGTTAGTCAAATTAGCAAGTCCTTTTATGTAGATTTTGTAGAGGTCTGGGGAGAGAGCGGCCCTTGAAGGAGTCCCACGCACAGTTTGCTAGGTGCCGAACACCAGTTTCCAGTCACAGAATTACAACTCTTTCTTGGAGCGCAGCGGCAATCTGCTTGTGATTGTTATGCTAACGCCAGAACGCTTAACGTAGAAGCAGTTCCGAAAGTAGTGTGAAGTGGACTTTACTGTACATATTCCGTAGGTCAATAGCTACCTTATTTTGGAATCCTTCACAAACTTTGCAATGAAAGGTAGCTGCATTTTCCCATGTATGATTTTCCAGTTCTTAATCCACCTTGATTTGGAAAAAGTATTTTTCTACCATTTAGATCTCTAGCTAGGTTTTTTTGTGGTTTTTTTTGTTTTTGTTTTTTTGGGCTCTAATGGTTTCCATCAATTTTCCAGTTACATTCTGCAAAGTCAGAATGCGATATCCATTTAATCCCCGATGATGTTTTCCAGGTTGGAGAAAACTTTCAAGAAGCTGTGTATCTAGTAATCAGAAATACGACGTTTCTCAGAATTGTCTTGACGGAGAGCGAAAAAATGAGTCTTGTCATTTTCAGACAATGCTTTTCACATCCGAGTGTCGAATCTTGTCTGGGCCAGGGGGCTGTATCTTTTCTGCATCGTGTTAAGTGCTTCATACATTGCATAATCGATTATTTCATCATCAAGGCAAACTTGTGTCAATCGACTGGCGAGATCCACAATGAATTTTCTTTTTTTTTTCTTCAAGGGTTTTCTGGTCACTATTTTGTGCAATACGTTTAGATGAGCGTGACTTTTGATTCGTTCTTAATGTGGTTTCATCAGTGTGCATATCATAATACAGTGTGTGGGGGGGCGGGGGGGGTCTTGCAGATATTTGTAGAATTGTCAGAACTGTCTTTGTGTTGTATCCACCCTAAGTCTTTCACAGAACTCTTTCCATTTATTGTCCTTCACGTCTTGGGTTAGGGTTTTGAAACGTTCTGAATTTTCATCCTTGTTTCTTTTGTTTTCTTGCGTGTTGTCAAACTTTTCCGACAGCACATTTTTCTTCCGGGCAGTCTCTGTGTCACAGTTTCACCAAAGGGGTTGTTTTCTAAAGTTTAATGTTTCTACGTATATATATATATATATATATGTGTGTGTGTGTGTGTGTGTGTGTGGTGTGTGTGTGTGTGTGTGTGTGTGTGTGTGTGTGTGTGTGTGTGTGTGTGTGTGTGTGTGTGTGTGTGTGTGTGTGTGTGTGTGTGTGTGCTTGTGGGTGTGAGTGTGCATGTATGTGTGTGTATTCGTCAATTCTTTTACCGTCCATTCACACATGTGCTTTTTAGACAAAACTATAGTATGTATGGGCTCATCTAATATGTATGTGTACATGTGCGCGTGCGTGGGTGGGTGGGTGGGTGAGTCTGTGTGTGTGTGTGTGTGTACCTGTGTGTGTGTGTGTGTGTGTGTCTGTGTGTGTGTGTCTGTGTGTGTCTGTGTCTGTGTGTTTCTGTGTGTGTCTGTGTGTGCATGCGCAAGCATGTGTGTCCATATACATGTACGTGCACGCGCGAATGCATGTGCATGTGTGTGGGCATGCGCGTGTATGCGTGTCTATTTATGTACACATATATGAGTATGTCCGTATGAATATGTGCGCATGCCTGTTTACTTACGTATGCACACGTGGGTAGTTTATTCGTACGCCTTATAACTTCTACCATATTCACTTCAGACCTTCCGCCATATGACACTTGTGGGTGCAGCAGGGCTGAGGGAATTTTATCTGAACGCCGTAACGCAATCTTAGGATGCAGACAGAAAGTGAAAAGTGAAAATCAATCAAGCTGTACGCAGACCTACTACACCCAGCAAAAGCTGCACGCCAAACATTTTCAATGCATCATTCTGTCCCCACGACCTGCACTTTTTAAGCTTCCATTGCGTTCGGGAAGCAGAGTGTGCAGAGTGCTCACATTAATTAAAAGACCTCGCCAAGAAGGAGTGGTTCTGTGTGCGAAACAAACAAACAACAAACAAACAAATAAAAAAAATCCACAGAACAAAAACAAATCAACGGAAGAAAAGAAAGAGGCTTTGGTACATTTCAGCGGGCAAAGGGACGCGTACACACGTCTGCCCACGCCCGTACGCACGCACAGAAAGACAGAAACACAAACACGTACGCGCACACAAAGACACATATACTGTCTGTCTGTCTGTCTGTCCGTCCGTCTGTCCGTCCGTCTCTCTCTCTCTCTCTCCCTCTCTCTTCTCTTTCTCTCTCTCTCTCTCGTGAAATAAAAAATCAATAACTATCGAAATGATAGACTGCTATGTCATCTTACTGTAACCAACCTGTGTCCTATAACCCTGTGCTGGTTCTCCCGGCAACTAAAAGTGTTCCTAGTTCTGAGTTCTCACATAAAGTGACAGGGGTGATGTGTGTGTGTGTGTGTGTGTGTGTGTGTGTGTGTGTGTGTGTGTGTGTGTGTGTGTGTGTGTGTGTGTGTGTGTGTATGGTGTTGTGTGTGTGTGTGTGGTGTGTGTGTGTGTGTGTGTGTGTGTGTGTGTGTGTGTGTGTGTGTGTGTGTGTGTGTGTGTGGTGTTGGTGGTTTACACTGTTACATTTTAACGGCGCTGAACGGCTACTATTTTACAGAAGATGGACCGACGGAAGCAGAATC
>CM060315.1:68724232-68734232 GCA_030674185.1 Monoplex corrugatus | reverse complement strand
CCATCTTTTCATTCAATCTGTGTGTGTGCGTGTGTGCGTGCGTGCGTGCGTGCGTGCGTGCGTGCGTGCGTGCGTGCGTGTGTGTGTGTGTGTGTGTGTCTGTCGGTCTGTCAATCTAACATTTTTTTCTTTGCTTTAAGATTCCTACGTAAACATTGAGAGAAAAAAATTGTCATCTAGAAATTTTCAGCAGAGACAAAAGACAAAAAAAAAAAATCAATCGGCCAACCATCCAATCAGTCAGTCAGTCAATCAATCAATTAAATCAATAACTCATATTTCTGACTTAACTTTGTCTCTCAGATTGTCTCTCCACCTCTATTTCACTTTGAGTGTGTACCTAACACACACACACACACACACACACACACACACACACACACACACAACACACACACACACACACACACACACACACAACAGACAGACAGGCAGGCAGAGACAGACAGAGAGATTACAGCCAACCAGCGCATACACCCTACACACTATTCTGTCCCGTTGCCATGAGACTCAACACTAAGGCTAAACAATGTTTTACTGCCTATTAAAGGCAAATCCATGGGACTTTGTGGTTTATTTGTGAGCAATCGTGCGATGAGACCAGTTCAATCAATCAAGTGGAATCAAATTCACCTCTACTGCCAACACATACATACATGTTGACATTGATCTGGTTAAAAGGTGGATAGGGTGGGTGAGGTGATAGGGATGGAAAGGTCTGGTTTCTACAATAGCCACCCTCTGTGTGTGTGTGTGTGTGTGTGTGTGTGTGTGTGTGTGTGTGTGTGTGTGGTGTGTGTGTGTGTGTGTGTGTGTGTGTCTTCTCCCCCCCCATTCATTTGCTCACTCACACACACATTCGCTCTCTCTCCTCTCTCTCTCTCTCCTCTCTCATACACACACACACACACACACATACACACACAAACACCCACCCACCCACCCACACACACACACACACACACACACACACAATCACTCAAATTCATCAAATAGAAGAATACCTACATCAAGTAACTAAATTTGAAAAAAAAAAGAAAAAAAAGAAATCAGACCCACTCATCTGGTTAAGTATCAATAAGTTAAAGTTGATAGATGGTATCGATCCAACGCAGCAGACAGACAACCATCATTCTGCCCACACGCGTTAGAAAACGGATAACAATTTCTGTGTAGCTGAAATATGTATAGCTGATATCAGACAAAAATTATTGCTGAATTTAACGATGCACAGTTCGGTCCCGCACTGTATCTATTATAACCTGACCTTGGTCTGCACAACTCCAGAAAAATGGCAATATATTCCTATCATGGTTAAAGAGTATTATGTTGATTGTAACAAGAGAAAATGAAAAAAATGATGGTCAGACTATCAATGCTTTTGGATGTTGTTAAAACCTTAGTGTGACGCCATCCCTCTTCCCGTCCATCATTCGTGTACGGGCCGACGGCCTTTGTTAAACCTTATGTCGATGTCATCCACACTCTCTGTCTCTACCCTCTCTCTCTCTCTCTCTCTCTCTCTCTCTCTCTCTCTCTATATATATATATATATATATATATATATATATATATAACACACACACACACACATATATACATATGTATGTATATATAGATATATGTGTGTGTATATATATGTATATATTATGTATACATATGTATATATATATCATCATCTCTGTCTGTCTGCCTGCCTGTCTGTCCATCTATCTCTCTATCTGTATATGTACATATATATCTCTCTTTCCCTCCCTCCCTCACCCCCCCCCCCCCCCCTCTTTCTCTCCTCCGCTGTTTACCGAGCAAGTAGTAGTAGGAACAACAGAAACGGCTCGCCCGCTGTCTCCTCTTACAATATTTATTGGGCGTGTGCTTGCGGAATGGCCTGCTGAATGGCGAGCAGATGACACCTTGCTCATCTTACTGATGGTTGACAGATAACTACCGCGGCACCAGCAGGCACAGGGCAACCCAGCCAGCTTCCAATATCACTGTCCCTCCTCATTACCATTCATGAGGTAGGGATGGATAGAAGCCTACTACGTCCTGCCGATGGGGGGAGGGGGGGGAGAAGGGGGGATCTGGATGGAAGAAAGAAAGAAAGGAAGGACGGAAGACAGGAAGGTGTCGCTTGTTTTACCTTGCAGCAAATCACTAAGGTCGTTCAATGTTTAAAGTTCTGACAATAAAACTGGAAACCCAAGCTTCCCCTTACCCCCCCCCTCCCCCGCCCAAATTCCCTGGCCGAAAAGTGCAGCCTCCGGTCATCAAGTCTGTGGATGTGTATCTGACCTAGATCAGGGGTTGTCTGGGGTAAAGTGGCAAATGGGAGGAGGTGGCCACCGCCCCTGATCAATGCTGGCTCAGGGGGAAAAAATGAAGTATAAACCACATCACTCCCCACAGACGAGCAGCGTGATGGGAAACCCCATTATAGTGTAATGTACTCGGAAGAGGATACCCGAATGTACGAATTCGTGGTGATTTCATTCCAACAGTTGTAGACGAAAATTCTCTAACCACGATTTTCTCTTTTTATGTATGAAAAAAGTGGTCTTATATTCACCATATCAGGCAAACTCACACACAGTGACATAAGGACAAAGGTATAACTTAGTGGGCAAAGTGTTTCGATCTGACAGTCTTCTTCGGGCTGTAGATAAATGCAACAATAGCTACAACAAACCCACACATTCACGCCACGCACGACACACACACACGCACGACACACACACACACGCACCACACACACAACACACACACACACACACACACACACACACACACACACACACACACACACACACACACACACACACACACACACACACACACACGTTACAGGACAATCAGATCTCTTCTGGAATCCTCAGTTTACGAAACAAGTCGTCTATAACGTAGAATTCTTTTTCAGTGGTTTCGTTGGTCCCAAAAGCTTTGTCCGCTCCCGACAACATAATAAATACCTTCTCTACAAATTGCACTCGCCATCCCAAGAACTGACATCTAAATCCACAATTACGTATTCAGAAGCTATCCTCTGGAACACGCTACCGAAAAATACGCACGACTATCTCAAGTTTCACAATATTTAAGAAGAGGTATATAACATACTAATCAATCAGCTTTTCTACCATCTAACAATCAGATCAATCCCTAAATATTTTATAGTGATAAGCAACTTAGTGTAAAAATTTAAGAAAAAATGTTTCTTTGAACTTTCTTCTCACCGAGATCTAGTTTCTGCATCTCCCCAGCGATATCAGCTGATGGGAAAACTCATTACAGTAATGTACAGTAATGCATGAATTCGCGGTGCTTTCGTTCCAACAATTTACTGACTAAAGCACTGTGATCATGATCTACTTTTTAATGCATGAAAAAGGAGACTTGTACTCACGGGGAGGGCTGGATGTCAACAACAAAATGAAAAAAAAAAAAAAAAAAAATTAAAAAAAAAAGCATACCTCACTGATCGATCATTTCACAGCCTCGTGATTAAAATTCGTTCTCGGTCTTTTTCTTCTCGTTCTGTAATCCTCTTACTTCTGGCCTTCCATTTTGACATCCAATCTGTGTGTATGCTGACAATCCTGGAGGTTATGTTTATTTATGTATGACACGTTAATCTGTAAAGTCTTCCACTAAATAACCTTGGGACTGATGATGGTGTGGTGAAGATCCGGAATGGCGCGGGTAGCAATGCCACTGAAGCGGTGCAGAAGATGGGGCTTTGATAAATAGATAAATATGCAAATATGAAGGTATCCGCACAGTCCTGTACTTGATTTCCAAATATTTTGTTAAGAGTCCTGCATCACATTTCTACACGAGACCTCTTCCTTAGCAACTGCCGGAGCACGAATCCTGGATATGTTCGTGTGCTTGTGTGTGCGTGTTTGATTAGGTTTGGCAGAGGATAACTTGGGTTAAGGGTTACAAGCTAGCTCAGCATCCTCTGTGTGTTTGTGCGTGCACGTACACACACACACAGACACGCGCACACACACACAGACACACAGACACAACACACACACACATAATAATATATATATATATATACATATATATATAAAAATATATACATATAATATATATATGCTGTGTGTATGTGTGTGTGTATGTATAACACACACACACATATATATATATATATATAATAACATATATGTATATACACACAAACACAAACATATACATACATACATACATACATACATACATACATACATACATACATACATACATACATACATGTCATCATATATACATCCACACACACACAGGTTGAGTGTACCTTAGCTCAGCATCCTCTGCATGTGTCTCTCTGTGCGTGCGTGCGCGTTGCGTGCGTGCGTGTGCGCGAGCACTCGCGCGAGCGTGCGTGCGTTTATGCGCAGATCATCATCACCATCAAGTGCCCAGCCGCATGGCGTTGGCGATCATGGCCCTCCATATATGTATCTGTCCCTTGCTGCTGCAAGCACATCTTCCACCATCGTACTTTCCCAAGTATAGTCATGGCCAGAAAAAAAGAAATATGAAGATAACGATGTAAATAGGGGCTCTTATGGAGCACCTTCGTCCGGCAGGGACCGTCATGCTGCGCAGGTGACACCAGACCGTCAGCAAGCTACTGCGTTTAATCTAAAAAAAAAAAAAAAAAAAATATGTGCCGACGTGCATTCATTATGTCTTTCAGTACCTACATTCATATCACTTACTTATTTTTATTTTATGTTTTATCAGTGTCTTGTTTTCATTTGATCGAAAGTTTGATAATGTTCTATTCCTGTCAAATGCAACGACCGTTCTTTTCACATGGACGGTTTGCAACATGTAAGTGAAATTGGTATTACGAACCGGTTGATATACGCTCTCTACCTCCCCTGACAATCGTAGAAGTTGAGGCTTACCCACCTCACCGACGTCAAAGCAATGGACTTGTGAAGATCTCATCCCCTCCCCCCCCCCCTCCCCTCAACCGCGTTTCCACGTTTTGTAAAGTGGTCTTCGTTGATAGTATCGTATGTCTGGCGCGTGCCTTGATTTGAACTGTCAAGGCCTGTCGCCATTTGAATACTGTAATCATAAATACTGTAACTGAGCGACCCCAGTAGCTCTTTGGTTTGAGCTTCGGATTCACATGCTAATTGTTGTGGGTTCGAATCCCGGGTGCGCTATATTAAAACTGGCCTTCTCACTGTCCCAACTTAACATCATTATTGTTCTAATGGTGTCAGTATAGGATTAGATAAGCCCCCCCCTCTTCCCCCACTTCCCTGGGATGGTTATCCCCGTCGGCCATATCACCTGAGGTGGTGTCGACGTAAAAACTGAACCAAACCAAACCAACCAAACTGTAATTGTAAATATTATAATTATAAGATCTGAAGCCTCGAGTTCAGTCTCTGCCAGAAAAAAAAAAAAACTGGCCTTTTCGCTGCCCACCTTAAATGTTTCCATCATTCTGGTGGCGTCAGCTGAGCGTGTCATAGGTCCCGTCCCTTCTCTCCGCCCACCCCTTTCCCATATCAAGACCTTGCCAGCTCATAGGGTTTTTCTCAGGGTCAGGGTCAGGGTCAGGGGGTCTTGTCAGATAACTAACTGCTGGCAGATCTGGGTGGAAATGTCTTGAGTACGATAAATCCCTCTTGAACAAACTCCAACGTCCACACTGTGAACCGACCCTCCAGGGCGATGGTTGTCTGTCTGTCTGCTGTCTGTCTGTCTGTCTATCTGTCTGTCTGTCTATGCTCACCTCTTCCCACGTCATAGCGATACTGAAAGTCCACCGCTGGACGAAGGCAGCTAATGGAGTTCAACCAACTACGCCGTCTATCATTCCAGGTCTACTTGCCGATCTCTAGCCAACGTTGCCATGTATAATGAGACCACCACGATCAACGGCATTACAAGCGATCATCATGAAGGCACCCGTCCACATGCCTATCGATTTCTCTCTCTCTCTCTCTCTCTCTCTCTCTCTCTCTCTCTCTCTCGCTCTCTCTCTCTTTCTCTCTCTCTCCCCCTCTCTCTCCAAAACCGTTAGAAAGTCTGTGATGGCCTGTCCGATGATCCCTGGCGACTATCGCCATGCATAATGGGATAGCAGTGATGGTACGATAGCGGTCATGGGGACACCACTACACGTGTATCGACCTCCCTGGGCAATAGTCATCTACCGTTCTGTGGCCAACTCCCCCCCGTAATTATACTGCCCGCCTTAATCTGGGGATTACCCTCTTTTCTTTTTCTTTCTTTTCTTTTCTTTTCTTTTCGTCTTCTTCTTCTTCCTTGTGTCGGTTTTGGTGTGGTTTGGTTTAGGAGCTTCTTAAAGTTAAAATGGGTCGACAAGTCTGCATGAACTCACAGACTAAAAGTCAACTGCTGGCAGAAATTAACAAAAGAAAAATGAAGCATGTCGGCCATGCAACCTCCAACACCAACACAACCCTAAATGACAACAAGTTTTACGAGGTAGAATCGAGGCCTAACGAAATCCGGGCAGACCGCTCACCTCCTATATGAACAACATCAGCGGTTTGAATGTCTACAAATCAGCACAGAAAAGTCAACACTGGAGTAAATGGAGAAGAAGAGTCGTGACGTCTGCTGCGGGTGGCTATCGTCGAACTCGATGATGCTAACGGGTGACGGGGGAAGGGAGGGGTGTGTGTGGTGGTGCGGTTAGGAAGCGCCGAAGTTTGTGACGGAGTTCAGTACCACTTGGCGGAGGGGGTGGTAAAGGGGAGGGGAAGGTCCCGCCGCCCGGGATCAAGAGAGTGATAATGTCGTTGCTGTGCAGTGAATGACACTTCCACTATAGTCCCGTAACCAAGGACGGATTATGAAATATCTGTGTGGCTCCTACAGGACATAAATTATAAGACAGTCCCTATTCACAATTGTACGCTGGGATTTTCTGTATGTCTAAAAAACAAACAAACAAACAATTGCTTTCATCAAGACCAGACGTGACGTGACCTGAAACACCAAGATCAGAGAGAAAATGGTGGGAACAGCTATCAGTCCATCATCATAATTTCTCATCACCAGAAATCAAGTGGTCTGATCATTTGACCAGAATGCAACCTTACTAGCTTACTCAACACGTATACAATAAAAAGGTATCTGGATTACAAAGAGGCAGACTAAGTAAAACCAGGATCTCGGTGTGAAGAGGACTCTGATGTCACATGACAATGCTTCTCTTCAGACCGTCCAGTTCGCTGATAACCATCAACTTCAAACGGACAGATAAAAAAAACCACAAAAATCAGAACAAAACAAAACAAAAACAAACCAAAAACAAACAAAAAACGGTCCAAGCAAATGTGTAGTCTATTCAAATCGGAAGAAAAAAAATTAAGACAGTTGAAGTCAGTCACACGTACAACCTTTTCAGTCATATATGTTCTCTCTCTCTCTCTCTCTCTCTCTCTCTCTCTCTCTCTCTCTCTCTCTCTCTTTCTCTCTCTCCCCCCCTCTGTCCTCTCTCTCTGTCTGCGCACGGTGTGTTGGGATGTCCTTGTAAAGATGAACACCAAATTCCTAAACCTATCCGTATCCCATGTGTCTGTGTGTGTATTTGTCAGTAAAATGCATGCATGCGCACACATATCTATGTGTGTATATGAGAGAGAGAGAGAGAAAGAGTACGCGTGTGCGTACATGTGTGTATGTGTGTGTGTGGGGGGGGGGGGTAGGTGGGTGTGAGTGCGTGGGTGTGTGCACATGTGTCTAACGGATAGAAACGAGAATGTAAGCTGTGTTTTCAAAACAACATACTCAATCCACAAACACAGGACGAGAACATCCAACAACTGAGTTGGGGGTGAGGCGAAGAGGGGAGGGGGGTGAAGGCAGAGAGAGGGAGGGGACAGAGAGAGACGGGGGAGAGAGAGAGAGAGAGTGAGAGAGAGAGACACTGTGTGTGTGTGTGTGTGCGTGCGTACGTGCGTGTGTGTGTGTTTGCATGTGTGTGTGTGTTTGCATGTGTGTGTTCTTGTGCGTGTGTGTGTGTGTGTGTGTATGTGTGTGTGTGTGTGTGTGTATGTGTGTGTATGTGAATGTCTGTGTGTGATTTAGACTGACAGAGTGTGTGGTGTGCGGTGTGTGTGTGTGCGTGTGCGTGTGCGTGTGCGTGTGGCGTGTGGTGTGGTGAGTGGTGTGGTGTGTGTGTGTGTGTGATGTGTGTGCGCGTGTGATATGATTTCGTGTGTGTAAATATGCGTGTGTGTGTCACTGTGTGTGTGAATATGAGTTCATGTTTGTGAATGTGTGTGTGTGATGTGTGTGTGTGTGAATGTGTGTGTGTGTGTGAATGTGTGTGTGTGAATGTGTGTGTCACTGAATATGTGTGTGATTGAGTTGATGTGTGTGATGTGTGTGTGTGTGTGTGTGCGTGGTGTGTGTTATGTGTGTGTGTGTGTGTGTGAATGTGTGTGTGTGTGTGTGTGTGTGTGTGTGAATGTGTGTGTGTGTTGTGTGTGTGTGCTGCGTGTCTGTATGATGTGTGTATGTATGTATGTGTGTGTGTGTGTGCGTGTGTGTGAGTGAATGTGGTGTGTGTGTGTGTGTGTGAATGTGTGTGTGTGTGTGTGTGTGTGTGTGAATGTGTGTGTGTGATGTGTGTGTGTGTCGTGCGTGCTGTATGGATGTGTGTTGTATGTATGTGTGTGTTGGTGTGTGCGTGTGTGTGAGTGAATGTGTGTGTGTATGTGTGGTGTGTGTTATGTGTGTGTGTGTGTGTGTGTGTGTGTGAATGTGTGTGTGTGTATGTGTGTGTGTGCGTGCGTGTCTGTATGGATGTGTGTATGTATGTATGTGTGTGTGTGTGTGTGCGTGTGTGTGAGTGAATGTGTGTTGCATGGATTGGGACCTTTCCAATGTCACTCAGTCTGCAGCAGAACCAGCAGTCCCAACAGAAGCACTGCCATCGATTTTTCAATTAGAGACAGAGGCGAAGAGAGAGAGAGAGAGAGAGAGAGAGAGAGAGAGAAAAGAGAGAAAGAGAGAGAAACAGAGAAGAGAGAGAAACAGAGAGAGAGAGAGAAACTGAGAGAGAGAGAGAGAGAGAAACAGAGAGAGAGAGAAACAGAGAGAGAGAGAAATGAGAACGAGAGAGAGAAACAGAGAGAGAAAGAGAAACAGAGAGAGAGAGAAACGAGAGAGAGAGAGAAGAGAGAGAGAAAACGACAGAAGACAACAGACAGACAGACAAGCAGGACAGAGTGACTGAAAGAGAGTGTGTGTGTATGTGTGTGAAAGAAAAAATGTGGAAATACAGAGTGAAAAATAGAGAGAGTGTGTGTGAAGGGGAGAGAAAGACAGAGAGAGAAAAAGAGAAAGAGAGAAGAGAGAGTGAAAAAGAGCTAAACAGAGAGAAGACAGACAGACAGACAGAGAGTGAGTGAAAGAGAGAGAATGTGTGTGTGAAAGACAGAGTGTGAGAAAGACAGAGTGAAAAATAGAGTGTTTGTGAAGGAGAGAGAGAGAGAGAGAGAGAGAGAGAGAGAGAGAGAGGGGGGGGGCATAGACACGCACAGACACACATAGACACACACACAACACACAAGACACACACACACACAAGACACACACAGACACAAACACACACACATACACACACACACACACACACACACACACACACACACACACACACACACACACACACAACACACACCACACACACACACACACACAGCGAGACAGAAAGGCCCAGGGTCTGTCGGGCAGAGATCTCTGTCCCTCAGTGCCAAACAATCAACCTCGGAGTCCAGCGGATAAGCCGGGCTTAAGGGAGCAGTGATGGAGAAATCCTGCTTCAAGATGTTGGCAAGAGTCACCAAGTCGTCATCCATCACACTGTTGCTGACGGACACTTGATCTGTTCTGGGATATACTTCGATGGTCAGTACAGTAAAAAGCAGTACAAACATCAGTCGGATACCACACACACCAGCGCACAATGCTGCAGACACATAGGTCA
>CM060315.1:68709232-68719232 GCA_030674185.1 Monoplex corrugatus | reverse complement strand
CCATTTACTATGATCAAGGTGCCAATCACCGCCAAATGATCGGCTTATTTCAGGGTCTGGGGCTAAATATTTATTTTATCATACTGGACCAGACATTTCGATGTTGTTTTCAAAATGTAATGCACTGTACTACGAAATAAAATTCTGTAATATGAAAGTGGTTTCTTGTTGGTATTTTAGTTCTTATTTGTTTTTGTTTTTTTAATCTAGCCATTTGGGTAATAAATATCTAATTGTATTCACCATATCATCATCTGCATGCCACATGGCTTAGGCGATGATGGCCTTCCATACAAATCTATCTTTTGTCGTTGCAAGTATATCTCCTACCCTTTCCGTCCCCATCCACTCTGCAAACCTAATATTTCCCCCCTGGATCAACCTGGTGCTCTTCTTCCCTCTAGTTGTCCTGTTATGACTAGATGCTCAAATTTCTTTCGTCTCATAAAAATGTCCTGTAAACGTTGCTTGTCATTTCCTGATCTTATTCATAATGTTCTTTTTATGTTTGCTTCTTTCAAAAATATATAATTTTGGCTTTTGTCTGTATACTGCTTTCAGAATTTAAAACGATCCTTTTTTTTGGGGGGGGGGGCGGGTTCTTTTTTGTACCTCGTATAACTGGCGTGGTTTTAGCACATGGCTCACTGTAATCTTGTTTGAGTAATGAATTAAAAATTGTAAAAACCTATTCGTATGAATTTTCTGCTGAAGTTGTTTCATTAAATGTGTTTAACAAGAAACAACCCCCCCCTCTCCTCGCCCCCCCCCCCCCCCAAGAAAAACCAACAACAGCAACAACAACATTAAAACAACGTTTTTCTCCAGTTTTTTTAGGGAGTGTGTTTAATTTGATTCTGCAGTAGAAATTCGACACTTTAGAATAAAAAAAGGTTTTGAAAGTGCGCCTCAGCCATCGTGCGAACCAAGCTCAAGAACGGTCCTTACAACGCTAAAACTTATCCATCCATTGACCAGGCGATCCCATACCAACACAGCCAACAGTCTAGCCAAGGCACGTGGCAAGCCGAGTCTACAAACAAGACGGCGCGAAAGATGACTGAACACCGCAAATCAATAGAAAACTGGCGAAAGCTTATGCTCGGCTGAGGATAGGAAAGGGAAAAGAGGTAGGGAAGATGGATTAAGAGTGACGGGTACGAGGAGTAATGCGGAATGAGGTGGTGATAGGGCGGGGGTGGGGAGGGGTGATTGTTGCAACCCATGTGCGCAAGCGTACAAGAGGCAATGGACGACCAATCGATGACATCACTTCCTGTTCCGTGGAATTGGTTTTTTAGCGCCTTTCAACACATGCACCCAGTTTTGCCAAGCTGATTTTTCCCACTTTCGCCATCACATGGTGTGGGGAGTGGAGGGCAGGGGAAGAAAGAGGGAGGAAGAGTTCCAAGGACACTGCACTCCCCTCCTTTACAGAGAGAGAGAGAGAGAGAAAGAGAGAGAGAAGAGACAGACAGAGAGACAGACAGACAGACAGACAGAGAGAGGAGGAGGAGGAGGAGGAAGGAAAAGAAGAAGAAGAATGGATATACGTACTATTCTTTATTTAATTAATGAAACTTGATGGCTGACGATAAAGGTTTAAAATGGAAACATACCGGGTTAAGCACAGCTCTGTCTGTTTCGTACAGAGAGTTATCGACTAATCCGATTGTCTTGTGCAATCAACTGTTGTTTGTGTCAGAGAACCTGAAAATCATGTACTTGCAATCAGCAAAATGTAGTCAAGAACACAAATTATCTATTCGTACGTTCACACGATTGTTCCACATCTGTTTATTTACTGAAGGTATGAAGGCATTGAAGGGTTCATCGCATCGGACAATTCCATATGCGATTGACCCTAATCTGCCAACATTTATCTGAAACTATTTGATTTTGCGTAAAAACCCTATGCGTTATCATCATCATCATCATCATCAGGTGCCTTGACGCATGGCGTTGGCGATTATGGACTTCCATCTGTCTCTATCACATGTTGCCTCAAACATCTCTTCCACCTCTGCCCAGCATTATGCAAGTCCGTCTAGTATCTTCTCTGGGTCTACCCGGTGCTCTCTTTCCCTCCAGCTTTCCCGTTGTGACCAGGTGCTCCAAATCCCCTTTCCTCATAAAATGGCCTATAAATGTTGCCTGTCTTTTCCTAATCTTCCTTATCAATGATCTTCTTGTGTCTGCATCCATCAAGACTGTCTCCTTTGTTTCTTTGCTGTCCATGGAACTCTCAACATTCTTCTTAGAAACCACATCTCGGCTGCCTCAATCTTGTTCTGGCTTTGCTTGTTGACTGTCCACGCCTCACAACCGTACAACAGTATTGGTTCTATATACATTCAAGAACTCTCTTCCTGGTGTTAATTGATAGGCATTTGTTGGAAAGAATGCTTTTCATCTTCTTGAATGCTGTTTTGACTTGGCCCATTCTGCTGGCTATTTCTGATGTGCATCTGCCGTCTGGTGAAAATGATCGTTCCCAGGTATTTATGCATTAACAAGATCTTAAAACTGGGGGTGGGGATGGGCACTAGACCTATGATACACGGACACCACCAGAATGACAGGAGCATTAACCCTATGACTCCTGGAGGTTTTCTACCAGCATCCTGCATTGCCAACCATGCTAGCAAAGAAACAGTCAACCGTTTGATTCCCTCATCCTATCCACAGCTTTATATAAGGAAGCTGGTGGATAGGGTGAGGGAGTCAAAGGGTTAAGTTTTTGCAGTTGGTGGATATGATCCGGGAGTCAAAGGGTTAAAGATGGGACAGTGAACAAACCAACTTTAATGTTTCAGGGTGGCACTGAACTCCAGAACATGAGAGACTCTGAATTCCACGGATCTATCAAGAAAAACCAGACAAATTGCTAAAAAAGAAACAAACAAGAAAGAACCTGTGATCTCTGGTTTACCACACTGGCGTTCCAAGCCAGACAGCTAACAAGGGTATTCACTGCGGTTTTACTGTCGACAATTATCCAAAGAATAAAAAGTGCGGGCTCTAATGAGTGTTGCTGAACTGCTTGAGTGTTACCGTCGAGAGACAATCTCTGTGTGCAAAATGACACGTCTCAACGACAAATCTACGTGTGTAAAATGACACACCTGAAAACGACACAAACCCACGCGCATTATTACACATACCTGTGCGCGAAACAAAACATAATTGTATGCAAAACAGCACCTCTCAAAAGGATGCACTTTTCAAAACAAAACTTCCAAAACCACACATCCGAAACGGCAATCTTCTCAAAATAACACATCTCAAAATAACACATCTCAAAATAACACATCTCAAAATAACACATCTCAAAACTACACCTCTCAAAATGACGCATTTCAAAACCACACATCCGAAACGACACATCTGAAAACAACACATCAAACGACACATTTCAAAACAACACACGTCTCAAAACACAGGTTCTCAAAACGACACATCTCAAAACAACAACACATCAAAAACGATACATTTGAAAACGACACCAATCTCAAATCAACACTTTCAAATCAACACCTCTAAAAACAACACATCTCAAATCAACACATCTCAAATCAACACATTTTAAAAACAACACATCTAAAAACAACACATCTCAAATCAACACATCCCCAATCAGCACCTCTAAAACAACACATCTAAAAACAACACTCCAAACAACACATTCAAATCACCCCTCTAAAACACAACACTCCAAATCACACCTCAAAAACAACACATCTCAAACAACACATCTCAAATCAACACATTCAAAACAACCCACACTAAAAACAACACATCTCAATCAACAACCAAAACACACTCTAAAAACAACACATCTCAAAACAACATCTCAAACACACACATCTAAAAACAACACCTCTAAAAACAACACATCTCAACACAACACCCTAAAAACACACCCTCTAAAAACAACACATCTACAACCAACACCTCTAAAACACACACTCAACAACACACCTCTAAAAACAACACCCAAAACAACACCATCTCAAAACAACACCATCTAAAAACAACACCTCTAAAAACAACACATCTCAAAACAACACCCTAAAAACACACACCTCATAAAAACAACACCTCCCCAAAACAACACATCTAAAAACAACCCCTCTAAACACAACACATCTCAAAACAACCCTCTAAAACAACACCTCTAAAAACAACACATCTCAAAACAAACATCTAAAACAACACCTCTAAACCCACATCTCAACACAACACCTCTAAAACAACACATCTCAAACAACACCTCCAAACCACCTCAAAAAACACATCTCAAAACAACACTCTAAACAACACCTCTAAAAACACACCTCTAAAACAACACATCTCAAATCAACAATCTCAACAAACAACACTCTCAATGACAGACATCTAACCCTATACTCTGAGGTTCTACCAGCATCCTGCATTGCCAACCATCTAGCAAAGAAACATCAACCGTTATTACCCTCATCCATCACACACTTTAATAAGAAGCTGTGATAGTGAGAGTCAAATAAGTTTTGCATTTGGATAGATCCAGTCAAAAAAATACATGAACAAACACACTTCTCAATTCAGGTGCACTGAAACTCCAGAACAAAACTCTGAATCCACATCTACAAAAAAACCAGACAAATTCAAAAAAAAACAACAAAAAAACCACTCTGACAACAACTGGCGTTCCAAGCCAACACTAACAAGAATTCACTGCGGACTGTCACAATATCCAAAGAATAAAAATCGCTCTAATAGCCTCTGAACTACTTGAGTGTTACCTCGAGAGACAATCTCTGTGTGCAAAAGACACGTCTCAAGACAAATCTACGTAATTAAAAACACACCTGAAATCAAACACAAACCACCCATATTACATCACACATGTCCAAACAAACAATAATCAATTCAAAACAGCACCTCTCAAAAGACACTCTCAAATCAAACTCTCAAAACACACATCCAAACTAAACACATCTCAAAACAACACATCTCAAAACAACACATCTCAAATCAACACATCTCAACAACACATAAACACTCTCAAAATAACACATTCAAAACACACATCTCAAATCACACATCTCAAAACAACACATCTCAAACGACACATCTAAAACAACACATCTCAAATCAACAGTCTCAAACAACACCTCTAAAACGACACATCTCAAAACAACACCTCAAAAACAACACATCTCAAAACACCCCAAATCTCAAATCAACACTTTTCAAATCAACACCTCTAAAAACAACACATCTCAAAATCAACACATCTCAAATCAACACATCTCAAATCAACACATTCATCAAAAAACAACATCTCAAATCAACACATCTCAAAACAACACATCTCAACAACAACACATCTCAAAACAACAACATCTCAAATCAACACATCTCAAAACACACATCTCAAATCAACACATCTCAAAACTACACATCTCAAATCAACACATCTCAAAACTACACATCTCAAACAACACATCTCAAAACTACACATCTCAAACAACACACCACATTTTCAAAACGACACATCTCTAAACTACACATCTGAAAACGAAACATCTATGGGAACAAAACGACACAACTTCCAACAACAACAAGTGTATGTGCGAGCAAAGTGGCACATATCAGAGCGACACATGTCAAAGAGGGAACACCTCTCAAAACGACAGCTCTTAAAACGACACATCTTAAAAAGATACCTCTCAAAACAGCACATCTCAAATAAAACGATCTCAGAAATGACACGTGTCAAAAGGACACATCTTCCAACAACACATGTCACAGACACACACAGAAACCAAGGAGGCAGCAGTATAAGAGAGAGAGAGAAAAAAAAAGGGGGGGGGGTGGAGGGGCAGAACGGCTTCTGATGGGTGTTATTGATGCGTCGGACGACACACACACACCACACCACACACACACACACACACACACACACACACACACACACACACACACACACACACACACACACACACACACACCACACCAAAACACACTGTGAGTGTGACCTTAGCTCAAGAAGCACGCGAGACACTTCTCATCTACAAGCCACAGACTCCAGGCGACTGGGCAGACTGTTGCCCTTTCTGTGCTTGTAAGTCGCCAAGTAGCCCACACTCCATGAGTGGTACCCCAGCAATCATCATCATCATCACACATCATCATTATCTCTTCTTCTTTCTTCATCATCATCATCACTCTTCTTCTTATCGTCGTCGTCGCGTAATTCATCATCATCCATCATCTATCATCATCATCCGCTCATTCATCGTCATGATGATGATGATGATGATGATGATGATGATGATGATTATTATCATGATCATCATCATCATCTTCTTCTTCATTCTTCTTCTTATCGTTGTCGGCGTCATTCGTCTATTCATCATATCATCATCATCATCATCATCACATCAACATTCTCTTCTTCATCTCTGCAGCCAGCATGCTATCGATTGTCGTCGTTCCTCATTTAATCATCATTAAACGTCATCATTAACACTTTCTTATCATTCATCAACCACTACCCACCACCATCATCGTCACATCATTATCATTATCATCATTAATCAATCAATCATCATTTTCTGTCCCATTTCCTACACGGTTTGTGATCACACAATCTGCGGCCAAATGCTGGGATGATTGATGTGACGACGACGACGACTGACGACGATGATGATGATGATGATGATGATGATGATGATGATGATGATGATGAGTACGATGGGGATAATAATCATCATGCTATGGAGAGTTCCATTCCGGTCTAAAACTGGGTGAAACAACAAAGACTATGCTGTACGCTTCCTTTCCATGTACATCCTGGCGTCAACCAGACCCAAGAGACAGACACTTCAATGACAATGAAGCATCCGTGAAGTGGACGAGACTCGACACACTGCGTTATCCCGGTCTTTCCATTGAGCCCATAAACACACCCAACTCTGGGTATGAACCCAAGGGTTCTGGGGATGGGAACAAAACCACATACTGATCACACACACACACACACAACAACACACACAACACATACACCAACAGAAAAAATGACTTTCACAAGGACTGACGGAATTCGAATCCACGACCTCCCGGCCAGATAGCACTAACCACTACACCACGGCCATAGGATTATTGTATTATACTGTATTATTAGCAAGCATCTGACTGCACTCAAGCAAGCCAACGGGAAAGAGGGGATCAATAAGCTGGCCATCTGGTATAAGTAGAGCAATGCGGTGGCCAGTGGGGGTGGGGGTGGGGGTGGGGTTGAGGGGGGGGGGAGAACAGAAAAGAACAGAACAGAACAGAACCGCTGTCTGATTTCATCCTGGATGGGCATATAATTATTGGTTGGAAGGCACCGGAAGGACTGGTTGGGGTCGACCGCATGACGTATGCCAAACAGTATTGAACGAGTGAGTACACACGCGCGCGCGCACGCACACACACACACACACACGCAAGCACGCACGCACGCACGCGCACACACATCACTCATACTTACACACACATGCGTCTAGCTAGAATAATAACAGTTGGAGATAATTTCATTTTGTTAAATGAATGAATAAATAAATAAATGAATAGATAAATAAATTAATAAAGTAAATGAACAATTACACAAAAACATTAAAAAAATTGATGGATAAATATAAATGCATAAAAAAATTAAACTGAATGAAAAAAATACATGCACAAATAGATAGGTAGACAGACAACAGACAGACAGACAGAGGGAGGGTGATAGAGAGAGAGAGAGAGAGAGAGAGAGAGAGAGAGATGGACAGATGGAAGGATAGATGGATAGATAGATATAGATAGATCAGATAGATAGATAGACAGATAGAAAGATAGATAGATAAATAGATAGATAGATAGACAGACAGATAGATAGATAATAATAATAGATAGATAGATAGATAGATAGATAGATAGATAGATAGATAGATAGATAGATAGATAGATAGACGTATAAATGAATAAACATATGAATTAATTAATGAGTAAATAAGTAAATATCATGGCACCACATGCTGTGTCTACTTGGAACCACTTTTTGGTGTGTGTGTGTGTGTGTGTTTTTGTTGTGTGTGGTGTTGTGTTATGTGTGTGTGTGTGTGTGTGTGTGTGTGTGTATCCAGCAGTGATGAGCTGTTAGATCATAAAAGATCCCTACCCTTTACCCAACAGGTGGCACGCAAGCAGAATCGAACTGGGCATTCCGATTTTAAGTCCGATGTCCTAACCGCTGGCTGTAATAATGCCAAAATCTTCCCATTTGTATTTCTTTTTTTTATGAAATATCTTATCCCAAAAACCACATCATCATCATCATCATGTGCCCTGCCGCATGGCGTTGGCTCTCATGATCCTTCATACATTCTATCCCTAGTGGCTGCAAGTACACCTTCCACCCTCTCTATCTTCATCCACTGCATAAATCCAATATTTTCTCTTTGGGTCTAACTGGTGCTCTTTTTCCCTTCGGCTTTCTTATTATGACTATTTGCTCTTAATTTCTCTTGCCTCAAAAAATGTCCTATAAATGGTGCTTATCTTTTCCTAATCTTCTCTACTAATGTTCTTTTTGTGTCTGCCCCCATCAAGACTGTCCCGTTTGTTTTCTTTGCTGTCCACGGAACTTTTAACATTCGTCTTAGAAACCGCTGCTTCGATCTTGTTCTGACTTTGCGTGTTGACAAAAACTACATGGTAAAGTATAATGCAAAACTTCACATAAGTAAATCTCCATTAAGTTTTGCGTTATACTTAAAACCCACATAGAAAAGTATAATGCAAAACTTACATGTAGGTTGAACTCTTTTAGAGGGAAAATGGCTGGTCATATTCACTTACCCTTGGTGGGCACTGATGTGTGATGCCATATTTGAAATACGCACTTGTAACTTTAAAAAATGCTTGTTCTGTCTTTATCTTACCTGTTTTTATTTCTGTTTATTCTTTGTAAAATGGGTGCGTTTCATAAACATATCTATGTCTTCTGTAAAAATTACGAATGACTTTCATGTCTGTTAAAGACTGAATCTTGTGATGTGACTTTACGATCTTTAATAAGAATACATGTATATGGATATTTTCATTTCTGTGAGTGCGTGCGTTCATGTGATGTGTGTGTGTGTGTGTGTGTGTGTGTGTGTGTGTGTGTGTGTGTGTGTGTGTGTGTGTGTGTGTGTGTGTGTGTGTTTGTGTTGTGTGTGTGTGTGTGTGTGTGTGTGTGTGTAGAGAGAGAGAGAGAGAGAAGAAGACAGACAGACAGAGCAGACAGACAGACAGACAGCAGAAACAGAGAGACAGAAAACGAATTAGTTTATGTGATTTTGCTCTGCTTTATTCCATCTAACTAGTGGTTCCTTATACTCGCTGTCTTTTTGTTTTTTGTTTGTTTGTTTTTTTTGTTCTGTCTGTCTGTTAGGTGTTACGTTTGATATTATGTTACGGTAAAGTGTACGAGCATGCTTTAGACATGAACCATTTTGCAGTACATAAATTAAAATGCTATTACTTTCAAATTTTTGTTTTATTGTTATTTTTTTCAACTTGAATGAAAACTTATTTTTAAGCATGGATAAAAACAAGTCTGGGAGAGAAGACAAAAATTTGCGGCCATCAAATACGACGTGACGGAGAAACCTCCATGCAGCAAGGACACGCGAAAAGAACTACAGTTCAACACAGTGATTAGGGACAGTTCTCCACTGACAGCTGCCAGTCATCAGAGACAAGCAAGACAGCACCAGCAAGCAGTCTCTATAGGGCTGGTAGGAAAACCTGAGCTATTCTGGGTCAGGCACGGAGACGTGTGGAACGTGCGCAGAAACCGGAGGACTATGATTTCGCTCCTGTCCTTGGAGAGATAAGCACAGAGAAGGGCACTCCCTTGTCATTTTGCTTAACAATCGCATTGCTGTGGATTACGTATTCAGAGTCGTTACTAATGATAGGGGGTGTCGTGATAATGATG
>CM060315.1:68674232-68704232 GCA_030674185.1 Monoplex corrugatus | reverse complement strand
CTTGGACAGAGTTAATCGCCACAGGGCAGCGCCACCGTTCATTTTCCTATCTCGATCCATGAATTTTTGTTTACCCATGAAAGTTTTTTTCCCCCACAAAATTGTTCCAGGAACAAATAATTCGTTGCGGAAGTAGGTAGACCTGAATTCAAGACGTTGCTAGCATACAGGGCTTATGCCATGATTATTTTGAATCTTCTCCACCACATGGCAGCTGTGACGTCAGTACAGACCTATGCAATTTATTCCGAGCGCGGAGACGCCATCTTGATAAACTGAGCCTGAAACTGCCGAAAGTTCTTGTTATGTTCGCTACGAGGATGTAGGGCATGATGTCATCATCATCATTCTCCTGCCCGTGATGGGCGTAGAGGAGAGATGAGAGACACTCTTGAAGCCAGCCGTCGCCAACCGGTCCTGTCCTCCGCCTGTCGCACCAGCGTGGGGCCATCCAACCTGGTCCATTCTTTGATGTTGTCCATCCAGCATTTGGCTTGTCGTCCCTTCGTCTGCCGCCTCCCAGTGTACCCTGGAGGACCGTTTTGGGCAGTGAGTTGTGGCGTGTGACATGCCCGAACCACGACAGCTTCCTGTTCTTGACTGTTGCCAGGAGGGGTTCTTGTGGGCCTGCGAGTGTTGTTATTTGGCTCCACACAAAGTCGTTTGTCTTCCGATCTTGCCAAGAGATCCTGAGCAAGCGCCTGAAGCATTTAGTTTCAAACGTCTGGATTCTCTTGGTGGTCTCTGCTGTCATGGTCCAGCTCTCGCATCCATACAGCAGGATGGGGAGCACCAGGGACTTGTACAGCTTCATCTTCGATGGAAAGCCGATCTCTCTGCTCTTCCAGATCTTGTTTAGCTTTACCATTGCTGCTGTTGCGATCGCTAGTCTGGTCTTGATTTCTGTTGTAGAGCGACCGTCTTTGGTGAGAGTGGCGCCAAGGTATTTGAAAGCGTCCACTTAATACTTTAATACTTCATCCACAATGGCCTGCAACCAGACCGTCACTTGACCCTTTGTCTCCTCACACCCTATCCACCAGCATCCTGCATTGTCAACTATGGTAGCAATGCAAAAAATTAACCCTTAGATTCCCTCATTCTATCCACCAGGCTCCCTGTAGGATTTATTTATTTATTTATTTATTTCATCATCATCATCAGGTGCCTTGCCGCATGGCGTTGGCGATTATGGACTTCCACCTGTCTCTATCTCTTGTTGCCTCAAGCATCTCTTCCACCCTCCTTGTATTCAGCCACTCTGCAAGTCCGTCTAGTATCTTCTCCCTGGGTCTACCCGGTGCTCTCTTTCCCTCCAGCTTTCCCGTTGTGACCGGGTGTTCCAGTTCCCCTTTCCTCATAAAATGGCCTATGAATGTTGCCTGCCTTTTCCTAATCTTCCTTATGAATGATCTTCTTTTGTCTGCCTCCATCAAGACTGTCTCGTTTGTTTTCTTTGCTGTCCATGGAACTCTCAACATTCTTCTTAGAAACCACTCTCGGCTGCCTCAGTCTTGTTCTGGCTTTGCTTGTTGACTGTCCACGCCTCACAACCGTACAACAGTACTGGTTCTACATAACATTCAAGAACTCTCTTCCTGATGTTAATTGATAGGCATTTGTTGGTAAGAATGCTTTCCATCTTTCTGAATGTTGTTTTGGCTTGGCCGATTCTGCTGGCTATTTCTGATGTGCATCTGCCGTCTGGTGAAATGATCGTTCCCAGGTATTTAAACTTATCAACCTGTTTCAAGGTTGTGCCGTTTGCTGTTATTTTGTATGAGGGGATTTCATGTTTTTTACTGATCACCATGACTTATTTATGTTTTGTGTTTATTTATTCATTTATTTATTCATTCGTGTTCGTTTATTTTGTTTCATTTTATTTTATTTTAATCTATTTTGTTTATTTTCTTTCACTTTATTTTTGTATTTGGTGGATAGGGTGCGGGTGTCAAAGGGTTAAAGTGTACAGAACGGGAGAGGAAGGGGGAAGGGGTCCCTGTCCGATAGGCTACAGCAGGGAAAGTCGTGGCTCAAGACAAGGAGAGAAGGGGGTGGAGAGCATCACTGTTCCATCGGTTACTGAACCTAGTAGTTTGCTGGACGTTTAGAGACCTCTCGCTAACCCGAGGTAGGTGCATTTAACCGCACAGAAACATCAGCATCACGGATAATGAATGAAATAGGCATGCCCTTTTGCTGTGGCTGCTGCTGCATTCTTAATGCTGTTGACACTGGCTTGCACCTGGTTCTGCTGCACCAAGCTACACACGCCACGGTAGGTTACTTCTTTTCTGCATTTCCATTCAAAAGAAAAGGAAACGCGCGTACGCGTCTGTGTGTAAAACGGAGAGAGAGAGAGAGACAGACAGACAGACAGACAGACAGACAGACAGATAGAGACACAGAGAGAGACACAGAGAGAATGCATGTGTGTGTGTGTGTGTGTGTGTGTGTGTGTGTGTGTGTGTGTGTGTGTGTGTGTGTGTGTGTGTGTGTGTGTGTGTGTGTGTGTGTTTGCGTATGTGAGAGAGAGAGAGAGAGAGACAGACAGACAGACAGACAGACAGACAGATAGAGACACAGAGAGAGAGACAGAGAGAATGTGTGTGTGTGTGTGTTGTGTGTGTGTGTGTGTGTGTGTGTGTGTGTGTGTGTGTGTGTGTGTGTGTGTGTGTGTGTGTTTGCGTATGTGAGAGAGAGAGAGAGAGACAGCGTGAGTGAGAGAGAGAGAGAGGGGGGGGGGTGGGGGAGAGACAGAGAGAGAGAGGGAGAGAGAGGGATGGAAGGAGAGAGAGATGTAAAAAAACGTATCGAGAATGTCGTATTACAGTGGTAGGGTTGACATGTGTTTGCTTTGCTATGTCCGCCTCTGCTACTTACGCTTTTTGTGAAGCACCTAGGGCAGGCTCTTGTGAAATGAGATGCTGTACAAGTAGTCATCATCATCATCATCATCATTGTTATTGTTATTATTATTGTTGTTGTTGTTGTTATTTTATTATTATTATTATATTATTATTATTATTATATTATTATCATCATCATTATTGCTATTATTCTTGTTATCATTATCATTATTATCATAACTATTATTACTATCATTATTAACATTTTCATTATTGCTATTGTTGTTGTTGTTGTTGATGTTTTTGGTTGTTGTTGTTTTTGATGTATCAAGACTGAAAGTGGACTCTACTAAACGTCGGCGGAACGTCAGTTCCAGATGCAGAAAACAACTACAGTACACTGCAAACTTGTCCACGATATATTTAAAGACCATTTCACAGTTATAGCAATGTACATGTCTTCATGTCTATGAAAACTATCATCCACAGGGATGTACAGAATAAGAAAAAAAGATAAACACCAGCAGCTAGACAATGTGTTAAAACTGTACATGTTGAGATGCACAACGAGCGGATGGCGGATGGCCTTCAGATCTGAAGAGCTGCAAAATAAGCCAGGTTTTTCCCAGGACGAAAAAGCAGTCCCGGAGCGACTGGCCAAGGTTTCTACAATGACTGGACAGGGTTACACTCGGCCAGGACACAACTATAAAATATTCAAAAAAGTCTTATAACGGAGCCATCAGGCGGACAGATGAGGGCTGCGAAAATCCCTGTGCTCACAGGTCAGGTCTTCTGGCACTGAGCG
The DNA here is from genome assembly GCA_030674185.1 of Monoplex corrugatus. Classification (NCBI taxonomy): domain Eukaryota; kingdom Metazoa; phylum Mollusca; class Gastropoda; order Littorinimorpha; family Ranellidae; genus Monoplex; species Monoplex corrugatus. The sequence continues at coordinate 68,700,572 of CM060315.1, read as the reverse complement.
AAGGACAGGTTAAACCCTACCGAAAATCTAGAGGCTTGAAGCCAGAGGTATCAAGCCGACAAGAGCCTTCGAACACACCACGGTACCATGCAGTATGAAAAGCAATGTCTACACTGTTTTCTATGTCAAGAATGGCGTTCGTCCATTCAGGTCCCTCCAGGGTGGGTCAGTGCGGGTCTTCTGCTTCAACAGGATCTGCCCTCAGTGCAAACTAACGTCTTCACCAGCCTCCCCCTACAGTCGGAAGGACCGAGCAGCTGGACGCACACTACAGCGATGTGGCCTCTGTCGGGTGGAAACATGGACGACTACAGCTCTTCTGACCGCCAGGCTCCAATGATGTGGCCTGCAGCAGCTGGACAGAATGGCCACTTTCATCGCCAGACGTGGTTTGAGTATGTAGATGACGAACAAAAGAAGAAGAAGATTCGGGAAATAATTTTTCTACTGACCAACTGCAGTTCACTACTTTGCATTTCACCCAATGTACGATCAAACCCATTCTCACTTTCGGTTTTCTCAAAAACGGTGTTTTCAAGCTCGCAATAAATTCCACATCACCGCCACCAAAGGTGTAGTGTGATATATTACACCTAAAATAATCAAAACCCTGCGCCTATGTAAGTAGATCTTTTGACAATAAGCAGAGGACAAAGTACATGTAACTCCTACAGAGAACCTAAAGACTCGAACCCAGAGGTACCAGCTCCTGCGTCAGTTGGAGCGACAAAAGACAAGGGCAACTGTATCTTTTCTGACCTCCAGACCTGCAAGATAATGAACTGTGCCTGAGCAGAACGAAACCAGAGGAAACTATGGTGGAGGTCGGCAGCGATTGTGACGAGCAAATCGATCGTCAAACGTGGGTATAGGGACGAAAGACTGATCGAACTATCTAGTAGCTGGTTCCCTCCGAAGTTTCCCTCAGGACAGCTGGCACTCGGTACGCAGGTTTCTCCGAGGGCCGGTAAAGAGAATGATCAACACTTTGACTCCCGCACCCTATCCACCAACTACAAAAACTTAACCCTTTGATTCCCTCATCCTATAGGTATCTTCATTACATGTGAATCTGATCATAATTTCGGCCCAACAATTAAAAAAACAAGATTATGGTATATATGTTGTATGTACATGTATGTAAATACATGTATATATATAATTATATATATATATATATATATATATATATATATATATATATATATATATATACATATACATATATTCTATATATATATATATGTATTCACATATATATATATATTTTAAAATAAATACATATATATATATATATAATTATACACATATATGTATCTTCTTTTGTTGTAACGTATCAAATGAATGAGACTTTAGCAAGAATGAAATAAATAGATACTTGAAATAGTCTGCATGTAAAAAATGTTTTTCTTTTAAGAGAGACACACATACACTCGCGCTCGCGCACACACACGCACGCACACGCACACACACACACATACACACACGCATGCACGCACGCGCGCGCGCTTACACACACACACATACACACGAACAAGTTTCTCGTATACATTCTCCTTCAAAATCACAATCCATTTCGCTGTCAGCGTCTTTGTACATATTGTCTCTTCATAACAAAATGTGCTAGTAAAATGTTTCTTAGCTTTTTTCTCAATGGATCTTTACCAAATTTGAATAAAGATGTGGATCGTGAAAGAGTCGCGAATGCATAAGTATGAAAGTCATGGTGCCAAAATCAAAGTCACAACGACAAAAAAACAAAACAAAAAAAAAGAAAAGCCTAAAATCAGCACTTCCTGGGGTAGGTATGCAAACACCACTTCTCAGGAACTTCTGACAATGTTTATACTCTGTTCCCACTGCTGTGATTGACAGAAGCACTCATGCAGGCGGCCTCCATGATTCAGGCTACAGACTGTGACTGCAGACAAGTTGTCTTCTTGTCGGACGCCTTGTGCGTGCTGCAGGCATGCCAGAACAACACGCTCCCCCTCCTGTCTAGAGCTCTGCACCAGGTTGCCACAACCAGAAGAGCAGTTCTATAGTGGATTCCAGCCCACTGCGGAGTCTCCAGGAATGAGCGAGCTGATATCCTTGCTAAGGAGGGAGCCAGAGAAGAACAACCTAACAACAGTGTCAGCTACAGTGAGAAGAGGAGCATCATCAGGGCGCTTTCCATGCCGAGACGACAAGGGATGACTACCACCTGTTGTCTAGAGAGCAGCAAGTTGTCCTGGTGAGGTTGCGCACTGGTCACAATAGGCTGAACAACCACATGTACCACAAACTGAAGCTGGCGCCCTCCCCAACCTGTCCTGCGGTCAAGAAGACCAAACCACGGAGCATTATACTCCAAAGATGTCCCCTTCACCAGGTGGCAAGACAGAACGTGTGGCCGACAGACACTTCGCTGACAACCAAACTCCATGGCTGCAGACAGGAGCTGGAAAAGACGGCTGCATTCATCACCCGGACTCAGCTGATTGTGTAGCAGCGTACGCCAAGAAGAAGAAGAAGACTGCTGTGATAGTCTTCCGCTGCCCTCGTTTCACATTAAGTTTGATTTCATTGATGCTTCTTTTCAAAGACACTTTAAACTCGAGAAATACAAAATCTGGGTTTCTATGATAACTTTTTGTGTACAAAGGGAGACTGACAGAACGGCTTGACTATCCTGTTGAATGGCTGGACCGTCTTGGTTTTATTCGAGGTTGTTCCATGCATTTATTTATTTATCTACTCATTTTTGGACCCGTCTGCATGTCTTGAATATCAATTTCCCATGATCTTTATTGCCTTTCAAATGAATATGACGCAGACGGTGATGACGTTATCGATGTCGTTTCTGCTGCTGATACCCTTCTTTCTCTTTTCCGTCATTTTTCTGTTTTGTTTTGTTTTTTGTTGTCTCTGTTTGTTTATTTGGTTTTGTTGTTGCTGTTGTTGTTGTTGTTGTTGTTGTTGTTTTTTGGTGTGGGGGGGTCCCTAAAATCTTGTCGTCGTCATCATTGTCATAGTGTTTTTCTGTCCTTTTTAGTTTTCATTCGTTTCTTTATTCCTTTGATTGGTAGTTTGTTTGTTTGTTTTGTTTTTGTTTGTTTGTTTGTTTTTTTGTTTTTGTTTTGTTTTTTGTTTGTTTTTGAATAAGAATTCTTGTTTTGGTCTGTTGTTTTGCTGTAATATTATGTGAGTTATTCTTTCCTTGTTCTTCATGTTGATTATTTTCCAATTTATCAACACTGACACTGACCAGCAAGGACCAAGGACAAAGATATCTTCACCGACTGTAACGAGGAAAACAGAGCTCTGATAATCGAAGCAAAACTATGTAAATCGTAGGTTTTTTTCCCTTTAAAAATGACTTTCTTAACTAATTCTTACGTTGATAATTCCATGACACACACAACAAGCTTCATTATAAAACAGACAAACAATACAAACTCAAAGACTGTCTGTGAACTCACGCCAAAACGAAAGCAAGCGCCCGGCCTCTTTTGACGTCTTTCGCGTATTATCGCTTTCAAAACAAACAAACAAATAAACAAATCAAAAACAAAAAAAACAAAAAAAGTCAAGATCCACGAAAAACACACCAAACAAAACACACCAACAAATGAAAAAAAGCGCAAAGAAAACAAACTTTTTATTCTTATCTTTTTTTTGTTTTTGTTTTGTTTTGTTTTGTTTTTTTTTGTTTAAAAAAGATCCAGATCTGAGTGGAAGAACACTACTGAAACCGATACAAACTGACGAATAATGAGACTAATGATGTCAAAAAGAGAAGCAGGGACCGGCACGATAATAAAGTGGGTAAGACGTTGGACTTCCAATCAGGAGGTCTGAGTTCGATAATGCCTTGGTGCCTCCAGCCTGGTGGATAGAGAGTGAAGGCTCCCCCCCCCCCCCATCTCCCAGGTCAACTTGTATGCAGACCCGTTAGTGCCTTAAAACCATTTGACTCCCACGCCCTATCTACCAATTGCAAAAACTTAACCCTTTGACTGCAGGAAGCTGGTGGATAGGGTGAAGGAGTAAAAGGGTTCAGTTTTTCCTTTGCTAGCATGGTTGACAATGAAGGATGCTGGTGGACAGTGTGCGGGAGTCAAAGGGTCAAACTCCTTTTGGGTGTTTATATGCACTCAAGAGCGTCAAATATGCACGTTTAACTTTCTGTTTGTCATGTCAGTGTCCGATGGCTTATAGAAAGATAAAATCATCCAGCAAGCACGCCCACCGAAGATGGAGTATGCAGACTGTGTAGCAGCATATTGCCTGCATAATGTGGACAAAAACAACCTGCATTACACGCATCGGAGAAAATTCGGATCGATAAAAAGAAAATCACAATAGTAATAATAATAATAACAATCATCATCATCATCATCATCATCATCTTCTTCTTCATGATACATTAAACTCTATGGGCGTTCTAGAGGAGTCAAACACACACACACACACACACACACACACACACACACACACACACACACACACACACACACACACACAGAGAGACACACACACACACACAAACACACACACACACACACACCATACACACACACATACACACCTCTCTCTCTCTCTCTCTCTCTCTCTTTAATGATGGCAATCATATCGTTGTTGATATCCATACCTTTCTACAGTGTTTCATCATTCCTCATCAACTAGACACAGATACAGAGGATTGATGATGCTAATCACTTTAAATAACACACACACACACACACACACACACACACACACACACACACACACACACACAAACACACACACACGCACGCACGCACGCACGCACACACACTTGGAGAGAGAGAGGGGGAGGGAGAGAGAGAGACTGCGGGGAGGGGGGGTTGTAGAACTCAGATTTCAGATGGTGTACTGACGTAAGCATTTGCTCAAATCCCAGACAAACAGGTTATTTTAACTCAGTATGAAAATGCAAAGTCATACGTTTGTGTGTGGGGGCTGGGGTGGAACAGACAGACAGAAAGAGAGAGAGTGTGTGTGTGTGTGTGAGAGAGAGAGAGTGTGTGTGTGCGTGTGTGTAAGAGAGAGAGAGAGAGAGAGAGAGAGAGAGAGAGAGAGAGAGAGAGAGAGAGAGAGAGAAAACAAGAAAAAAATGAACAAATCTATACTTTTGAAGATAGTGACATCTGCAGTTTGAGACCTTTTTGCATCCAGCCTTTTCCTAAGATGGATGAACTATAGCAATACAAGGACACTGTAATGCGCATGGAAGATCTGTACTAATACAAATGAACTATAATATTGTGTGTGTGCGTGTGTGCGATGTGTGTGCGTGCGTGCGGGGTGCGTGCGGGGTGTGTGTGTGTGTGTGTGTGTGTGTGTGTGTGTGTGTGTGGTGTGTGTGTGTGAGAGAGAGAGAGAGAGAGAGAGAGAGAGAGGGTATGTGTGTGTAACTGAGTGTACGTGTATGTATGTGTGTTGTGTGTGTGTGTGTGTGTGTGTGTGTGTGTGTATGTGTGTGTGTGTGTGTGTGTGTGTGTGTGTGTGTGTGTGTGTGTGTGTGTGTGCGTGCGTATGCTTGCTCGCGTGCGTGCGTGCGTGCGTGCGCGCGCGTAAAATGTCTCAAAATTCCATTTCAGTTCTCAAAGTTCAACTACCCTACTCCCAACACACATACGCTCGTATGCGCACACTGGCTACAAAGGCTTAACATGTGTGCGTAGACTGTGGGAAAGGGGATATAGTGTGGAAATGTGTGCATACGATGAACGTTCTGTCTGTTTGTCCTTTGGTTGGATGGTTGTGTATGTGTGTGGTATTTTGTGTGTGTGTATTTGTGTGTGTGTATTTTGTGTATTTTGTGTGTATGTGTATTTTGTGTGTGTGTGTTTTTGTGTGTATGTGTATTTTGTGTGTGTGTGTATTTTGTGTGTATGTGTATTTTGTGTGTGTGTGTATTTTGTGTGTGTGTGTGTGTGTGTGTGTGTGTGTATTTTAGGGTGTGTGGGTGGGCAAAGGGGGGGGGGGGAGAGTATGTATACATTTATACCCATAAACATACATGTACGTATATGGGTACGCATTGCTTGTATACGCTCATTTGTATACATGTATTGATGTGTGTGTTCTGATGTGTGGTGGTATGCGTGTGATATGGGAGTACTTCCGTACGTACTACACCCCCTATCTTGTAAAATGTGCAACACACATTGAGTCGAAATGAGTTTGAAGAATAGTGCCATAAAAAATTTCATTTATATATATATTTATTTATTTATTTGTTTTATTTATTTTATTTATTTATTTATTTCTCTTTTGGGGGGAGGGATTGGGCTGCCGGGATCATTTCTGTGTGTTATTTTGTTTAGTGATAAGTCACGCTGGGTTCCCCAAAGCTGGCATCACAAATGTTCGGCACGCACTAACACGAAACATATTGCAGGCATCTTCCAGAAACCCAAAAGGAAGAACATTATTGTACGACTGACTGCCCAAGGCTTGAAAAAGAAGGTGCAGGGGAGATGGAAGGAGGAGGGGAGGGGTGGAGGTCCGGGGACATGTAGTCTGGCACCGCTTGGTTCCAAGGAAAAACAGACGTTCATACGTCTTACTGTGTACCTTAAAAAAAAAACCTCCCCTTTCTTAAATACTATATAGGGGCACGAAAAGGTGGGGGGGGGGGGGATGGCGTTGGTTCATATCGACCCGGAGAGACATGTGGGTGGGTGTTTGCGTCGGTCTGTGTGTCTGCGATAAAAAAAAAATATGTTAACAAGATTTTCTCAGCTTTTTCTAGGTAAGTTTTTGTACCAAATTTGAGTCACAGATTTGGATCGCTGAGAAATCGCAAATGAGCATGGAAACCATGGTAACATGGTAACAGACATATGGACTGGGAGGCAGAGGGGGTGGTCTAGAATCAGCACTTTTAGGGGTAGGTGTGTGAACTGCACTTTAGCAGGAATTTCTGACAATATTTACATCCAGTTTCCACCGTTGTGACAGTTTTACCACTATCTCACTTCGCATCCGGTCTTATATCATCCAATGTTTTTGAAGGTCAGAGTTACCTTGAGACGTACAAAAATGTAGAATTTTTCTGCAACAAAAGAAAGAAAATAGGGAAAATGTTAAAATAGCCTGACCGTCTTGTTTTTTTTCCTTTGTCTCAGACCCTGCAGTGACGGAGAAACCGTTTCTTTGATATTTGTATTGGCACAACTGCAAAACCCTCTTCCTTGAATTCCCCATGGAAGGTCCCAAGCATAGAATCTACATTCTATTCCGCGGGTCCAAAGCCGTTAGATCAACAACAAGAAGCGAGGGAAAGAAGAAGCGGTAGGGAGGACAGGTGGAAATGAAAGAAGGAAGGGACGTACAAAAAAGGGGAGGGAGAGAGAGAGAGAGAGAGAGAGAGAGAGAGACAGACAGACAGACAGACAGACAGAGAAAAGACAGAGAGACACACAGAGACACAGACAGAGAGACACAGACACAGTCAGAGAGAGGGGGGGTGAGACAGAGAGACAGACAGACAGACAGACAGAGACAAAGACAGACAGACACACAGAGACACAGACAGCGAGACACAGACACAGTCAAAGAGAGGGGGGGGTGAGACAGAGAGAGAGACAGAGAGAAGAGAGAGAGAGAAGAGAGAGAGAGAGAGAGAGAGAGAGAGAGAGAGAGAGAGAGAGTGAGAGAGGAAAAGTAGATCTAGATGCTGTTTTCGTAGTTTGGTTTGCTTCTTTTTTTTTTTTTTTTTTTTTTTCCTTTTTTTCTTTCTCTCTGTCGTTTTCTTTTCTTTCCTTTTTTTTTGTTTTGTTTCATTGTTTGTTGATTTTCTTTTTTTTTCTTCTTCTTCTTTAAATGTAAAAGTTTATCCATGCGTAATAAAAGGAAGGAGGAAAAACAAGATCTAGATTGTATTTTCGTGGTCATGTTTGTTTACATATTTGTTTTCCCTCTTTTCACCCGTCTTTCTCTCTGGCTTTTTTTCTTGCTGTTAATGTTCTTGTTTTTGCTTTGTTTTTTAATGTTTGGTGCTTTTTTCTGTTTTCTGTTTGTTTCGTTTTGGTTTTGTTCAAGGTGAAGCTCTATCCATACGTAATTAGCAAGTGTTATTTAGGTAATTGTTGTTTAGGTTGTATTAACTGGTATTATTGATCTATGAAATATGATATTCAATTAACAAAGTGGCATTGTTTTATTATCAAAATAAACAAAAACATCCTCCTCGGTTAGGCCTGCTGCATCGCTGCTTGGCTGCTTGGCTTTGAAGGTGAGCAGTATATCTGGGATGCATGAAAAAAATATATAATGTATCATAGTATATCCCGGCGTCAACCAGGTCAGAAAGATACAAACACCTGCGGCAATGGTCAGGAGATTTGAGCTACACCCTCAAAGACGCATCCATGAAGTGGATAAGACTCGATTGTGTGGTCCCAGTCTTCCCAATGAGCCCATAGCGCGCTCAGCTCTGGGCAGGAGCCGATTGGAGCCGAAAAATCCCACGACGATTTTTCAACGGATTGATGGGGATTCCAAACCCACAATCTTCCACTCGGTGGTCCGTTGCGTTAACCACTACACCACGGCGACTGGTCTTAATTATGTGTTCACAGTCATTACTAAAATTGCGTCATTTTTTGACATCATGACAGGTCATCCGACTCAATTTTCCTGCCCACATATTTATCTGTCCTCGTATGGACAGTGCGTGCAGCGTGCACAAATTACACAGCGGACAACAGACTTCTCCATTCACACGCACATGTCAAACGCACATGGTGACTACGGCGTAAGAGAGACGGACGGGGGGGGGGGAAAGGGGGTTGTTTTCTGGTTTGAAAGGGAAGCGAAAATGATTCCCTGTCCGTCCTACTCTCATCCATTCAATCCACGTGTACTTAAACAATCATATACACATTTTTCTTGTTGTCTGTCCTCAGGAACGTGTTCTTCTTTGTATCTAATTTCTGTACCATAACTTTCTATTCGCATTTCATAAAATGGAACATTCAAGATTACAATTACCTTAAGGAAATTGAGAAAATAGGCTGAGAATATGTGCCTACTTATTTAACTGTTATACTATCTACAAAAAGTTAGGAAACAGGCTGAGATAGTGAATGTGCTTATTTAATTGTTATACTATTTACTGGAAGTTAGGAAACAGGCTGAGAATGTGTGCGTGTGCTTATCTAACTGTTATACATCTAAGGTATTGGAACAGGTGAGAATGCGTCGCGCGTGTGCTTATGTAATGTTATTATTCATCTGCAAAGAAGTTAGATATAACAGTGAGAAATGGTGCTGTGTGTTGTCTTATCTGTTATACTATCTACAAGAAATTAGGAAACAGGCTGAGAATGTGTGCGTGTGTGTGTGTGTGTGTGTGTGTGTGTGTGTGTGTGTGTGTGTTGTGTGTGTGTGTGTGTGTGTGTGTGTGTGTGTGTGTGTGTGTGTGTGTGTGTGTGTGTGTGTGTGTATGCGTGTGCTTATCTAACTGTTATACCATCTACAGGAAGTTAGGAAACAGACTGGGAAAATATGTGTGTGTGTGTGTGTGTGTGTGTGTGTGTGTGTGTGGTGTGTGTGTGTGTGTGTGTGCGTGTGTGTGTGTGTGTGTGTGAATGTGTGTGTGTGTGTGTGTGTGTGTGTGTGTGTGTGTGTGTGTGTGTGTGTGTTTGTGTGTGTGTGTGTGTGTGTGCTTGCTCATTTAACTGTTATACTATCTACAGGAAGTTAGAAAACAGGCTGAGAATGAGTGTGTGTTGTGTGTTGTGTGTGTGTGTGTGTGTGTGTGTGTGTGTGTGTGTGAGTGCGTGCGTGCGTGCGTGCGCGCGCGCGCGCGTGTGTGTGTGTGTGTGTGTGTTGTGTGTGTGCGCGCGCGCGCACGCGTGCTTACTTAATGATATCTATCTACAAAAAATTACGAAACAGGCTGAGAATGTGTGCGTGTGCTTATTTAATTGTATACCATCTATGTCTTTGTTCATCAGTGAAATGCATTCGACAGGCCGTGTGCTATGAATGAAGTGGTTGACATCAGCATTGGAAATTCCGCATACTGCACACATCGTCAAGGCGAGGATAGGTAAACATTAGGGCAAGAAATGGATCTGAGATGCTCTGTCAGGTTGGAAAAAAAACCCAACAAGTCGCACTTTTAGTAAAAACGTATGAGGACAAAAGTTTTGTACATGTACAGTCATCATCATCATCAGGTGCCCTGTCGCATGGTGTTGGCGATCATGGACTTCCATCTGCCTCTATCTCTCGTTGCCCCTAGCATCTCCCCCACCCTCCCTGTCCCCAGCCACTCTGCAAGTCCGTCCAGCATTTTCTCCCTGGGTCTACCCGGTGCTCTCTTTTCCTCCAGCTTTCCCGTTGTGACCAGGTGCTCCAAATCCCCCGTCCTCATAAAATGGCCTATAAATGTTCTGTTTTCCTAATCTTCCTTATGATGATCTACTTGTGTCTGCCTCCATCAAGACTGTCTCGTTTGTTTTCTTTGCTGTCCATGGAACCCTCAACATTCTTCTTAGAAACCACATCTCGGCTGCCTCAATCTTGTTCTGGCTTTGTTTTTTGACTGTCCACGCCTCGCATCCGTACAACAGTATTGGTTCTATATAACATTCAAGAACTCTCTTCCTGATGTTAATGATAGGCATTTGTTGGTAAGAATGCTTGTCATCTTCTTGAATGCTGTTTTGGCTTGGCCGATTCTGCCGGCGATTTCTGATGTGCATCTGCCGTCTGATGAAATGATCGTTCCCAGGTATTTGAATTTATCAACCTGTGTCAAGGTTGTGCCATTTGCTGTTATTTTGCATGAGGGGATTTCATGTTTTTTTTACTGATCACCATGACTTCAGTCTTCCTGCTGTTTAGTTCCAGCCCCTTACCTTTGCTTTCTATTTCTAGTATATTCACAAGGTTTTGTAGGTCTCTCTCACTTCCTGCAATTAGCACGGTGTCATCTGCATATCGAATGTTGTTTATCATTTTCCCTCCAATCTTTAATCCAGGGTCTTCTTCTAGGTTTCTCATGATGTTTTCGCTGTAAAGTGAAAACAGATCTGGTGACAAAACACAACCCTGTCTGACTCCTCTTTTGATACTTTGGAAAGAACTTACATTGTTTTCTATTCTCATTGCAGTGTTTGTTCCCAGTACATATTTCTGATTATTCGTAGATCTTTTCCATCAACATTGAGTCTCTCCAGTTGGTTGATCAATTCATCATGTCTTACCCGATCGAAAGCCTTGGTGTAGTCAACAAATCATAAATACAAATCCTTATTCATCTCATTTGACCTCTCTATGATAGTTCTTAGATGGCAATGATAGTTCCTTTCCCTTCCACAAATCCACACTGTTCTTCTGCTATTTCTCTTTTGATTCTATTCCTTGTCCTCATCATGATTATTCTTAACAGGAATTTTTGTTACATGTACAGTATGTAAAACAATTTTTAAAAAACCTTCTCAGACTCAATTCCCAGCCAGGGACAGACACCACAAAGTATTTTCTGTCTTATAGTTCTATCACATATCGTATAGACAGCGAGTAGTAAGACAAAAATGCTTGCACAAATACGATAATAATAAGAACAAAGAAAAAGCGCAAGAAGGAAAGAAAGAAAGAAAGACACAAAGAAAGACATAAAGACAGAAAGAAGAAATGAAAGAAGAAAAGAAAGAAAGAAGAAGAAAGAAAGAAAGTCAATAAACCTAGCAGACAGCGGTGGCGTTCCTATACAAATCCTGCTCTCTCTCTCTCTCTCTCTCTCTCTCTCTCTCTCTCTCTCTCTCTCTCTCTCTCTTCCCCTTCCTTCCCTCCCCCTTCTCTCTCTCATCTTTCCCTCCCTCTCTGTCTCTCTCCCTCTCACTTTCCCTCTTTTACACTCTGTCTATCTTTGACCGAGTCTCTCATCAGGTTAAGTACGGGAAAGGTAAGCTGTCTGCAAAAGACACAAGACTATAGTCGAGCCGTTTGACTTTCTTCGTCAAAGAGCAGAATCAATAGGTCGTTAATTGTCTGCCCCTTGCATGGAAACTTCTTGAGCCATTACCTATGCATGTGAAGTCTCTCGTCTCTGTCTGTCTGTCTGTCTGTCTGTCTGTCTGTCTGTCTCTCTCTCTCTCTCTCTCTCTCTCTTCTCTATCCCTCTAATTTCCCCCCTCTTTCTATCCTTTCTCTCTAACCTCTCCTCTCTCTCTCTTATCTCTTTCTCTCTCACTTCTCTCTCCCACCTGTCTCTATCCCGTTTTTCTACCTCCTCTCTCTACTGTCTTTTCTTTTCTCTCTCTCTCTCTCCTCTCCTCTCTCCTCCTCTCTCTCTCTCTCTCTTTCTTGCTCTCTCCTTGTTTTTTTTTTTCTTCCTCACTCCGTCCCCTTTTTTTAACTCTCCTCTTTAACCCTTTGACTCCCGCACCCTATCAACCAAATGTAAAAACTTAACCCTTTGACTCCTTCATCCTATCCACCAGCTTCCTGCAGGAAACAGGTAGAAAGGGTGAGGAAGTCAGAAGGTTAAGCTTTTGCTTTGCTAGCATGCTGGTGGACATGTGCGGGAATCAAAGGGTTAAACAACAACAACAACAAAAGGTGGGACGAATATTTCATACTGAACAGAGGGCTCTGTGTGTGTGCATTTGTCTGTGTGTCTGTCTCTCTGTGAGAAAACAAAATGTGTGGACAGAAAATTTCTCGGTCCTCTATGGATGAATCTTTACCAAATTTGGGCCAAAGGTGTGGACCGCCGAAAAATTGCCAAAGGATAAGTTTGGAAGTGAAGGCATCATTTGGCGATGTTTAAGGTTGTCTGATAAAGAAAAACTTGCAAGCAAAATAAACAAACAAACAAATAAATAAAGCTCTTTAAAAGGTAATTAGAAACAAAGTAGCAATGATAAAGGAAGAAAACAAATGTTAAACGTAAATACTCATATTTCTGATTTCATGTTAAGGTCACTTTTGATGAACTGAGTTTATGCTTACACTGGTGTATGTGTGTGTGTGTGTGTGTGTGTGTGTGTGTGTGTGTGTGTGTGTGTGTGTGTGTGTGTGTGTGTGTGTGTGTGTGTGTGTTGTGTGTGTGTATGTGTGTGTGTGTGTTGTGTGTGTGTGTGTGTGTGTGTGTGTGTGTGTGTGATGTGTGTGTGTGTGTGTGTTGTGTGTGTGTGTGTATGTGTGTTGTGTGTGAGTGTGTGTGTGTGTGTGTGTGTGTGTGTGTGTGCGCGCGCTGTGTGTGTGTGTGTGTGTGTGTGTATGTGTCGTCTGTGTGTGTAGTGTGTGTTGTGTGTTGTGTGTGTGGTGTGTGTGTGGTGTGTGGTGTGTGTGTGTGTGTGTGTGTGTGTGTGTGTGTGTATGGTCGTGTGTGTGTATGTGTGTGTGCACGCGCGAGCGTGCGTGTGTGTGCACGCGCGTCCTTTCCTTGAAACAAATAAAACAAGACGTCAGACTTCCCACCGTGATGTCCTGAGTTCAGTCCTACCTGGGTACCTCGGGCCTGGTGGGTAAAGGGTGGAAATACACCTATCTCCCATGTCAACATGTGTGTATACCTGTTAGTGCCTAAACCCCCTTTTGTGTGTGTATGTGCTCAACATCAAATATGCACGTTGGATGCTTTATAACTCATGTCTATGTCCGCGTGGCTTACGGAAACATACAACACACAGCATACACGCCCACCGAAGATGGAGTATGCAGACTATGCAGCAACGTGATGCCTGCGCGATGTGTGCAAAAAACAACGTGCATACACTCATTCAAACAAACAAACAAACAAAAAACAAACAAAAAACAAACAAAACAAACAAAAACAGGAAACAAAAATTAAACAGCCTCGGAAAAAAAAGATTTATTTAAAGATCAAACAATTTTCACAAAAGGACAAAAAAAATCACCACGGCTATCAACTAAGCCACACGTCTACTAACAACAACAAGACAAAAAAAACAAAACACACACACACACACACACTAACACACACTCACACACACTAACACACAACACTAACACACACACTCACACACACACACACACACACACACTACACACACACACACACACTCACACACACACACACACAAACACATACACTCACACACACTCACACACACACACACACAAAACACACACACACACAACACACACACACACACACAAACACACACACACACACACACACACACACACACACACACACACACACACACACACACACACACACACACACACACACACACACACACTAGGCAGGGACGAAGTGGGTTTTTTTTTTCAATGGGTGCAGTCCAGAAAGACAGAGCCTGGAATCTTATTCAACGTGATCGGCACGTGAAAGTTTAATGCTAGTGCCCGTCTTGAGTTTGGCGAGAGGTGTGTCTCTTCCTCTTCCTCATCGCGTGCTTAGCAACCATGACTTGTGACAGGTCAGGAGTGTTCCCACGCAATATCGATCCCGGTCATTTTATTTATTTATTCATTTACTCATTTACAGGAGCCATCAGGTGAATAAAGGTCGCCTAAAACCCAAGCCCCTTCGCTCACAGGATAGGCCTTTTGTGCATGGGTTAAGGGCGGGGTAACTAACCCCTACAGAAAATCTGGATGGATGAAGTCAAAGGTACCAAGCCAGCAGGGGATTCTTACAAACCATGGTACACGATCATCATCATCACATCATCATCAACATCATGTGCCCTGCTGCATAGCGTTGGCGATCATGACCCTCCAACGAATCTATCTTTTGTTGCTGCAAGCACTTTTCCCACCTCTCAGAGTGCCTTCATCCACTATGCAAGTCCGTCCAATATTTTCTCCCTAAGACCATCTGGTGCTCTGTTTTTTGCCTCCAGCTTTCCTGTTCTGATAAGTGCTCAAATTTCTTTCGTTTCATAAAATTTCCTATAAAAAAGAACATTAATAAAGATGATTAAGAAAAGACAAGTAACATTGATAGGTACCATGTAAACAACGCAAATATCTATATGGTTATCTCATCAAACAGGAAATGATCTTGCCCTCTACTAGATCCCCAGCGGGATTTTATAGGTGCTAATCTTTCAGATGAGACAGTAAAACGAGGTCCTGCGTGAAAGCAAACACTCAACGCACGTTTAAGATCCCACGGCAAAAACGGTAATAAAATGATACAGAACAATCTACTTCTATACGTAAACAGAAATACACCATACGTGGGGGGGGGGGGGGGGTGGCGTTGCATACTGGCAACGCGCTCTCCCTGGGAACGGCAGCCTGAATTTCACATGGTAAATCCATTATGATTAAAAAAGGGGGAAAAAATCCCAGTTTTTATGTGAACAAAGCAAGGTGAATTCAGTTTGATATGGAAAGAGATACTGTCAGAGCACGGTGTCCTTTGTAAAAACTATTTCGCGTACTCGCTGCTCCGTTGGAAAAAAACAAACAAACAAACAACCGCAAGTGAGAATGTGGCGTTTGAATATTTCACTGTTTCTATGGGACAAAGATCAGATTGCGGAAGTCAGCATTCCCATCATTCTTTTGAATTCAGTGTTTGGGCTTTTCTCTCTGTCTGTCTGTCTGTCTGTCTGTCTGTCTCCCTCTCTCTCTGTCTCCCGCATCTATTCCATTACTATTGCTTTATCATTCTTTTTCTTTTTCTCTCTGTGTCCACCTTCCCGATCTCTCTCTCTCTCTTTCTCTCCCCCCCCCTCTCTCTCTCTCTCTCTCTTTCTCACCTCCTCCCTTACTATAGCTTTATCATTGTTTTTCTCTCTGTGTCCACCTTCCCCATCTCTCTCTCTCTCTCTCCTCTCTCTCTCTCTCTCTTTTTCACCTCCTCCCTTACTATAGCTTTATCATTGGTTTTTCTCTCTGTGTCCACCTTCCCCATCTCTCTCTCTCTCTCTCTCTCTCTCCTCTCTCTCTCTTTTTCACTCCTCCCTTACTATTAGCTTTATCATTGGTTTTTCTCTCTGTGTCACCTTCCCATCTCTCTCTCTCTCTTCCTCTCTCCCTCTCTTTTTCCCTCCTCCTTACTATAGCTTTATCATTGGTTTTTCTCTCTGTGTCCACCTTCCCATTTCTCTCTCCTTCTCTCTCTCTCTCTCTCTCCTCTCTCTCTTTTTCACCTCCTCCCTTACTATAGCTTTATCATTGTTTTTCTCTCTGTGTCCACCTTCCCATCTCTCTGTCTGTCTCTCTCTCTCTCTCTCTCTCTCTCTCTTCTCTCTTGACTGACTGACTTATTTACGTATGTATGACTGAGAGTGACTGAGTGACTGAGTGACTGCTCCTTATGCACTGGCACGTAGGCAGCAACGAAAATCCTCCACTCCTGTCTGTACTGGGGCCAGCTTGTGCATGTATGCTATAGTATCCCAGGTGTGATCCAGGGCATTGAGATCTTATTCTGTTGCTGCTGTCGCCAGGTGTTCCTGGGTCTTCCTCCCTCGCATCTTCTTCTGGTGTCCAGTGAAAGGCAGTCCGGGTGATGTTTATCCTGCTCTTTCGGATGATGTGTTCCATCCACCTCCGTCGTCCTTTCGTGATGATGGTGTCCATATGTATTGTTTGCATTGGGCGAGCATTTGTTGGCAGAGAAGGTGTGGATCAGACAATTCGTATGGTTATTCGGAGGTTCTGTACGTGAAGGCTGATAGCACAATTGTCCAAATACACTGCATATGCCCTAGAATTCAGCAAAAAGGTCTTTGGGTTAACTAACAAATCGATTAAATTAACTAAATCAATGTACTACGTTAAGTGGCTTCCCTTATATGTTTTTTTAATATAAATTATGCATTAGCATTTACACTTAATATTGTAGTTTTGTTTGATTGAAACCAAAGCCCTGTATCTATTAAAACGTCTGAGGTTCTCAGTTTGTGAATTTCAGCTTCTTTTCCTGCCACACGCTTCTCTCTCTTTTTTTAAATTTTTTTATCTCTATCCTACTCTTCTCTCCTCGTTTTTTTTTTCACAGTGTTATTTCTCACAGTGACCTCCCCTGCCCCCGCCCCCACCACACTCCACCCCCCAAATCCTTCTCCTGTCCTCGTGTTGTGGCCCTAACAACCATGCCCCCCTCCCTGCCTGTGTGACAGGGACAATGAGGTAACAGATGGATCGTGAAGACAATACAGAGAAACACGCAGGCCGGCTCCGATCAAAATGGATCATCTGATTTTTTTTTTTTTAAAGTAAGGAAATCATAGCGTCACATCCATTCTATCATTTCCATTTCGTGACTATCGGGAACTTTCACCTCACTTCGCCTCTTCATCCCTTCCTTCTCCCCCTTCTCTTTTTTTTTTTTTGTGTGTTTCTTCTTCTTCTTCTGTTTCTTCTTCTTCTTCTGTTTCTTCTTCTTCTTCTTCTTCTTCTTTTTCTTCTTCTTCTTCTTTTTCTTCTTCTTCTTCTTCTTCTCTCTCTCTCTCTGTCTCCACTCTTTTGCCCGTTTGTTGAGGTTTTTGTTTCGTTGATTTTGTTTGTTTACTTGTTTATTTGTTTTGTTTGTTTGTTTGTTTGTGTCTTTCTTTCTTTCTTTCTTTCTTTCTTTCTTTCTTTGTTTCAATCTCCCTTGATCAATAAATGAGATGTACTTTCAGATCGATTTGAGGCGCTTCTGTCCATGTCTGCACTTGTCTGTCTCCGTGTCTGTATATATTGTCAACATTTGGGTCGGTAGGTGGTGTCCAGTAAACATTTCGAGTAAAACAGGCACTGCACAATTCTACCCCATGGCCCACTGAACTGGCAGCAATGCTGAGTCTCCTCCAGTGAGGGGTTCCATGGTGACGATTAAAGCTCATTTAGAGAAAATGGTTCTTCACTGAAACTGTGCAAGACCCACCCTGGCTATGATTCTGTGTTGGGAAGCTTATACGAGCCGATAAACTTCATGCACCGAAATAGTGTGCATGCATGCATTATGCCAAAAGAAAGAAAAACAATTGATAGCAAATCTTTCTCAACCGTAAATGGATCATAGTAAAGGCTTCCCATGGCCCTGAGATTTCTGTACAGTATTCTGAACCGTAAGAAAGATTTGGAGCCTTAAGTCGGAAGGATGGAGCTTTTTCACCTTAATTTTCGGCTCAGAATGTTTAAAAGGATGACAAATAGTGTTCACCAAGCTTACCAACCTTCGACTGAATGTACTTCCAAACAAAGCAAATAAACCTTCTTGAACAACACCTTCCCCAACCAACAATAACTACTTACTCGATACGGTCATGAGAATATTGCCACTATCATAACGAAAAGATGATGGAGATGGACTGGGCTCATCAATGAAAGACTATGGATAACATCAGCCAGACTGCTTTTGATTGGACACCAGAAGAACCACTAAGAGAGAAAGATCCAAGAACGAGGAACAAATGAAGGAGACCTCAAGACCCCGAAATCCATGTAATGTACACATACTATACAGAGGCTGGCCCAAAACAAACAGGAAAGGATCATCTTCGTTGCTTGCCTACTATTCAGTGACATATTGGGTGGTGAATAAGAACGTAAATTTGGACATGTTCAGCCCAGTAGCAAATCATCATCAGGCTCTCTCTCTCTCTCTCTCTCTCTCTCTCTCTCTCTCTCTCTCTCTCTCTCTCTCTCTCTCTCTCTCTCTCTCTCTCTCTCTCTCTAATGAAAAACACTTTTTATTCCAATGCCAAATTTTTGACACAATACGTGGAAAATGCAAAGTTTTTGAATCCGACATGGCCAAAAGACAAGATGTTGTATCTATTTTGTCATCTGATGACGAAGTCATAATCAAATCAGTGGCACTATATATTGCGGAAGCACAAAAAATAAGACATAAACACTTACAAGCCCGACAATAGTGCTAGACAATATCATACTGGGATTAATTTAATCTCTTTTGACTGATGTGGGCTATATCACGTTAACTCCAAAAGAAGCCGCTTTATTATAGACTGTTTTGTAAAGAGCTGTTTTCATTTGCTTTATTTTGCTTTGTTTGCCGATAATTTAAGAGTAGCTAATAATATGAAAATAATGGTATATTTGTAGAATATGTTAGAAGTGGATATTGAAAGGGTATATAGACACTTAAGGGTCTACTATACATGTTAACAAAAACAAAAAAACAAACAAACCAAAAAACAAATAAATAAAAGGCATAGTGATGTCCCTTGTTAACAGAGTATTTTGGGGCAGTTATGTGAAGATTATATTATTATCACTAAATGTAAGGTTTGGGTGGTCTAGCCCAGATGTTTCATCATATTACAGTTTTGATGTGTGTGTGTGTGCGCACGAGCGCGCGCCCGCGTGTGAGCGTATATGGATGCGTGTGAGTGTGTGTGGGTGTGGGTGTGTGAAAAAGATTTTGGTTTGTCTAAACCTAGACAAATTATTGGCCTGAATGTGGGAACACTGTTCTGATATTTTTTGTTGTTGTTTTCTTTGTATTATGTAGTAGTGGTAAAATGGATGATTGTTCATTATATATGATTTGAATATGTTCGACTGTTCAAGGAATGGATGTTCGATATTTTTTTTTGATTATGTGTGAAGAATTTGCGCACATACAAAGAGTGGATTATGTGTCGCACTACTGGAAAATTGTTATCCCCCTTGTCAAAAGACCTTTTCGGGTAATGACAATAAACAGTTTCAGTTTCAGTTTCAGTTTCTCTCTCTCTCTCTCTCTCTCTCTCTCTCTCTCTCTCCCTCTCTCTCTCTCTCTCTCTCTCTCTGTGGGCGTATATGTGTTTGCATGAGTTTGTATTTCTCTCTCTCTCTCTCTCTCTCTCTCTCTCTCTCTCTCTCTCTCTCTCTCTCTCTCTCTCATCCTTCCATAATGATAAGCGATATAGCCAAATGGCTGAGACACTTGCCATCGAACTGAAAGATCTGAGTTTGATCCCCTCGGATGCGGCCCGGTGGGCGAAAAGTGAAGATTCTTCTGATCTCCCGTGTCAACTTATCATGCAGACCTATCAGTGTTTGAACTCCCTTGGTGAGTATATACACGCAGAACATCATATAACCGGAGTAACGATGTATATTGTAAGCCATGTACGTCAATGTTAGGCATGAAATATTAAACAGACGTGCTCCAGATAAACAAAACCAGTCTGTTCTCTATAAATTTCATACCAAGAAAAAGAAATATCCAGATCTCAAGGACTGACCTCCTTAAACCCAGCCTAATATGTTCAGGAGCTACCCTTTGGAACACACTACCAAAAAGACATACGGGAATGTCTCAGAGTCACGAAATTTAAGAACAGATACACAACACATCCCAGGAACTAATCGTCCCTTGTACTATCTAACAACATCATATCAGCCACTAACACGTTTTTATAATACGTCATCATCATCATGTGCTCTGCCGCATGGCGTTGGCGATCATGGCCCTCCATACGAATCTATCCTTTGTCGCTGCAAGTATATCTCCTACCCTCTGTCTTTATCCACTCCGTCCAATATTTTCTCTCTGCGTCTACCCGATGCTCTTTTTCCCTCCAACTTTCCTGTTGTGACCAGGTACTCCAAATTCTCTTGCCTCATAAAATGTCCTGTAAACGTTGCTTGTCTTTTCCTAATCTTCTTCATTAATGTTCTTTTTGTGTCTGCCTCCTTCAAGACTGTCTCGTTTGTATTTTTTGCTGTCCATGGAACTCTTAACATTCTTCTCAGAAACCACATTTCAGCTGCCTAACTACTTAAAACCGTACTATTTCTTTGAACTGCAATGTTACTGATATCTGATGTTTCCACTGCTGAACAATTCATGCTGATCATGTGTAATTCACTTGGGTGACGGCTTGATGTTTAAAAGCATATATCTATTTCTCATTTCTACCTTACTGCCTATTAATGCCACTGGCTAGTAATGCAGCAACAAAGGCTTCCCACTCCTGTCTTTTCTGGACAAAGCATCTGTAATGTTTCTGGGGGGTGTTTAAAGACCTTGAAGTCTCTCACTGTTCATCATCAGATGGTTTTAGGTGTTCCTCTGTTATGTCTTCTTCCTGATGTCCTGTGAAAGGCGGGTGAGGACAGTCCGGGTCAAGTTTTCCTGCTCTCTGTGGATAAGATGCCCCAAACCATCTCCATCTTGTTTTCATGATGATAGTGCCCACTTTCTCTTGACTGCGTTCGGCAAGTTGTTGTTGGTTAGAGATGGTGCTAAGCTAGAAGATTCCTGTGATTCTTCAGAGATTCATCGCGTGGAGAAGAGAGAAAAAAAAGAACTCATTTCATACCCTCGTAAATAACATTTTGTTCTTGTACTTGTTCTTGTGTTTGATCGATCCCTTCTCAAGTTGCTTCTTTCCCTGAACCTTCACGTCCCTTTTTTCTATGCCCCCCTCCCCCTCTCCTCGTGATGTAGTCTCAGAGCCACGTCCATCCCTTCCCTCCCTCCCTCCCTCCCCCACCTCCCCCACCCCTCCTTGTCTGTGTGACAGGGACAATGAGATAACAGATGGATCGCGAAGACAGTAATGAGAAACACGCAGGACAACTCCGATCAAAATGGATCATGTGATATTTTTTTTAAAGGGTAAGGTAATCATAACGTCATATCCATTCTATCATTTCCATTTCGTGATTATCGGGAACTCTCACTTCCTTTCACCTCTCCCTCCCTTTCCCTCCCTCTCCTCCTCCCGACTCCTTATTCCGCTTCTCCTTCCTGTCTTTCTTTGTTCTCTCCGCTTCTCCTTCTGGACTTTTTGTTTTTGTTTTTTGTTATTTTGTTGTTGTTGTTGTTTGTTTGTTTGTTTGTTTGTTTGTTTGTTTGTTTGTTGTTTTCTTTCTGTTTCTCCTTGGCTGTTCGTCTTTGTTTACTCTGTTTCTCCATCTGGACTGTCTTTGTTCATTCCGTTTGTCCTTTTGGGTTGTGGATACTGTTGCTGTTGTTCATTTTGTTTCTTCTTCTGGGTTGTCCCCCCCCCCCCCCCTTCGTTCCAATTCTCCTTCTCAGCTGTCTTTCCTAATTCATTCTACTTCTACTTCACCTTTTGGTTTTGTTTGTTTGGTTGGTAGGTTGGTTGGTTGGTTGGTTGTTGTTGTTGTTGTGGTGGTGGTGGTGTTGGTGGTAGTGGTGATGATGGTGGTTCAGTTGTTGTTGTTGTTTTTGTTGTTGTTGTTGTTGTTGTGTGTGTCTGTGTTCACTCCATTTCTCTTTCCATGTTTTTCTTTGTTCATTCTGCTTCTCCTTTTAGACTGTCTTTATTCCGTTTCTCTTTCCTATGTTTCTTCGCTGATTTCGTGTTTCCATACTGACAATCTTTCTGCGTTCTACTTTTCTCTCTGAATCTTTATCATAGCTAAACGTAGGGCGGTAGTTTCACGTCGATTAGAGGGGCGTGATAGTCGAGTGTGTAAGACGCCAGCCTTTCAATCAGAAGGTCTTGGTTTGATCCTACCTGGTCTTCTCCTGGCCAGTGTGTAAAAGGTGGAGATTTTCCGATCACCCAGTTCAACATGTTAATGTTTACAGACTTGTTGGCGCTTGGCCCCTCTTCGAGTGCATGCGCACACAAACATACAGTATACGCGTTAAAGTCTTTGTAAGTTATGTCATCGTCCCATAGCTTATGAAAACTCGGACACACCCAGCCAGCATGCATGTCCACCAGGGACGCACTGCAGACAATTATGCAGACTATGCAGCAATATGCCACACTGCGCGGTGTGCGCATACTCACATCCACAAACTTGTATCTCTTAGGGAAAAAATTTCGATTCATGGAGTTTGTGTGCCTGTGTCTGTATGTGCCTGTACAGTTTGTGTGCCTGTGTCTGTATGTGCCTGTAGAGATTGTGTGCCTATGTCTGTATGTGCCTGTAGAGTTTGTGTGCCTGTGTCTGTATGTGCCTGTAGAGTTTGTGTGCCTGTGTCTGTATGTGCTTGTAGAGTTTGTCTGCCTGTGTCTGTATGTGCTCGTAGAGTTTGTCTGCCTGTGTCTGTATGTGCCTGTACAGTTTGTGTGCCTGTGTCTGTATGTGCTTGTAGAGTTTGTGTGCCTGTGTCTGTATGTGGCTGTAGAGTTTGTGTGCCTGTGTCTGTATGTGCTTGTACAGTTTGTGTGCCTGTGTCTGTATGTGCTTGTACAGTTTGTGTGCCTGTGTCTGTATGTGCCTGTACAGTTTGTGTGCCTGTGTCTGTATGTGCTTGTAGAGTTTGTGTGCCTGTGTCTGTATGTGCTTGTACAGTTTGTGTGCCTGTGTCTGTATGTGCCTGTAGAGTTTGTGTGCCTGTGTCTGTATGTGCCTGTAGAGTTTGTGTGCCTGTGTCTGTATGTGCCTGTAGAGTTTGTGTGCCTGTGTCTGTATGTGCCTGTAGAGTTTGTGTGCCTGTGTCTGTATGTGCCTGTAGAGTTTGTGTGCCTGTGTCTGTATGTGCCTGTAGAGTTTGTGTGCCTGTGTCTGTATGTGCCTGTACAGTTTGTGTGCCTGTGTCTGTATGTGCCTGTACAGTTTGTGTGCCTGTGTCTGTATGTGCCTGTAGAGTTTGTGTGCCTGTGTCTGTATGTGCCTGTACAGTTTGTGTGCCTTTGTCTGTATGTGCTTGTAGAGTTTGTGTGCCTGTGTCTGTATGTGCTTGTACAGTTTGTGTGTCTGTGTCTGTATGTGCCTGTACAGTTTGTGTGCCTTTGTCTGTATGTGCCTGTAGAGTTTGTCTGCCTGTGTCTGTATGTGCTTGTAGAGTTAGTCTGCTGTGTCTGTATGTGCTTGTAGAGTTTGTGTGCCTTTGTCTGTATGTGCCTGTACAGTTTGTGTGCCTGTGTCTGTATGTGCCTGTACAGTTTGTGTGCCTTTGTCTGTATGTGCCTGTACAGTTTGTGTGCCTGTGTCTGTATGTGCCTGTACAGTTTGTGTGCCTTTGTCTGTATGTGCCTGTACAGTTTGTGTGCCTTTGTCTGTATGTGCCTGTACAGTTTGTGTGCCTGTGTCTGTATGTGCCTGTACAGTTTGTGTGCCTTTGTCTGTATGTGCCTGTACAGTTTGTGTGCCTTTGTCTGTATGTGCTTGTAGAGTTTGTCTGCCTGTGTCTGTATGTGCTTGTAGAGTTAGTCTGCCTGTGTCTGTATGTGCCTGTACAGTTTGTGTGCCTTTGTCTGTATGTGCCTGTAGAGTTTGTCTGCCTGTGTCTGTATGTGCTTGTAGAGTTAGTCTGCCTGTGTCTGTATGTGCCTGTAGAGTTTGTGTGCCTGTGCCTGTATGTGCCTGTAGAGTTTGTGTGCCTGTGTCTGCATGTGCTTGTAGAGTTTGTGAGCCTGTGTCTGTATGTGCTTGTAGAGTTTGTCTGCCTGTGTCTGTACGTGCCTGTATAGTTTGTGTGCCTGTGTCTGTATGTGCTTGTAGAGTTTGTGTGCCTGTGTCTGTATGTGCCTGTAGAGTTTATCAGCCTGTGTCTGTATGTGGCTGTAGAGTTTGTGTGCCTGTGTCTGTATGTGCTTGTAGAGTTTGTCTGCCTGTGTCTGTATGTGCTTGTAGAGTTTGTGTGCCTGTGTCTGTATGTGCCTGTACAGTTTGTGTGCCTGTGTCTGTATGTGTCTGTACAGTTTGTGTGCTTTTGTCTGTATGTGCCTGTAGAGTTTGTGTGCCTGTGTCTGTATGTGCCTGTACAGTTTGTGTGCCTGTGTCTGTATGTGCCTGTAGAGTTTGTGTGCCTGTGTCCGTATGTGCCTGTAGAGTTTGTGTGCCTGTGTCTGTATGTGCCTGTAGAGTTTGTGTGCCTGTGTCTGTATGTGCTTGTAGAGTTTGTGTGCCTGTGTCTGTATGTGCCTGTAGAGTTTATCTGCCTGTGTCTGTATGTGCTTGTAGAGTTTGTGTGCCTGTGTCTGTATGTGCTTGTAGAGTTTATCTGCCTGTGTCTGTATGTGCCTGTAGAGTTTGTGTGCCTGTGTCTGTATGTGCCTGTAAAGTTTGTCTGCCTGTGTCTGTATGTGCCTGTACAGTTTGTGTGCCTGTGTCTGTATGTGCCTGTAGAGTTTGTGTGCCTGTGTCTGTATGTGCCTGTACAGTTTGTGTGCCTGTGTCTGTATGTGCTTGTAGAGTTTGTGTCCCTGTGTCTGTATGTGCTTGTAGAGTTTGTGTCCTGTGTCTGTATGTGCTTGTAGAGTTTGTGTCCCTGTGTCTGTATGTGCTTGTAGAGTTTGTGTCCCTGTGTCTGTATGTGCTTGTAGAGTTTGTGTCCCTGTGTCTGTATGTGCTTGTAGAGTTTGTGTCCCTGTGTCTGTATGTGCTTGTAGAGTTTGTGTCCCTGTGTCTGTATGTGCTTGTAGAGTTTGTGTCCCTGTGTCTGTATGTGCCTGTACAGTTTGTGTCCCTGTGTCTGTATGTGCTTGTAGAGTTTGTGTCCCTGTGTCTGTATGTGCTGTAGAGTTTGTGTCCTGTGTCTGTATGTGCCTGTAGAGTTTGTGTCCTGTGTCTGTATGTGCTTGTAGAGTTTGTGTCCTGTGTCTGTATGTGCCTGTAGAGTTTGTGTGCCTGTGTCTCTGTATGTACCTGTACAAAGAGAAAGATAAACGGCTATTTCCGAAACAGGCTACATTAGAACAAATTAGCATACCGGATTCCACAATGTTGAAACCTGTTACTTCTACGATCTACTACAGTTCACTGTTTTATATACAGTCGAAATGTCAAGAAATGTTAACCGGATTGTTTCCCTATTTCAGGTATTAAATTTGACCTGAAAATTCAATTCCATTTTAGCGTGCATTTCTTTATGATGTATGTATTTCAATGAAGATTCCTTATGAATTTTCAGTGTAATGTTTGCTTCTTTATTTCTATTTATTTTTGTTTTGTTTTGTTTATTTTGGACAAATGTCTCTGCCAAAGGTGTCTAAGGCACACCCTCTACGCTTTCCTTTTGTGTGTCTGTAAGACTTCCATTTTTTACATTTTTACGTTACAGTGGTCCATTTGATTAATTGATAAGATCGCCATTCTGGTATCGCAGAAGTTGTGTGTTTAAACCTCAAACGGGGAACAAGCCTGATTTATTTAGTTCTTTCTGGTTTACCAGCTTCTTCTCCCTCTCTCTACAACACACACAAAACACACCTGTTCGTCTTGTCCTCAGAAAAAAAAACAAAAAAACACTGATCATGTCAATCCTCTTCTTCGCTCTCTGCATTGGTTGCTTGTTTCAAACAGAATTGAATACAAGTAGGATACCTTGAGCTGTAAATCTGTTCATTAGTCTGCTCCATCCTACCTTTGTGACAACATCAATATTTATACGCCATCTCGCACCTTTCGCTCAGCTTCAAATGCTCTTTCCCCTCAGCTTCCTAGATTTAAACTAGCAACTGCTGGCCAGCGTTCTTTTGCTGTTTCAGGACCGTCAGCCTGTAATAG
>CM060315.1:68664232-68666732 GCA_030674185.1 Monoplex corrugatus | reverse complement strand
AGAGAGAGAGAAGAGAGAGAGAGGCAGACAGAGACAGACAGACAGAGACAGAAGAACAACAGATAAACAGACAGACAGAGAGACAGACAGAGAGAACGAAACATACGAAGCCACAAAACATGACCAAAACTAGCGCATTTTTTTGTCTTTCTGATCTGTGTAAAAGCTGTTCCAGTTAAACTACCATTAAACGCACGCACGCACGCACGCACGCACCACCATCACACACACACACACACACACACAACACACACACACACACACACACACACACACACGTCGACGGACATAACCGCCAAACCTGTGATCTTGGGGCTTAAACTCTTGTCCATGTTGTAGCATCAGAGATTAATATCCTGTTGGACATGGCAGCATTAAACAGTTAACTCTTTGACTCCCTCACGTGTCCACCAACATCCTTCAGGACTCTCTCACCCTGTCCACCGGCATCCTTCAGGATTCTCTCACCCTGTCCATCCCGCATCCTTCAGGATTCTCTCACCCTGTCCACCGGCATCCTTCAGGATTCTCTCACCCTGTCCACCGGCATCCTTCAGGATTCTCTCACCCTGTCCACCGGCAT
The DNA here is from genome assembly GCA_030674185.1 of Monoplex corrugatus. Taxonomy (NCBI): domain Eukaryota; kingdom Metazoa; phylum Mollusca; class Gastropoda; order Littorinimorpha; family Ranellidae; genus Monoplex; species Monoplex corrugatus. Next base: position 68,666,149 of record CM060315.1, on the reverse strand, counting down.
CCTTCAGGATTCTCTCACCCTGTCCACCGGCATCCTTCAGGATTCTCTCACCCTGTCCACCGGCATCCTTCAGGATTCTCTCATCCTGTCCACCACATCCTTCAGGATTCTCTCACCCTGTCCAACAGACATCCTATCCACCAGTCATCCTACAGACTCTCTCTATCACCACTCCTGCTTCACCATCCACCAGCATCCTAAAGGATCTCTCACCCTATCACCAGCATCCTACAACTCTCTCACCCTATCCACCAGCATCCTACAACTCTCTCACCCTATCCACCAGCATCTTACAGGACTCTCTCACCCTGTCCACCAGCATCCTAAAGGACTCTATCACCCTATCCATCAGCATCCTACAGGATTCTCTCACTCCCGTCCACCAGCATCCTACAGGATTCTCTCACCCTGTCCACCAGCATCCTAAAGGAACTCTCTCCACCCTAAATCCACCAGCATCCTAAAGGACTCTCTTCAACCTATCCACCAGCATCCTAAAGGACTCTCTCACCCTATCCACTAGCATCCTACAGGACTCTCTCACCCTATCCACCAGCATCCTGAAGGACTCTCTCACCCTATCCACCAGCATCCTAAAGGACTCTCTCACCTTATCCACCAGCATCCTAAAGGATTCTCTCACCCTATCCACTCAGCATCCTAAAGGATCTCTCACCCTTATCCATCAGCATCCTTCAGGATTCTCTCACCCTATCCACCAGCATCCTAAAGGACTCTCTCACTTTTCCACCAGCATCCTACAGGATTCTCTCACCCTTCCACCAGCATCATACAGAACTCTCTCACCCTATCCACTAGCATCCTACAGGATTCTCTCACCCTATCCACCAGCATCCTAAAGGACTCTCTCACCTTATCCACCAGCATCCTACAGGATTCTCTCACCTTATCCACCAGCATCCTAAAGGACTCTCTCACCTTATCCACCAGCATCCTACAGGATTCTCTCACCCTATCCACCAGCATCCTAAAGGACTCTCTCACCCTATCCACTAGCATCCTAAAGGATTCTCTCACCCTATCCACTAGCATCATACAGGACTCTCACCCTGTCCACCAACTTCCTACAGAACTCCCTCACCGAGTGCACCAGCATCCTATAGGATTCCCTCACCCTGTCCACCAGCGTCCTGCAGGATTCTCTCACCCTGTCCACACCAGCATCCTAAAGGACTCTCTCACCCTGTTCACCAACATCCTGCATGACTCCCTCACCCTGTTCATCAATTTTCTTCTGGACTTCCTCACCTGGTCCACTAACATCCGTCAGAACTCCTTTCCCCTTTCCACCAGCTTCTATCAACTTCTTGGCGTAAGCTGACGGAATCAGGTGGATAAAGGGCTGAGGTGTCAAAGGGTTAATCTCCTGCGAGACCTGACAACGGAACAGCTGTGATTAAGCATCAAGCCTGTCACCCTGTCAATGACAGGTGCTGCCAATGAGCGACCTATTTCCCTCCCTCCTCCCCTGCCCCTCCCAACCCCTCCCCCCGTGCTATCCTTACACCTGTCGTTCTCGCCGCACCTTGCCATTCCGTGCCACACACGCCTTACTCAGCAACACAGGCATGAGGAGTGGGTGTCAGACGCCTGCTGAACGGTCTGATCGGTCCAAATGTTCAGCTATCTCGTGACACAGACGTCAGTTGCTGCTATTGGGATGGAACACTCCTCGACCATTCTGTTATCGTAATCTTTTCGGATTAGGTATATATATAGAGGTACAAACTCCCGGAGGAAACTGCTTAAAATCCAGGAAGAACATTCTTATCCTGTAGTGAACTTAAAGTGCCAGAACAGAATAGAATATTCAGATTGTGGAAAAGAGAAAACTCAGATAAAGTTTTCTGAAATTTGTGTTTTGGTCGAAAGAATGCATACACACGTAAGAAAATT
>CM060315.1:68646732-68661732 GCA_030674185.1 Monoplex corrugatus | reverse complement strand
AATGGAATTATTAAGATGGGCAGCAACTTGAGATATCGGTTCTTGAGTCCATAGCTCCATCAAAAGAAACCAACCAGCCCGTGTGATAATGGATAATTAAGTCGTTCTTATCTTATCTGCTGGCTTGGTTCTTGAGACGGAGAGAGATCGACAACCGTCTAGAAAGCGGCTGTATGAACCGTTGCCTGAGATAAGATTATAGCGAACGTGTCCTTTGTTTATAATCACTTTCTCGGCCCCGGTAGCTGGACCTTCTAAGGGACGGAACTCCGTCACAGACTGGGTGCTAATAAGGCTGCAGTCATCTTTAGGGTTTGGAACATACCTGTTGACGTTCGCCATATCGTGGTGGCTTACTGAATGAGTAAAGAGAGGATGGATAAAAGTAGTGATATTTCGATGTGAAACGGTATTCCCACCTTTGCCATATCGCGATGGATTACTGGATGAGTAAAGAGAAGATGGATAAAAGTAGTGATATTTCGATGTTAAATGGCATTCCTACCTGTGCTTCATCTCTCATGTCACTTTACAAAATAGCTATTTAGAGCCAAGCTCTTATGCAGTGCTTAGCCAAGTAGCTATATTCATATGTTGCTGGCATTTCTATTTATGCCACACCTTTCATGTCACTTTACAGAGTAAGTGTTAGAGTCAACTACTTATCTAGTGTTTAGCCAAGCTGTGATATCCATATGTTGCTGGCATTCCTATCTTTGCTATACCTCTCATGTCGCTTTTCAAAATAAGTGTCAAGCTCTTATCTAGTAATACCTAGCCATGCTACGGGTAAGTCGTTTTAATGTGTAATGTCCATATCTAGAGGAGTGGCTAGCTTAGTTGATAGTGAATGGGATTTGATTATTGATCTTTATTTTTCAATGGGACCCGATATTCGAATTATGGACTTCATACCTAGCCTATGATACAGTAAGATTTATTGTTCATCTTTTTATTTTCTTTAATTGTTTCGACTTCAGACCTGACCTATTCTAGAGTAAGGTTACTGTTTATCAACTGTTTGATTTGTTTATTTATTTATTGGCTCAGTTGATTTGTTTATTTATTTATTGGCTCTGATAATTTTTGTTTTTTTTCCCTGCAAAAAACTGTATGTGCTGACGAAGTGAAAGCAGTTTTGTTTTGTTTTTTGTAATAATTGACTTTTGTCTAAATTAATCAATTAATGAATTTGTCTATTCATAAAACTGATCTGCAAACTTAACTACAGTAGCAGGTTTCATTCTCCAACTTTTTGCTGTTGTTGTTGTCATAGTATTAAATAGCGCATAGTATAAGCAGCAGCAACAACAACAATAACAAGAAAAACAACAACAACTACCACTTCCACTATTACTATTACTACTACTACTACAAGCTTAATGTTTCCGCTGCCTTTTGCTGCGTTTGGTTCAAAACCTAACCTAACCCTAACCCGATCTTCACCCTGACGCTAACCCAGTCTAACCAGGCTTTTCATTCCGTCTAACCCTGTCTAACCAGGCTTTTTATTCCGTCTAACCCTGTCTAACCAGGCTTTTTATTCCGTCTAACCCTGTCTAATCAGGCTTTTTATTCCGTCTAACCCTGTCTAACCAGGCTTTTTATTCCGTCTAACCCTGTCTAACGAGGCTTTTCATTCCGTCTAACCCAGTCTAACCAGGCTTTTTATTCCGTCTAACCCTGTCTAACAGGCTTTTTATTCCGTCTAACCCAGTCTAATCCAGGCTTTTTATTCCATCTAACCCTGTCTAACTAGGTTTTTATTCCGTCTAACCCTGTCTAACTAGGCTTTTTATTCCACCTAACCTGTCTAACTAGGTTTTTATTCCGTCTTACCCAGTGTAACTAGGTTTTTTATTCAGTCTAACCCAGTGTAACTAGATCCAAAACAGAGTGACTGCCGCGCCCAAGCAAACACAAACCAGAAGAACAAGAAAACCAATGTAAGCGCGTCTCCAACAAGACAAAACAAAACAAGCGCAAATTTTCGGCCAACTAGCCTTTGTCAAGCGCGAACGCACGGTCACAGACAAATCACAGGCACCAAACAATGGATAATAAAAACGGGACTAAAAACTTCCCTATTTTCTGGTCAGTGTAACTAGGTTTTTTATTCCGTCTAACCCAGTCTAACTACGCTTTTTATTCCGTCTAACCAGTCTAACTAGGCTTTTTATTCTGTCTAACCCAGTCTAACTAGGCTTTTTATTCTGTCTAACCCAGTCTAACTAGGCTTTTTATTCTGTCTAACTCAGTCTAACCAGGCTTTTTATTCCGTCTGACCTGTCTAACTAGGCTTTTTATTCCGTCTAACCCTGTCTAACCAGGCTTTTTATTCCGTCTAACCCTGTCTAACCAGGCTTTTTATTCCGTCTAACCCTGTCTAACCAGGCTTTTTATTCCGTCTAACCCTGTCTAACTAGGCTTTTTATTCTGTCTAACCTGTCTAACTAGGCTTTTTATTCTGTCTAACCAGGCTTTTTATTCTGTCTAACCCTGTCTAACCAGGCTTTTTATTCTGTCTAACCCAGTCTAACTAGGCTTTTTATTCCGTCTAACCCTGTCTAACTAGGCTTTTTATTCTGTCTAACCCTGTCTAACCAGGCGTTTTATTCCGTCTAACCCTGTCTAACTAGGCTTTTTATTCTGTCTAATCCTGTCTAACCAGGCTTTTTATTCTGTTTAACCCTACCAGGCTTTTTATTCTGTCTAACCCAGTCTAACTAGGCTTTATATTCTGTCTAACCCTGTCTAACCAGACTTTTTATTCCGTCTAACCCTGTCTAACCAGGCTTTTTTATTCCATCTAACCCAGTCTAACTAGGCTTTTTATTCTGTCTAACCCAGTCTAACTAGGCTTTTTATTCTGTCTAACCCTGTCTAACTAGGCTTTTTATTCTGTCTAACCCTGTCTAACTAGGCTTTTTATTGTCTAACCCTGTCTAAGTAGGCTTTTTATTCTGTCTAACCCTGTCTAACTAGGCTTTTTTTTTTTATTCCGTCTAACCCTGTCTAACCAGGCTTTTTATTCTGTGTAACCCTGTCTAACTAGGCTTTTTTTTTTTATTCCGTCTAACCCTGTCTAACCAGGCTTTTTATTCCGTCTAACCCTGTCTAACTAGGCTTTTTATTCTGTCTAACCCTGTCTAACTAGGCTTTTTATTGTCTAACCCTGTCTAAGTAGGCTTTTTATTCTGTCTAACCCTGTCTAACTAGGCTTTTTATTGTCTAACCCTGTCTAACTAGGCTTTTTATTGTCTAACCCTGTCTAACTAGGCTTTTTATTGTCTAACCCTGTCTAACTAGGCTTTTTATTCTAACACTGTCTAACCAGGCTTTTTATTCCCTCTAACCCAATCTAACCAGACTTTTTATTCCTCTAACCCAATCTAACCAGGCTTTTTATTCCCTCTAACCCAATCTAACCAGGCTTTTTATTCCCTCTAACCCAATCTAACCAGACTTTTTTATTCCGTCTAACCCAGTCTAACCAGACTTTTTATTTCCGTCTAACCCAATCTAACCAGACTTTTTATTCCGTCTAACCCAGTCTAACCAGGCTTTTTATTCTGTCTAACCCAGTCTAACCAGGCTTTTTATTCTGTCTAACCCTGTCTAACTAGGCTTTTTATTCCGTCTTCTAAGCCAAAGACGGCGACAAGAGACAAGCGGCTGGCAGCGTGATACAAACCTCACCCCGTCTACAACAACATCGGCTCCACCTGCAGACAAGCCAGACCACCTCCGTCCCAGACTAACACAACCCCACCAACAGCCAATATCGCCTTGTACTCCGGCTTGTTTTCTGGTCTGTTCTTTGCTTTTTTGGTTCTCCACCTCCCCCCGATCTCTCTCTCTCTCTCTCATCCTCTCTCTCTCTCTCTCTCTCCCCTATCCTCGCTCTCTCTCTCTGTTTCCCCTATCCTCTCTCTCTCTCTCTTTCCCCTATCCTCTCTCTCTCTCTCTTTCCCCTATCTCTCTCTCTTTCCCCTATCCTCCTCTCTCTCTCTCTCTGTTTCCCTATCCTCTCTCTTTCTCACTTTCCCTATCCTCTCTCTCTCTCTCTCTTTCCCCTATCCTCTCTCTCTCTCCTTCCATTCTCTCTCTCTCTTTCCCCTATCCTTTCTCTCTCTCTCTTTCCTATCTTCTCTCTCTCTCTCCTTCTCTCTCTCTCTCTTTACACACACACACACACATACACACACGAGCGTGCGTACACACACGCGCGCACACACACACATACACTTCAGTCCCTCTCTGTGTCTCTGTTTCTGTCTGTGTGTCTGTCTGTCTGTCTGTCTCTCTCTCTCACACACACACACACGTGCGCGCACACACACAAACACACACACAAACACACGTGCACACGCACACACACTCACAGCACGCACCACACACACACACACACACACACACACGTGCGCGCACACACACACACACACACACACTACCTCTTTTCTATACTGAGGGGGAAGCGGGATGGGGGGGGGGGGGGGGGGCGGGGCTTGGACTTGTCGATACGAGAAGAGCAAATATGGGGGAAGTGGGAGGGGTGGGGGTTGTAGATAGTTCTGTGCAAGTGTGTGGGTGTACAGGCATAAATGCGTATGTGTAGCGCCACTTAAATGCGTTAGGTTCTAAATAAAGTCGCCTACCCTTAGAGAGCGAATGTCTCGTCTGAACGATATAGCTGTTACTAATATACTCTGTTCACAATAGTCTAGTCATTACTACATATAAATGTCTTATAGCTTCATATACCAGTATTAGTCTGTTACTACATATACACATAGTCTGTTATACCACTGTAAAAGTCTGTTACAAAACAGTTACTGTTAATATAAATACCTTTACTTATAGTCTGTTACTACATATACCACATTTAGTAAGTCTGTTACTACATATAGCAATCTGTTACGATATAGTCTGTTACTACATATACCACATAGTCTGTTACTAATGTACTAGTCTGTTACTACATATCACATAGTCTGTTACATATATTGTCTGTTACTTACATATACCACATTAGTCTGTATAGCTGTTACTACATATACCACATAGTTACTTAAGTCTGTTACTACAATACCACATAGTCTGTTACTAATAGTCTGTTACTACATATACCACATAGTCTGTTACTATATAGTCCTGTTACCATATAGTCTGTTACCATATAATTGTTACTTAAGTCTGTTACTACATATACCACATAGTTACTATAGTCTGTTACTATATATACCAAATTGTTACTGTATAGTCTGTTACTACATATACCACATTGTTACTGTATAGTCTGTTACTACATATACCACATTGTTACTGTATAGTCTGTTACTACATATACCACATGTTACTGTATAGTCTGTTACTACATATACCACATTGTTACTATATAGTCTGTTACTACATATACCACATTGTTACTATATAGTCTGTTACTACTATACCACATTGTTACTGTATAGTCTGTTACTACATATACCACATTGTTACTGTATAGTCTGTTACTACATATACCACATTGTTACTGTATAGTCTGTTACTAATATACCACATTGTTACTGTATAGTCTGTTACTACATATACCACATTGTTACTGTATAGTCTGTTACTACATATACCACATTGTTACTGTATAGTCTGTTACTACATATACCACATTGTTACTGTATAGTCTGTTACTACATATACCACATTGTTACTGTATAGTCTGTTACTACATATACCACATTGTTACTGTATAGTCTGTTACTAATATACCACAATTGTTACTATATAGTCTGTTACTACATATACCACATTGTTACTATATAGTCTGTTACTGTATAAGTCTGTTACTGTACATATACCACATTGTTACTATATAGTCTGTTACTATATATACCACATTGTTACTATATAGTCTGTTACTATATATGACCACATTGTTACTGTATAGTCTGTTACTACATATACCACATTGTTACTGTATAGTCTGTTACTATATATACCACATTGTTACTGTATAGTCTGTTACTATATATACCACATTGTTACTGTATAGTCTGTTACTACATATACCACATTGTTATTGTATAGTCTGTTACTACATATACCACATTGTTACTGTATAGTCTGTTACTACATATACCACATTGTTACTGTATAGTCTGTTACTATATATGCCACATTGTTACTGTATAGTCTGTTACTACATATACCACATTGTTACTGTATATAGTCTGTTACTATATTTGCCACATTGTTACTATATAGTCTGTTACTATATATACCACATTGTTACTGTATAGTCTGTTACTATATATCCACATTGTTACTGTATAGTCTGTTACTATATATGCCACATTGTTACTATATAGTCTGTTACTATATATACCACATTGTTACTGTATAGTCTGTTACTATATATACCACATTGTTACTGTATAGTCTGTTACTACATATACCACATTGTTACTGTATAGTCTGTTACTATATATGCCACATTGTTACTGTATAGTCTGTTACTACATATACCACATTGTTACTGTATAGTCTGTTACTAATATGCCACATTGTTACTATATAGTCTGTTACTAATATACCACATTGTTACTGTATATAGTCTGTTACTATATATACCACATTGTTACTGTATAGTCTGTTACTACATATACCACATAGTCTGTTATTATATAGTCTGTTACTACATACACCACATAGTCTGTTACTGTATAGTCTGCTATTATATAGTCTGTTATTATATAGTCTGTTATTATATAGTCTGTTACTTTGCTCAAATGAGGGGGCACTTAGTCAAGTGGGTATACGCCAGACTTCCAATCAGAAGGTCCAGGATTCCATCCGCCTAGGCACCTTCATTGGTGGGTAAAGGGTGGAGATGTTTCTGATCTCCCGGATCAACATGTGTGGAACTGCCAGCGCTGTATCCTCCTTCGAGTGTACGTGCATGCAGAATATCAAACACACACCTTAACCCTTTGACTCTCGCACCCTATCCACCAACTGCAAAAACTTAACCCTTTGATTGCTTCACCCTATCCACCAGCGTACTGCAGGAAGCTGGTGGATAGGGTGAGGGAGTCGAAGGGTTAATTTTTTGCTTTGCTAGCAGGGCTGGCAATGCAATATTCTGGTGGACAGGGTGCGGGAGTCAAAGGGTTAAAGGTTTTGTAAGTCATGTCAGTGGCTGTCTTAAAGAAACATGAAAATACGTAACACGCACGCTCACCGTAGATGGAGTGTGCATACTGTGCAGCAACATACCTCCTGCACTATTAGGGCAAAAACAGCGTACACACACGGAACCCACCCACCCCACTCCTACCCAAAAAGAAAAGAAAAGTCTCGAAACGCTTGAAAAATTGATCAGACTTATTGGGAACGACCAGCATGCTTGGAACATCAACGGCTGCTTAACATTGCTGGCTCCCATGGATTTCCTGGCGCTAGGGATTCAAGTGACCTAGCAGCTGTATAAAGTCTCTTCTGAGGCGTGGGGTGGGCGGGTGGGGAGGAGGTGCTGTTATTCTTGTTTAAAGCTCAGCCAGCTGGGTAGAGCCATATCAGGGCTATAACTGTTTTAAAACATACACAATACTTCAACAAGGGGGGGGGGGGGGGGGGGGGGAACGGAAAAGAAAAATAAGTATAAATATCAATGCATTCCCGCACACAATCTAAGGAGATGCCCTGGCGTTGACCACTTCGTCCAATTCATCACACAGGGGATTTAAAAAGTACACCTGAATACAAATTTAAATATAACTAAGGACACTAAAACATCTATAAAAACGAGCCTGAATTACCTAAAATTCCTTCCGCACATCTCATTTCCCTAGAGTCAAAAATGTACATAATACATGTACGCAATTATCAATCCAAAGAGAAAGTACGTAAGGCTTTATCGAACACATACAGGTGAATGGACCCGGAGGGCAGAAAATGATAGGAAGAAATGACAGAAAACAAAAGAGGAAGAAAGAAATAAAGAGAATGAGAGAAAGGAAATTTCTAGCACAGAATTTCCAGAAGATGCGGAGGGGGGATACTATTTATACTGAAAGAACCCCCGGCATCCCCACGGGGGTAAGGGGGTGGTGCATTACAACAACTGATGAATGAAGGACTAGCAGTAGGAACAGTGCAATCTTACGAAAATGAAAACATCCATCGTCTGTAGTTCTGTATCAATTTTATTTCTGTCTACCAGTGCAGTCTCAAGACTTTGCCAGCGCTTAAGGCTTATGCACAGGGGGTTGTTCCATGATCATTTTTGGATGTTATCCGCCATGTGGCGTCTGTTCCATCAGTGCGTATGGAATTCACTTCAAGCGCCGAGACGCACATCTTGAGAAACTCGAAACTGAAGCTAACGGATCCATTCGCCTGCATTTATTTCTTGAACCTTCTCCTGACGTGTCCGTGACGTGGCCAGGCAGTGCGCGTGGGACAATAACCGTGCAATGACTAGCTAATGAACTGCCAGCAGGTTCGGCTACAGCCAATGACATCAATAATGAAGGGAGCAGGGTTAGGGGGCTGCCAGCCGCCACCTCCACTGCGCGCTTGCGCACGCACGCACGTACGCACAACATACACACCACACACTCACACACACACACACACCACACACACACACACACAACACACACACACACCCCACACATACACACAAACACAATTCATTCACTCACACACACAAACACACACACACACGCACGCACGCACGCACGCACGCACGCACGCACGCACACACACACACACACACACACACACACACACACACGCCGTATCCTCATTTCCATTGTTCTCTTTCATCTTTCCTAGTTTCTCCCTCACGTGGGCTGGCCAGCCCAGCTGACAGAGCCATAGAGTCAAAGATCGACTATCTCGAGTTCAGACCCGGTCAGCGATGGTCAAGTGGATAAGACGTCGGACCTCTAATCAGAATGCCTGAGTTCGATCCTCTGCCCGGGTACCTCCTCTCTGATGGATGAAAGGCGGCGATTTTTCGGTCTCCTAGACCAAATGAGTGGAGACATGCCAGTTTCAGTTTCAGTTTCTCAAGATGACGTCTCCACGATCGAAATGAATTTCCATATGCGCTAACGTCACAGGCGCCATGTGATGATGGTGATCGTGACACAAGCCTTAAGCCTGCACATAAACCCATGAGCTGGCCATGTCCTGAGATCCTACCTAGCTTATGTTTTATCTGGGCTAAAAAAATTTTATCTTGTACTAGTATTGTATCAATCTGTCATTGGAACAATCTTGGTTACATGTAAATAACATCTGTATCTGTAACATCTTTATGTTATCTTCAAAGGAAAAAAAATGATAAAAAAAATAATTATAGGTCTGAATCAAAACACAACTAGTCACTCAGCATAAACTTGTCTCACATAACAGAAAGCCCCCCCCCCCCCCACCACCACCACATTCAATGCACAAAACCTCCGCTGCCCACCATCAAAATGAAAACGGTATTTCCTAAATCATAGCTCCACCAGTCTGACGTCCACTTCCGAGGAAAGAAAGAAAAGAGGAAATAAATAAATAAATGAATAAATGAATGAATGAATAAATGAATAAATAAATATAAACATATGAATAATGCCTAACCGCACCCTCCCCCCCCCCCCCTTGTGTGCATGCACATGTAATTTGTCATGCACATTAAAGAGCTTTCAAGTTGTGACAGTGACTGGCTTATGAAAACACGAAAACAGCCAACATGCACACTCATCGAGGACCCCAATGGTGTGTAACAAGTTAGTAAAATGTGGTCAGCTCAACAAACAAATTGAGTTCTCCATGTTCCGCTGAAAAAAAAAACTGGTTTGTATGTTATGTGCAGCGAATCTGATTGAGTCTGGAAATAAGCCTACATAAGAACGATTTTAAACATTACAGCACATTTGGAAGTAGCACATATGAAGAGCTATACAAGTCTGATGTATTTCTCTTGTGTAAATTTCAGATTCCAGATGCGAAGCTCAGCTTTTCAGGTAGCTAGTGGACAGCGGCCTGGAGGGAAATGGTGGTGTCCAGATATGCAGCGGCCAACACCGAACCCGGTGACGCCGACAGGTGAGACAGGTGAATGGACGAGGTGAGGGAGCGAAAGGGTCATGTTTTAAGCCTCGCTATCACTGCTGATCGTACAGGAAGTTGGTGGACAGGTGAGGGGTTAAACGGTCAGTGCAAATATACTGACAGACGTTGACACACATACACACTTTCCTTTGGATATTTCAGACATACAGGCATACAAGCAGACATAAAGACAGACAGACAGACAGACACACACAAGAAACATGTCCGCGCAGGCAGAGAGGCAGACATATCAACAAAGAGACAGACAGAGGGGAGACAGAGAGATAGATAGATAGATAGATAGAAAGATAGAATAGACAGACAGACAGACAGATAGACAGACAGATAGACAGACAGACAGATATAGATAGACAGATAGACAGATAGATAGATAGATAGATAGATAGATAGACAGATAGATAGATAATAGATAGATAGATAGATAGATAGATAGATAGATAGATAGACAAATAGAGCGAGACAGAGAGAACGAGACAGAGAGATAGAGACAGAGAGACACAGAGAAAGAGAGAGAGGGATACACACGGAAAGACAGACAGTAAAACAGATATATATATATATATATATATATATATATATATAATACAAAGAAACCATAGAAAAAGCCAGACCTACAAATAGAGAGACAGGGAAAGAGACACAGAAACAGACATAGACAGTGAAAACCAGATAAACAGACATACAAACACATCGCACAGAGAGAAGACATACATACAGATAAACGGTGACAGACGGACACTGAGACAGACAGACAGACAAACAGATAGGCAGTGAGACAGACACACAGACGGACGGCGAGGTAGGCAATACAAACAAGACTGGAAGAAAGACATACACAGCATACAAGAAGATAAACATATTCAGTTTGAATGTTTGAGACTGACACAGAGAGAGAAAAAGACAGAGAAGGGGTGGTGGGGGATGGGGGGGGTGCGGATACACCACCCTAAACTGAGAAACAGACAAGCAAACGGAAACATGCATGAAAACAGACCGATCTTGAGTTTTGCACACAGACAATAAAAGACAAACAAACAGAGACAAACAGACAGACAGAGTGTTTCACAAGCACGAAAAATAGAGGGGCGGCAGTGAGAGAGAGAGAGAGAGAGAGAGAGAGAGAGAGAGAGAGAGAGAAAGAGAGGATAGTGTGGGAGAGAGAGGGGGAAGAGAGAGAGAGAGAGACAGCGAGAGAGAGGAGAGAGGAGAGAGAGAGAGAGATACAAAATCTCAGACAGACAGCAGACAGACAGACAAACAAACAAACAGACAAACCAACAGACTGACCTTGAGCGTTTCATACAGACGCACGATGTTGGGATGCCGGAGCTGACCCAGGATGCGGGCTTCACGATGTAGGTGATCCTTTTGGTTATCCTTCAGTTTGCTCCGATCTGATTTTAATGCCACCTCAACACATAGATAGATAGATAGATAGATAGATATATGATAGATAGATAGAGACGACAGACAGATAGACAGATAGATAGCAGACAGACAGATAGATAGATAGACAGATAGATAGATAGACAGATAGATAGACAACAGACAGATAGATAGATAGACAGATAGACAGTAGAAGATAGTAGATAGATAGATAGATGACAGATAGACAGATAGATATTAGTAACTGATTGGACTCGTTGTTGTTGTTTTGTTGTTGTTGTTGTTTTTGTTATTGTTGTTGTTGTTGCTGCTGCTGTTGTTGTTGTTGTTGTTCTTGCTGATTCTGTTATTGTTGCTGTTGTTGTTTTTGTTGATGCTGTTCTTGCTTTGTTGTTGTTGTTGTTGTGTTGTTGCTTGTTGCTGCTGCTGCTGCTGCTGCTGCTGCTGTTGTTCTTGCTGATTCTGTTATTGTTGTTGTTTTTGTTGATGTTGTTCTTGCTGTTTTGTTGTTGTTGTTGTGTTGTTGTTGTTGTGTGTTGTTGTTGATGCTGTTATTGTTGTTGTTGTTGTCATGTTGATGCTGCTGTGTTGTCACTTGTTGTTGCTGTTGTCATGTTGATGCTGCTGATGTTGTTGTGGTGTGTGTTGTTGCTGCTGCTGCTGTTGTTGTTGTGTTGTTTTTGTTGCTGCTATTATTGTTATTGTTGATGATGTTGATATTGTTCTTGTGTTGTTATGTTTTGTTGTTGTTGTTGTTGTGTTCTTCTTCTTCTTCTTCTCCTCGTCCTCCTTCTCCTCTCTTCCTTCTTCTTATTCTACTTCTTTTCCTTCTTCCTCCTCCTCATCTTCTTCTTGTTGTTCCGTTACAACGAAACTGACGGCCTCAAAAGTCAGACTGGTAAACGTCAGAATTCCAATCGGAAAGTCCTGGGTTCGATGCACCTATGTACCTCCCCTTCGGTGGGTTAACCCTTTTCCTCTCCACATCCTATCCACCAACTGCAAAAGCTTGACCCTTTGACTCATTCACCTTCTCCACCAGCTTCCATACAGTATCTCCGTCATCATCATCTCATTATTATTATTGTTACTATTATCATGAGTAGTAGTAGTAGTAGTAGTATTGTTGTTGTTGTTGTTGTTGTTTTTATTATCATCATCATCATCGTCGTCATTATTATTATTATTATCACCATCATCTTTATTGTCATTAAGATAAACATTGAATGTTCTGATGTGGTGACTTCGTTCTGTGTAAACAATAAAAAATTTAAAAAAAGATCAGTGTGTTGAATATTAAAGTTCATCTCAACGTATACATAAATCACCGCCCAGAACGCCTATAAATATTATATCGACCGTGTATATATATTATTTTTTCATATATGAAACAAGTAAACATTAATACATCATAAGCTTTCAAGCTCATCCATAACATATGAAATGTAATCATGCATCACAGGCTTCATAAATATTGATGACATATGCAATAAATAACGTAATCGATTAAGACGTGTCTCCTCACGTAGGATTTTTTTTTAAAAAAAGGTCATTTCAATCGATGGGAATGAATATTTACGACGGCGCTTCAAAACAGAATATAAATGTGTTGCAGAATAAAAAAAAAATCAAAATCTTACCGATTTATGAGTACACGTGTCCAATAAATCAATGACACATGCATATTGTTTCCTCCTCCCCTGACTAAATGGCCCAGGGTGAACCTTAGCATTTGCACAGTGATTGAAGTGTGGTGTTGGTCTGCACAGTCCCCGTACCCGTCTCTGTTGCCTGTCTACCTGTCGTCTGCTCCTGCCTGCTGCCTGCCTGCCTGCCTGTCCTGTGTCTGTCTGTATGTTTGTACGTATCTCTCTCTCTCTCTCTCTCTCTCTCTCCTCCTCTCTTTCTGCCCCCCCTCTCTCTCTCTCATCTTTCATGCACCGGAAGCACTGAGCGTGTGCGTGTGTGTGTGTGTGTGTGTGTGTGTGTGTGTGTGTGTGTGTGTGTGTGTGTGTGTGTGTGTGTGTGTGTGTCTCAGAGACAGAGAAGAGAGAGAGAGGTAGACAGAGACAGAAACACAGACAGACAGAGACAGAGACAGCAGGAGAGAGAAAGAGAGACAGAGAGACTGTGAAATAGGACTGAAAGAAAATAAAATGAAACGTTATTTTCCAGCATAGGCTAACTTACGTGCATACCGTTGTTAATCTACTTGTGTAAAAACAACAGAATAAAGGATAGTAATAAAAAAAAAGCGAAAATGCTGAAAATCTAACCATAGACAGAATACAAATGAAGTCATGACATTTTGATCGTGAATACATAAAAGTGAATATGCATATAAAAGGAGAGAGAAGAAGAAGACAGACAGACAGACAGACGGACAGACAGACAGAGAGACAGACAGACAGAGTTAAAACTAAACTTTAAACGCTTTATTACTAAAGAATAGCAGCATAAGGTCCTGGCGGGTTTGTCTTGTGACAGCTAGTTCTTCCTATTCTACACATACGTCGTAAGCAAACACACACTCCAACCCCCACTGAAAAGCATTTATTAGAAATAAAGGAATGAAATTAGAATAAATGCATAAATATCGCCGTACACATAAAGGAGAGACAAGAGAAAAGGCCACCGTTAAAGCAAACAATTATTGATGATTATGATAATTATAGTTATTAATGATGAAATGGTCAACTGTATAAAGGAGCGTATAGATAGAAGAGGGAATTTAACTGGTATTAATGTTACTTCGAAGAAATATTCATGAAGATTTCGTTAAAAAGCGGCCAACGATGTGTCTGATTTGATGTTCTCTGGGTGATGTATTCCATAGACATGTCCCAAAGAGAGAGACAGAAAGAGAGAGAGGGAAAGACAGAGAGGGAGAGACGGAGACAGACAGAGAGAGAGACACACACACACAAACACAGAGAGAGATACAGAGAGAGAGAGAGAGAGAGAGAGAAGACAGAGAAGACAGAGAAAGAGAGAGACAGACAGACACAGACAGACAGAGACACAGAGACAGAGACAGAGAGAGAGACAAAGACAGACAGAGAGACAGAAAACAGAGAAAGAGAGAGAGAGAGAGAGTGAGAGAGTGAGAGGAGAGAGAGAGATGAGAGAGAGAAACCCAGAACTCATAACTGTTTTTTTAATGAACATCAGCCTTAGGCCATAACACATTAGTTAATGGGGTGGGGAGAGAAATAGGCTTTTTTGACTTATACAAAATTTACAATGCATATGATTACCTCATCGAAAATTGTAACTTTCAATGCCCTTCTCAGTTTACACTTCATCGGTATAACGGTCAATGATCCTTTGTTTGCTGATCCGATCTAACATTTAATGAAGAAACTTGGTTAATCAGTACAACGCATTACAACCTCAACCTGAAAATTAAAAAAAAACAAAAAAAACATCATTCTATTCCTCGATCTGCTGCTGCTGCTGCTGCTGCAGCGTTCTCTCTCTCTCTCT
>CM060315.1:68636732-68641732 GCA_030674185.1 Monoplex corrugatus | reverse complement strand
ACCCCCCACCCCCACCCCACCCTAGTCTCAACAGGACACTACAGCGCCTTTGAACGGTGTGTGGACAGCCCTTGTAACAGAATCGCGAATTCGAGATGTCATTGTGACGTCTGAAGTGCAATCACGGACTGCAACATAAAACAAGCCCAGCTGTTCGCTGCCTGTCTTAACCCTTTGGGACCCGCACTCTATTCACCAACTGCAAAAACTTAACCCCTTTGACTCCATCACCCTATTAACCAGATTCCAGCAGGAAACTGGTGGATAGGGTGAGGGATTCAAAAGGGTTAAGTTTTTGCTTTGCTAGCACGGTTGATAATGCAGGAAGCTGGTGGACAGGGTGCGGGAGCCAAAGGGTTAATCGTGCGGCAATTATTTTGGTGGCGTCAGTTTACTGTTTCCTACGTCCTCCCCCATCCCCTAAAACTAGGGAGTGCTCATTTTATGTTGGACGTCTCAACTCAGCTTTTATTTAATAAACTTATAGCTGTTTATGCCCGTTTAGCAGCGTTTACATCAATTTCAATGTCGGAAAAGACGTGCTGCTAACGCCTAAAATAACTGCTAATTACTCTGACGTCAGATTAGCGCAGTTCAACATATTTTTTACCGTTAGTGACGATGGTTCCCGTTAAATCGTGGCAGGACACAGCGTTGCTCCGCTCAAGAATTGTGAAGAGACATCTTTGCTGCACTGCGACAAACAATAATCACTCACTTGGCCCAACAGGCTGCCCACTCTCCCACCCTTCCACCCACCTCCCCTCAGAGGTACGGAACCCCATCTCACAGACGGATAGAGATGCTGCAAAGACTGCACTGTATGTACGTAGAGAAAGCTGACTGTTGTTGTGGGTCGAAGACATAGTTATTTTAACTGACAGATGGCATTACTCTGCTTAACGATTTTCCTCCCTTTCTGCTATTTTCTGTCGCTTTTGGTACAGTCGTCGATTCTGTCAATTGGACACTTTTGGTGCAGATATGTGAGAACGAATAGAGAAAGAGAGAGACAGAGAGAGAGAAAGAGATAGACAGACAGAGAGAAAGAGAGAGAGAGAGAGTGAGTGTGTGTGTGTGTGTGTGTGTGTGTGTGTGTGTGTGTGTGTGTGTGTATGTGTGTGTTTGTGTGTGTGTGTGTGTGTGTGGAGGTGTTGTGTGAGATTTGGTTTCGTGTGGATGTGTGGTTGTGTGTGTGTGTGTGTGTGTGTGTGTGTGTGTGTGTGTGTGTGTGTGTGTGTGTGTGTGTGTGTGTGTATGTGTGTGATTTTGTCTTTGTGATTGTGTGTGTGGTTGTGTGTGTGGTTGTGTGTGTGATTGTGTTGTGTGTATGTTGTGTGTGTGTGTGTGTGTGTGTGTGTGTGTGTGTCTGTCTGTCTGTCTGTCTGTCTGTCTGTCTGTGTATAAGTCTGTGTATGTATATGTGTGTGCACGCGTGTGTGCGTATTTCTTTTGCTTGTATAATTATTTCCATTTGTTTGTTTGTTTGCAGTCTGTCTATCTGTCTGCATGTCTGTCTGTCTCTTTTACACACACACGCACACACACACAAAAAACACGTATACATGCATCCCCACCCTCCTTCGCCACAGATACACAAACACTCCCCTCCCCCATCCACCCCACATACATGAAGACAGACATATCACACACACACACACACACACACACACACACACACACACACACACATCACACACAACACACACCACATCACACACAAACACATACAACACACACACACACTCTATCTCTCTTTCTCTCTCTCTCAATCACCACACACACACACACACACACACAAACAAACAACACAACACACCACAAAACACAACACACCAACACCACTCTCTCTCTCTCTCTCCCTTTCTCTCTCAATCATACACACACACACACACACACACACACACACACACACACACACACACACACACACACACACACACACACACACGCGCACACACACACAATCACACATTTCTCACGGACTTTATCGAGAAGCCTCAGCACCGTCCGCCTGGGCATGTAATTACAGAAGCAATGTTATCTTTGGATCTTCATCACACAGAAAACATATTGCAACATGTATGATGTGATGCTGAAGCTCTAGTGTGCATCAGACACTACTGATGAACTTCATTCCCTAGTATGGACAAAAAGAAATCGATTTAAAAGCTTCAGAGATTAGGAAATGAGAGAGAGAAGAGAGAGAGAGAGAGAGAGAGAGAGAGAGAGAGAGAGAGAGAGAGAGAGAGAGAAGAAATCGATTAAAAAAATTAAAAATCCAAAATTAAAACCAACAAAACAAAACAAAACCAAAACCAAACCAAACCAAAACAAAACCAAAACCAGGATGTTCAAGTCATTTTAACAATACCTCTTTTTATACACAGAATTCTTACTTCTCACCCGTAAAAAAAAAAAAAAAAAAAAAAAAAAATCGAAATTTTTTGTACTTCTCAAAGTCACTGTGATCTTGAAAAAAAGCACAAATGAAATAAAACTTGACACGAAACGAAGACAATAGCAGACTATCACAAAAGCGAAAAAGAGAATGTAAATATTATGAGAAGTTCTTGAGAAAATGCTTTTCATACACTTCTCTCAAAAAGGGCCGTTTTAGGCACATACTGTCGTTTCGACCGCGGGGCCATGACTTCCAAACTTACGTGTTGGTCAACAGATCCACACAAGTGACATTAATCTGGTAAAAATCCACCCAGAGACAGCTTGGGGGGGGGGGGAACCCTTGCTGACACATTTTTGCCCGCATGCACAAAAACACAGACCCACTTCTCACGCAGGCCGGTTGGTTCTTATGAAGAGCCGTGGACTCAAGATCTGATGTCTCTAAGTTCAATCCCAGCCCGCAACCTTAAAAACTGGCCTGTTCACTGCCCATCTTAATGATTCCATCATTCTGGTGGTGTCGGTACAGTGTTTCATAGGTCCCTTCTCCACACCTCCCCCAACACATTTAAATGTCTCGCTAGTGCACGCACGCACGCACTCACGTTCACACGCATACACACACACGAGCGCATCTACACGCACGCACACACACACACATCACACGCAGACAAAACAAAAAGAGAGAGAGAGAGAGATACATACACAGACACAGACACAGACATACACTGACACAGACACAGACATACACTGACACGCAAGCTTAGGGAATTTACCAGACAATTGCTGGCAGATTTGAGTGGGTGAACGGCGTATGGGACTATCCAAATGCGATGAACCTTTATTGCATACATTCAAATCTCTCCCGTCGATATGAAACACACACACTCTCTCTCTCTCTCTCTGTCTTTCTCTCGGTCTTCTCCCCTCTCTCTCCCCTCTCTGTCTCTCTCTCTCTCTCTCTCTCTCTCTCTCTCTCTCTCTCTCTCTCTCTTCTCTTTTCCTCTTTCTCTCTCTTCCTCTATGTCTCTTCCCTCCCTCTCTCTCCTCTCTCCTCTCTTCTCTCTCTCTCTCTCCCTCCCTCTCTCTGTCTCACTGTCTCTTCCCCCCCTCTCTCTCTCTTTTTTTTAAAGTTTAAAACAAATCGGAGATTAAGAACGCTGTGGATGACTTCGAGATCGAAACAGACCTTCGACAACTGTTTAGAATGCAGCTGCAGAAACGCGTACTTTGAGGAGAATCAAAAACGAAAGTGATGAATCCATTTTCTCGGCTTGCAAGCCAGATTTCCAGTGATATGGAACGCCGTCACAAACTGGGTTCTGCCCGAGTAGGCTCCAGTGATCGAATTTACTCGTATTATAGTAGAATCCCCACCTCTAATGGAAAGTCGTCGTCCACTTCAGGGACCTCCCAGATACAGAGTGCTAAAATCAAGTCAATTGATGATAATAACTTTACAAATACTGGAGAATATGCCACTGATTCTTCTGGTTTAAGAAATGTTTTACTTGTTCTTGAACCTGTACTCTCATTCTCGATGATGATACCGCGTGAAAGTAAACTGTTGGTATCAGTTAGCTTTACTTCTTAAGTGTATGAGTTTAGGAAGAGTGTGTGTGTGTATGTGTGTGTGTGTGTGTGTGTGTGTGTGTGTGTGTGTGTGTGTGTGTGTGTGTGTGTGTGGCGTGTGCGTGTGCGTGAGCGCGTTTGTTCGTGTGTTGTGTGTATGTGTGTCATGCAGTGTGTGTGTGAGTGTGTGGTGTGTGTGTGTGTGTGTGTGTGTGTGTGTGTGTGTGTGTGTGTGTGTGTGTGTGTGTGTGTGTGTGTGTGTGTGTGTTGCGTGGGTATGCGTGTATGTATGTCGTGGTGTGTGTGAGAGAATGAGAGAGACAGAGATAGACAGACAGACAGAGAAAGAGAGAGAGAGTTATAACCCTATGTGGGTTCTCGTGGAAATATGAGTCCGAGTCTGGTGCCTATTTAATTAATTTAAATTTAAAGCAAATCATAACAGAATAGTAAAGATACTTCGAAATTGCTCGCTTCTTTGAAATCGCGCACTTCGTGCACGCGCATGCTCATTCAAACCCCACACACACACACACACACACACACACACACACACACACACACACACACACACACACACACACACACACACACACACACACACACACACACACACACACACACACACACAGTTATACGTATTAAAAAAAAAAAAAGTGCGGACGCAGACACACATAAACAAACCGTTCTTAACCCTTTGACTCCCGCACCCTGTCCATCAGCATCCTGTATTCTCAACCATGGTAGTTAAGCAAAAACTTAACCCTTTCCCTCCCTGACCCTATCCACAGGAAGCTGGTGGAAAGGGTGAGGGAGTGAAAGGGTTAATTAAGCATATAGAAAAAAGCTTGTCAGAGACACCGTGGGGACAGCTGTATATACATATACAAACACACACCTTATTAGGCAAAACAAGGCAAGGGTTCTTTGTTGATGTTGATCTGCAGCAAATTGATCAGTCGATGACGTCTGGGTGTTGGCTGGAGAGGGGCGTTTTTCAGATACAGAAACAAGACAATTAG
>CM060315.1:68629232-68631732 GCA_030674185.1 Monoplex corrugatus | reverse complement strand
TAAACATAGATGTGACCGCATTGGTGTTAAGTGCAGACGACAAAACAAACTGTACGGAGACAATAAAACACCACATGTTACCATTAAGCTATTATATTATAAAGCCAGGTAAATTGTAAATATAGACACAAAAAAGTTGAATTTTAACAATATAGTATATTATTTATGAAGACCGTTGAATCGATAAGTATCTAGAAAAACAGCACCATAACAATGCCACCACTAACGAACGGCATCAACATTAACCCTTTGACTCCCGCACCCTACCACCAACATCCTGCACTGTCAACCATGCTAGCTAAGCAAAAACTTAACCTTTTGATTCCCTCACCCTATCCATCAGATTCCAGCATGAAAGTGGTTGATATGATGAGGGAATCAAAGGATTAAGTTTTAGCAGTTGGGTGCCGGAGTCAAAGGGTTAACAAGCGGGAGTCAAAGGGTTAACAAGCAAACAAAGTAAAACAACAGCAGGGGGTTAATTCACCAATAAACCGGCTTTGAATATAAACGAAAACGGCAAATATAGTCACGTGAATGTTGATGCAGCTGAACTGTTTTAAATTTTGTTCGATTTTTTTTTTCTGAAACATACATATTCTGCAGCCTGCACATGGGAGTTGAACATAATCCCCTGTGGGTGTGCCGGTGGATCTTTAAGTTTAAATAGTATTCCCACCTTCACGTAATTCTGTGCAAGAAATTTCCCCATTTCTGTCACTTACTCTGTTTCTCCCTTTCTCCTTTTCCGTGTGTGTCATTTCTTCCTATATCATTTTCTGCCTTGCTGGCCCATTCACTTGTATGTTTTCCATAAAGCCTTCCCATACTTAGGATTGATGCTTAAGCACATGCAATTACTGTATTTTGGAGTATAAGGAAATGCGATGTGCAGAAGAAATTTTAGGTTATTTTGGCCAGTTTTCATGAATGTTTTAGAGTATTTAGCTGTGTATTTGTATTATTAAGATTTTTAACACCCCCTAAACACCCCTCACCTCCGTTGATAAACTGGACAGAGTGGTCAACGCTAGCAGAGGCATACCTTTAGATTATGTGCGCTCAAGCATTGATATGTTTACCTAATTTTCTTTTTCATGCCCACCCCTCCCCTTCGGAAGGAAGCTGGTGGATGGGGTGAGGGAGTCAAAGGATTGAGTTTTTGCAGTTGGTAGATAGGGTGCGGGAGTCAAAAGGTTAAACAATGAAGATAAAGATGATGACAACTCAACAAAAACACGGAGATGTGAACAAACTGTAGTCCTTGGTACAGACGGATGTCTGGCAGCACATCAACTCGTACAGGAAATCTCAAATTTCTGTTGTGAAATGATAACGCCAATGACTGCTTGTTCAGTGTTTCATCTCACTTGGCGCTTCACAAAAGCATTGGTGATATAGAGGCGGACATACAACTGTGATGATACGGACGTCCTGGTACATGAGCATATCAAAGTATTCATTCATTCATTCATATTCATTCATTCATTTATTATTTATCTATTTGTTTGTTTGTTTGTGTTTGTTTTGTTTTTTATTTCTTTTTCATTCATTCATTTATTTATATATTTTGCACTCAGCCTTTTCTTTACATTCAGTCTATGGAGGATCTACAATAATACAAGTACAAAACTGTGCACAGACAGAGACAGCATGACAATGACAATGACAATGACAATGATGCTTTATTTTCCAACGGTAAAAGCTATTAGTTAGAAGCCATTTTTCAAACTTGTCGTTGCTATTCTCATACACATGACATTTGCTTACAGCAACAAGTACAGCTTAAGGAAGGTACATGCTGAGAGAGAGAGAGAGAGACAGAAGACAGACAGACAGACAGAGACAGACAGACAGAGACAAGACAGACAGAGACAGACAGACAGATAAAAAGATAACACAGAGAGATACACAGAGATAGACACAGAGAGAAGAGAAGCACAGAGACAGAAGACAGACAGACAGACAGAGAGACAGAGACAGAGCGAGACAGAAAGATAGACACAGATCAAGAATGATAATAATGACAACGACAATGAAAATAACATTGATGCTTCACTTTCGAACAGACCACATTGTAGCAAATTACTGATTGACTGGGCGCTACAATAGATAAAACGCCAGTATCAACAGTGAAGCAATTTTAATATTCAAGTAAGATCGATAATCACGGTGAATGAGTACATTTGACATTGTTCGCTTGCAAACAAAAGCGATCGTTCACAATGATGATGAAGGCTGTGGATGTAAAGCAGGATATAACACACACACACACACACACACACACACCACACACACACACACACAACACCACACACACACACACACACACACACACACACACACACACACACACACACACACACACACACCACACACACACACACACACACTCACACACACACACACACACACACACACACACACACACACACACACACACACACACACACACACACACACACACACACACACAGACGCCACTGATTTTATGATAAAC
>CM060315.1:68604232-68619232 GCA_030674185.1 Monoplex corrugatus | reverse complement strand
TTAATTTTTTCTAGTTAGTATGTCTTCCTTAAGATTCTCCTCTCTCTCTCTCTCTCTCTTTTCTCTCTCTCTCTCTCTCTCTCTCTCTTTCTTTCTGTCTGTCTGTCTCTCTCTCTCTCTTTCTGTCTGTCTGTCTCTCTGTCTCTCTCACTCTCTTTTATTTTTCATTTATTTCTGTTAAGGTCTCTGTCTCTCGCGTCTCTGCCTATCTATCTCTGTCTGTCTGCCAATCTACCACTCACTCACTGACACACACACACACACACACACACACACCACACACCACACACACACACACACACGCACACACACATACACGCACACACGCACACACACGACACACACACACACACACCACATACACACTCTCTCTCTCTCTCTCTCTCTCTCTCTCTCTCTCTCTCTCTCTCTCTGAGTCATTTTT
Organism: Monoplex corrugatus; assembly: GCA_030674185.1. NCBI lineage: Eukaryota > Metazoa > Mollusca > Gastropoda > Littorinimorpha > Ranellidae > Monoplex > Monoplex corrugatus. The sequence goes on along the minus strand of CM060315.1, from coordinate 68,618,808 downwards.
GTCAAGGTTTCGGTCTGTCTCGTCTCAGCCTATCTGTCTCTGTCTGTCTGTCTGTCTGTCTATCTGTCTGTCTCTCTCAGTGTCTCTCTCATTTACATGAGCAGAACGTCTTATCATAATTTAAAAGAAATGCTTACGTTGACCCTCTCTGTCTCTCTCTCTTTCAATGTATCTCTTTTACATGAGCAGAATGCCTTATAATTTAAAAGAAAACTTATGTTGGACCCCCCTTCTCTCTCTCTCTCTCTCTCTCTCTCTCTCTCTCTCTCTCTCTCTCTCTCTCTCTCTCTGTCTGTCTGTCTACTACCTACCTATCTCTGCTCGCTTGTGCTTTTAAGGTTAAAAGGTTAAAGGTCCCATAGTCAATATGACCGTAGGGGCGGTGAACTGTTAAAGATTCACCGTGTCTAGGGCACGGCATTATGAAAGGCGGAGCCCATCCCTCTCCTTTCGCCGCCTTTTTTAAACCTCCCCCGACCGAAGTCAGGTACCCATTCACTGCTGGGTGGACAGAGGGAGTTTTCAGGCCGGAAAAATCGAACCAGCGTTTAGCGGATTCGAACCACCGACCTTCCGCACCGCAGACGAGCGCTCTAACCACTCGACTACAGGCCCCCCTGTGCTTTACCAGGTGAGAAAGAAAAGTCAATATGTTATCGACATTCATTTTCATGACTTCTTTGACATTGTATGTGTTATTGTTCATCTGTTTTGTTTTGTTTTTTAATACGCTTAAATTGTATGTGAAGTGCACCAAAGCCTAGCTCTAATGCTACTTTCGTGGAGTATTACAGTGCTTTGAAGTTTGGATTTTCGGACTTTTAAACTCTCTCTCTCTCTCTCTCTCTCTCTCTCTCTCTCTCTCTCTCTCTCTCTCTCTCTCCCTCTCTCTCTCTCTCTCTCTCTCTTTTGGTCGATGCCCCCCCCCTTTTTTTTTTTATCAATCTCATGGGTTTTTTCCCAATCGACCGGAGGTGTGAGTTTCTGAGTGCAAGCGAACGAAAAATACATGATCATTCCATACAAGAAGGGAAGACATACAAAACGACAGCAAACAAACAAACAAACAAACAATTATGGAATGTCATGTCCTGTGGCATGATTATTTTGAAACCATATGATCAATTTTACTTCCCTAACTGTGAATGTGAAAGGTCTAAATGCCTATTCTCCGTACGCTGTACGTCGAATGGTTTGATCCGTCGAGACGTTTTTATTTTTACACGTTTTCTGGCAGATTTGTGGCTTGTTATTGTTGTGTTCTTTTGTTTTGTTTTTTGTTGTTGTTGTTTTTTTCAAGTATATATGAGAACAGTGTACGTGTAGTGTGAGGGCGACGTGTATTTTAATTCCAAACGAATTAACAAAGGAACATTAAACTGAACTGAAATATCTGACTTTACGAAGACTTGACAGTCTTTAAAGAAGACCTAGTGAGAAAATCTTTTCAAAAATTTGTAGACATTGTAGACAAACGATCTCAACAAATAATAATACATCGTTTCATAACTCACAAACCTTCCAATGAAACAAGTAATAAACCAACACTTCATCGTAAGAAGAAAAGTTTAAACAAACATATCACGCACACGCACACGCACACACACAGACACACACACAGACACACACACAGACACACACACACACACACACACACTCACAGAGAGACAGAGAGAGAAAGAGAGAGAGAGAGAGAGAGTTAGTTAAATCAACAGTTCAGAGTAAGAAACAAAGATTTAAACTGTTACTGCATCATCCCCGCGAAACTGTCCATCACAGTAAGCGAGACAGAGACAGAAACAGAGAGAGGAGAGGAAGAGGAGAAAGATAGAAAGGGGGGGGGGGGGGGGGCGGACAGCGAGAGAAAGAGACAGAGAGGAAATATCAGAACTGTCCATTCTACAGACTGTAATCTATACTGTACGACTGATCATGTTCTAAACTGTGTACCAAATGTAGCATGCTGAAAAGTCGGTGGGCAAAGTGTCCAACAACAACAAAAATAAATAAATAAAATTTAAAAAAAGATAACGAAGAAAAGCAGTGAAAAAAAAAGAAAAAGAAAGATGGTTCATGTACTGCTAGCAACTGAGGTCGGTAAAAAAAAATTCATCATAAGGAAAACGCTTAAAAATTAACCAACACTCCACTGTAACATGGGAAAAAACAACTAAACCCCAAAAGGCTGAAACCAACACTTCATCGTACGTAAAAAAAAGTTTTAAACCAACACTTCGTCATGGCATGAATAAATAAATAAATAAATAAATAAATAAATAAATAAATAAATGAATGAATGAATGAATAAATAAATGAAAGTTTAAACCAATAATTCGCCGTAATAAATAAATAAATAAATAAATAAATAAACATATAAATAAATAAATAATGTAAGGTTTAAATCAGTTTAAACCAACACTTATCGTAAAAAAAAAAAAACAAGAAAAGGTTTAAACGAATACCTCGTCATGGCAAAAATTAAAAAGAAAAGAAAGAAAGCAAAACAAAAAACAAAAAAAAAAGAAAAAAGAAAAAAAAAATTTTTTTTTAAATCAACACTTTGTCGTAACAAAAAAAAATTAAACCAAACGACAATTTCTAACAAAAAAGGCTTAAAGCAAAACTTCATCAGAACAAACATATTGAAACCAACACTTCATCGTAACAAATTATGTTTTAACCAAGGCTTCATGGTAAAAGCAAAACAAAACAAAACAAAACAAAACGAAACGAAACGAAACAAATCAAGGCTGCCCATCAACGAACGACTTGACAAAAAATCCAGTACTTTGGTCGTCTGAAATGAGGCCTGGAGTACTAGTTTATCATGGCGTTTTCACACGACTCAGCAGCTGGCAAAGTCTGGCAATCACAGAGACTAATCCCTACGTGTCGGGTGATCGTACTATCGAGTGTCACTGCGGACGTAAGACAAAGCGTACGTACATCATATCGCTTTACCTCCGTTGTTGGCCCTGTAATCTTCGGTCAAGGATGTCTCTGATGTCCGATCTTTGTCTATCGATGTGGATAATGTACACTATAATAGATATGTGTATCTGTAGATGTACAGGTATTGATCTAGATGGATAGATATACACAGATGTAGATGTGTGTGTGTGTGTGTGTGTGTGTGTGTGTGTGTGTGTGTGTGTGTGTGTGTGTGCTGTGTTGTGTGTGTGTGTGTGTCTGTGTGTGTGTGTGTGTGTGTGTGTGTGTGGTGTGTGTGTGTGTGTGTGTGTGTGTGTGTGTCTGTGTGTGTGTGATTTGATAAGATACGATATATATGACATATGACATGACATACAGACAATGACACTGACACTTGACACGACACGACACGACACGACACGACACGACACCATACGATACGATACGATATGAGATGATATACGATATGATAAGATACGTATATTACCCTAATCGCATATTATGTAATGTCTATGTGTGTGTATGTGAGTGTGCGTGCGTATGCATGTGTGCTTGAGCGTGCGTGTGTGTGTGCGCGCGGGTGTATGTGTGTGTGTGTGTGTGTGTGTGTGTATGTGTGTGTGTGTGTGTGTGTGTGTGTGTGTGTGTGTGTGTGTGTGTGTGTGTGTGTGTGTGTGTGTGTGTGTGTGTGTGTTGTGTGTGCGTGTGCGCGTGTGTGTGACTACGCAAGTGCCGTGACCAAAATCAACATACACATGTGTACTCAAGATCTGATATTTTGAGTTCAAATCCAGGCTGCAACATAAAACTTTGCCTGTTTGCTGTCCATCTTAATGCACTTATCATTCTGGTGGTGCCAGCTTAGTGTTTCTTACTGTTTCCACCTTCCGCCTCCCATTTCAAAGGCATTACCAAAAACAAGGAGGTTTCTGCAACGTCGAGGAGTCTTCTAAATCATCACTGACATATTGGAGTGGAGCGCATATGGAATCATCAGAGTGGGATGAATCCCTCTTGAACAAATGAACGCATAGAGTCTAGTCATGCTCCAAACGTCTCAGAAAATAACATAAAAAGTTCGTCTCTAATGAAGCCTTTCCCCTCAACTCCCTTCCTGGGCCCAACATGTGAGAAGAAAAAGGTAAGAATAGATACACACACACACACACACACACACACACACACACACACACACACACACACACACACACACACACACACACACACACAACACACACAACACACAACACACAAACACACACACACACACAACACACACACACAACACACACACACACACACACACACACACAACACACACACAACAACATATATAATATATATGCGGAGGAAGTGTAGAAAACATAGCAACAAAGGGAGAACAAAAAGAAAGAAAGACACACGAAAAGAAAGAAAGGAAGAAAGAAAGACACACGAAAAGAAAGAAAGGAAGAAAGAAAGACACACGAAAAGAAAGAAAGGAAGAAAGAAAGACACACGAAAAGAAAGAAAGGAAGAAAGAAAGACACACGAAAAGAAAGAAGAAAGAAAGAAAGACACACAAAAAGAAAGAAAGAAAGAAAGACACACGAAAAAGAAAGAAAGGAAGAAAGAAAGACACACGAAAAGAAAAGAAAAGAAAGAAAGAAAGACACACGAAAGAAGAAAAGAAAGAAAGAAAAGACAACACGAAAAGAAAGAAAGGAAGAAAGAAAGACACACGAAAAGAAAGAAAGAAAGAAAGACACACGAAAAGAAAGAAAGGAAGAAAGAAAGACACACGAAAAAAGAAAGAAAGGAAAAAAGAGAAAAGAAAGACACACAAAAGAAAGAAGGAAGAAAGAACACGAAAGAAGAAGAAAGAAACACACGAAAAGAAAGAAGAAGAAGAAGAAAGAAAGACAAAGAAAGACAACGAAAGAAAGAAAGAAGACAGAACAGAAAGAAAGAAGAAGACACACGAAAAAAAAGAAGAAAGACACACGAAAAGAAAGAAGAAGAAAGAAAGAAAGAAAGAAAAGAAAGAAGAAGGAAGAAAGGGCACACAAAAGAAAGGAAGAAGAAAGACACACGAAAGGAAAGAAAGAAAGACACACGAAAAGAAAGAAAGGAAAGAAAGAAAGAAAGAAAAGAAAGAAAGAAGAAAGACACACAAAAAGAAAGGAAGAAAGAAAGACACACGAAAAGAAGAAAGAAGAAAGAAAGACACACGAAAAGAAAGAAAGGAAGAAAGAAAGACACACGAAAAGAGAAGAAAGAAGAAAGAAAGAAAGAAACACACGAAAGAAAGAAGAAAGAAAGACACACGAAAAGAAAGAAAGGAAAAGAAAGACACACAAAAGAAAAGGAAGAAAGAAAGACACACGAAAAGAAAGAAAGAAGAAAGAAAGACACACGAAAAGAAAGAAAGGAAGAAAGAAAGACACACGAAAGAAAGAAAGAAGAAAGAAAGACACACGAAAAGAAAGAAAGAAAGAAAGAAAGACACACGAAAAGAAAGAAAGAAAAGAAGAAAGACACACGAAAAGAAAGAAAGGAAGAAAGAAAGAAAGACACACGAAAAGAAAGGAGAAAGAAAGAAAGAAAAGAAAGAAAGGAAAAAGAAGACACAGAAAGAAGAAAGAAGAAGAAAGACACACGAAAAGAAAGAAAGAGAAGAAAGACACACGAAAGAAAGGAAGAAAGAAAGACACACGAAAAGAAGAAGGAAGAAAGAAAGACACACGAAAAGAAAGAAAGAAGAAAGACACACGAAAAGAAAAAAGAAGAAGAAAGACAAAGAACACGAAAAGAAAGAAAGGAAAGAAAGAAAGACACACGAAAAGAAAGAAAGAAAGAAAGACACACGAAAAGAAAGAAAGGAAAGAAAGAAGACACACGAAAGAAGAAAGGAAGAAAGAAAGACACACGAAAAGAAAGAAAGAAAGAAAGAAAGACACACGAAAAGAAGAGAAGAAAGAAAGACACACGAAAGAAAGGAAGAAAGAAAGACACACGAAAGAAGAAAGGAAGAAAGAAAGACACACGAAAAGAAAGAAAGGAAGAAAGAAAGACACACGAAAAAGAAAGAAAGAGAAAGAAAAGAAAGACACACGAAAAGAAAAGAAGAACGAAAGAAAGAAAGAACACACGAAAAGAAAGAAAGAAAGAAAGAAAGACACACGAAAAGAAAGAAAGGAAGAAAGAAAGACACACGAAAAGAAAGAAAGAAGAAAGAAAGACACACGAAAAGAAAGAAAGGAGAAAGAAAGACAAGACAAGAAAAGAAAGAAAGAGAAACGAAAGAAAGACACACGAAGAAAGAAAGGAAGAAGAAAGACACACGAGAAAGAAAGAAAGAAAGAAAGAAAGACACACGAAAAGAAAGAAAGGAAGAAAGAAAGACACACGAAAAGAAAGAAAGGAAGAAAGAAAGACACACGAAAAGAAAGAAAGGAAGAAAGAAAGACACACAAAGAAAGAAAGGAAGAAAGAAGACACACGAAAAGAAAAGAAAGAAGAAGAAAGACACACGAAAAAAGAAAGAAAGAAGAAAGAAAGACACACGAAAAGAAAGAAAGGAAGAAAGAAAGACACACGAAAAGAAAGAAAGAAGAAAGAAAGACACACGAAAAGAAAGGAAAGAAAGAAAGACACACGAAAGAAAGGAAGAAGAAAGAAAGAGCACACGAAAAGAAAGAAAGGAAGAAAGAAAGACACACGAAAAGAAAGAAAGGAAGAAAGAAAGACACACGAAAAGAAAGAAAGAAAGAAAGAAAGACACGAAAGAAAAGGAGGAAAGAAGCGGGAACAAAAGACAAGAAAACGAGTGTTTGAACTTGTCTCCGACAGCGGCAACGTACAAAACAACGGGTGATTACCTAACACCCGGCTACCCCACACGTGCATGTCAATCGACAGAGATCCACAGTCTCCGTGGCTTAATAAACTGCCAGTAGTCTACTCATGAATAATATAGTAGATACCGAGCGCCTGGGTGCCAGGCAAAGCAGGACCCTGGGTAACCCACGTATTGTGAAAATTGGGTTTGTCAGACACAGACTCATACTGTGTGAACATGTCCACAGTGTCTCCATTACAGTATACTAGGAGAGTGAAGCAATGACACCGTGACCAAGAATACTGTTGAGGGTTCGAAATCTGAAGTCAAAGTCTAGTGCAGCATCAACACCATCAACTGGAAAGACATGCCTGCAACACAATATGATGGTAACAGCAGCGCATGCAGGGCACAATCAGATTTAAACAATGCAGAGCAGCTGTCATTCAAAAGAAGAGAGACCATGGAAGCAAAACCCAGGGGCGTGGAACTCCTTCCATACAGCGCCTTTGGGAAAGAAACGTGTACCTTCAGGACTGGTCTTATGTCCAACATAAAGGTCCACAGCAAGCGCTGAACATAAGTATGCCCACTCATCCGTCAGATCCACGGGACGGTCCATCATGCGTTTACGACTATGTGGTCCTTCAATAAACACAAGGAAATCCTGATTGATGCATGGAAGCCTGTTTTGTCCAGTTAAGACTTTGACTTCTGATCATATCCCTGAAACTGTTATCTTTGACAAATAAAACATAGCCGTTATTTTCCTTTCAATGTAAAACGCTTATTCAGCAACCAGCGTTTTAGCAGATTTAGTTAATTTCTATTTCAAATTGCTGAGATGTCTCCAAGCAAAAATGTTCATATTCTTGACCGCTCTCTCTCTCTCTCTCTCTCTCTCTCCTCTCTCTCTCTCTCCACACACACACACACACACACACACACACCACACACACACACACACACACACACACACACACACACACACACACACACACACACACACCACGCACGCACACACACACACTAGAGAGAGGCAGAGAGAGAGACAGACAGACGAGAGAGACAGAGACAAAGAGAAAGAGAGAAAATGAGAGAGAGAAATAGAGAGAGAGAGAGAGAGAATGAGACAGACAGGAGGACAGACAGACAAATTTGTCATATTTGCATGTGAATGTTTAATAAACTACGCGGTTCAAAAATGCACATATCCTGGGCCTCCAGTCTGCATTGAACGGGTCTGCTTTCATTCCTGTCTTCCTTTTAATTCATTTCTCTAGGGTGTCTTAATTCAATTGATGGTTTTTATGACAATAAAAATTCTGAGCGTGGCCTTCGCGGTCTGAGTCACACACAGACACATACACACGCACGCACACATCCACACACATGTGCTCTCTCTCTCTCTCTCTCTCTCTTTCTCTTCTCACGCGCGCACCCCACACACAGCACACACAAACACGTTCGCAGCGCGCACACACACACACACACACACACACACACACACGCACGCACGAACATACACACACACACACTCACTCTCTCTCTCTCTCTCTCTCTCTCACACACACACATTGACACACAAACACACAAACACATTCACAAACACATACGCACAAACACACACGCACACACACACACACACGCACACAAACACAACACCACACACACACACGCACACACACACACACACACACACACACACACACATCTCTCTCGTTACTGACAGCAACACACCACACAGACACAGCATCACACAATACACGGAGAGGGTGGAGAGTTGGGGGGGGGGGTAGGAAGGAAAAGAGAAGGGGAGTAGAGAGGATCGATACATTATCGATCGAGAGAATTCCTGACCAGCTTAGCTGGGCGTCAGTGCTGCTAGCTCCGGCTGTAGTCAGCAACACCCCACACAGTTCGGATGTTTCTCACTGACTGAGAGAAGAGAGAGAGAGAGAGAGAGAAGAGAGAGAGCAGACAGACAGACAGACAGACAGACAGACAGACAGACAGACAGACAGAACAGAGAGAGGCAGAGAGAGACAGAGTGTGCGTGTGTGTGTGTAGGAGTGTGTGTATGTGTGTTAAGTGATGAGTGATGGTGGTGTGTGTGTATGTTGTGTGTTAAGTGTGTGGTGTAAGAGTGTGTGCATGAGTGTGTGGTGTGTGTGGTTGTTGTGTGTGTGTGTTGTGTGTGTGTGTAGAGTGTGTGGTGTGTGTGTGGTGTGTGTGTGTGTGTGTCTGTGTGTGGTAGTGTGTGTTGTGTGTGTGATGTGTGGTCGTGGTGGTAGTGTAGGTGTGTGGTGGTCTGTGTGTCGTGTGTGTAGTGTGTGGGTGTGTGTGTGTGTTTGTGTGTGTTTGTGTGTGTCTGTGTGCTGCTGTGCTGTGTGTATGTATATGCAGATAGATAATAGAGAGATAACAAATAGATGTTAGATAGATAATAGATAGACAGTAGATAGATAGGTAGATAGATAAATAGATAGATAGATAGATAGATAGATAGTAGATAGACAGATAGAAGATAGGTAGATAAATAGATAGATAGATAGATAGATAGATAGATAGATAGATAGATAGATAGATAGATAGATAAACAGGCAGACAGATAGATAGGTAGATAGATAGATGTGAATATGTGTGTATTTATAAATGTGTGTGTCTGTCATTGTGTCTGTAAGTCTATCTGTCAGTGGAGAGAGAGAGAGAGAGACAGACAGACAGAGAGACAGAGAGAAACAGAGACAGACAGACGGACAGACAGACAGAGGGAGACACATAGACAGAGACAGACAGACAACAGTAAATCCAGGCACAAATTTTTGTTAAGAGCAAATTTTTATTTTCAAACTTGGTTCGAAATTTCATTCTGAGTGAACTCGTTCAATTTTGACTGCAATGACATGTCCTATTTTGACAGTTTATCTGAACACAAAGACTCCGCTGGTGTGGCTTGACCATCCTGTTCAATACTTGTGTTTGTTTACCTCTTTTGTCTCTTAATTCTTTATCTCCTTTCTGTATCTTATTTTCGAGTAACTCTGAAAGATGGCACACAAACTATATACAGACCACCAACACCTGAAAGGATGCACGTATTCCTAAATGGATAAATACACAAATGAATAATAATTAAACTGTGAGATAAATGCACACATACATGAATAATTCAACTAATCACCAATGCACACATACATAAATAATTAAACTAATCACCAATTAATATAAATAAATAATCGAATCATGAGATAAATGCACAAATACATGAAAAATCAAATCAATGAACAACCAATCGTAATCAACCAATCAATCAATCAACGAATGAACCAATCAATAAACGCAGCCGTTATAGACACCATTTACGACCATCACGCCGAAACAAACACCGTTAGTTCTCCATCAGGAATGCAAAATTAATCGCATGACACAACGAGTAACTTCAATATGCAGACTATGCTGAAACAAACAGATTTCGAGCTCTCCCCTATTTCCAATCGCCAATCAAGGGCAACCCGGCGCTGAGCCCAGCTCCATCAAAGTAATCGTCCGTCGATAAGGGAATGGCTATGTGCTTAGCACTCGACGTATGACTGGTTATTCCCCAACTCACGAAGACAATAATAACAGGAACGATAATAACAGTAACAATAATAACGTCCAGGCAATTACCGGGACTGTGCAGGCAGATGACTACTGAGGCGATGAAGATACAACTACCCCCTCCCCCTCCTCCCCCTCCCTCTTATTTCTCTCTCCCACCCGAGTTCTCGTCATGATGATGCTGTGTCAGTGGTCCATCTCTCGACGATGACGTGTCAGTGGTCCATCTCTTGATATCGTGGGTCAACGGCCCATTTCTTTGATGATGATGATGATGACGTGTCGGTGGCCCATCTCCGTGATGCTGATGATATTTCAGTAATCCATTTCTTGATGAACATGTGTCAGGGATCCAATTCTTGATGTTGATGGTGTGTCAGTGGCCCATCTCTCCAAGATGGTGTGTCAGTGGCCCATCTCTCAATGATGGTGTGTCAGTGGCCATCTCTCAATGATGGTGTGTCAGTGGCCATCTCTCAGTAATGATGTGTCAGTGGCCCATCTCTCAATGATGATGTGTCAGTGGCCCATCTCTCCAAGATGATGTGTCAGTGGTCATCTCTCAATGATGATGTGTCAGTGGTCATCTCTCAATGATGATGTGTCAGTGGCCCATCTCTCAATGATGGTGTGTCAGTGGTCATCTCTCAATGGTGGTGTGTCAGTGGTCATCTCTCAATGATGGTGTGTCAGTGGCCATCTCTCAATGGTGGTGTGTCAGTGGTCATCTCTCAATGATGGTGTGTCAGTGGCCATCTCTCAATGGTGGTGTGTCAGTGGCCATCTCTCAATGATGGTGTGTCAGTGACCATCTCTCAATGATGGTGTGTCAGTGGCCATCTCTCAATGATGGTGTTCTGTGGCCATCTCTCAGTGATGATGTGTCAGTGGCCATCTCTCCAAGATGGTTGTCAGTGGTCATCTCTCAATGATGGTGTGTCAGTGGCCATATCTCAATGGTGGTGTGTCAGTGGCCATCTCTCAATGATGATGTGTCAGTGGCCATCTCTCAATGATGGTGTGTCAGTGGCCATCTCTCAATGGTGGTGTGTCAGTGGCCATCTCTCAATGATGATGTGTCAGTGGCCATTCTCAATGATGATGTGTCAGTGGCCATCTCTCAATGATGGTGTGTCAGTGGCCATCTCTCAATGATGGTGTGTCAGTGGCCATCTCTCAATGATGGTGTGTCAATGGCCCATCTCTTGATACTGGTATACCAGTGACCATCTGTTTGATGATTGTATCTCAATGGCCCATCTCTCAATGATGGTATGTCAGTGGCCATCTCTTGATGCTGGTATGTCAGTGGCCATCTCTCAATATGGTGTGTCAGTGGCCATCTCTCAATGATGGTGTGTCAGTGGCCATCTCTCAATGATGGTATGTCAGTGGCCATCTCTTGATGATGGTATGTCAACGGCCCATCTCTCGATAATGGTGTGTCAGTGGCCCATCTCTCGATACTGGTATACCAGTGACCATCTGTTGGTGATGGTATCTCAGTGGCCCATCTCTCAATGATGGTATGTCAGTGGCCATCTCTTGATGGTGTATATCAGTGGCCATCTCTTGATAATAGTATCTCAATGGCCATCTCTTGATACTGGTATGTCAGTGGCCATCTCTTGATACTGGTATGTCAGTGGCCATCTCTTGATACTGGTATGTCAGTGGCCATCTCTTGATACTGGTATGTCAGTGGCCATCTCTGATACTGGTATGTCAGTGGCCATCTCTTGGTACTGGTACGTCAGTGGCCATCTGTTGATGCTGGTACGTCAGTGGCCATCTCTTGATACTGATATGTCAGTGGCCATCTCTTGGTACTGGTACGTCAGTGGCCATCTGTTGATGCTGGTACGTCAGTGGCCATCTCTTGGTACTGGTATGTCAGTGGCCATCTCTTGATGCTGGTACGTCAGTGGCCATCTCTTGATACTGGTATGTCAGTGGCCCTCTCTTGGTACTGGTACGTCAGTGGCCATCTCTTGATGATGATAGGTCAGTGGCCCATCTGTTGATGCTGATATGTCAGTGGCCCATCTCTTGATGCTGGTATCTCTTGATGGTGGTGTGTCAGTGGCCATTTCTTGATGCTGGTACGTCAGTGGCCATCTCTTGATGCTGGTACGTTAGTGGCCATCTCTTGATGCTGGTATATCAGTGGCCCATCTGTTGATGCTGGTATGTCAGTGGCCCGTCTCTTGATGCTGGTACATCAGTGGCCATCTCTTGATGCTGGTATGTCAGTGGCCCATCTCTTGATGCAGGTATGTCAGTGGCCCATCTCTTGATGCTGGTACGTCAGTGGCCATCTGTTGATGCTGGTGTTCAGTGGCCCATCTGTTGATGCTGGTATGTCAGTGGCCCATCTGTTGATGCTGGTATGTCAGTGGCCCATCTGTTGATGCTGGTATGTCAGTGGCCTTCTCTTGATGATGGTATCTCAATGGCCCATCTCTCAATGATATTGTTCAGTGGCCATCTCTTGATGATGGTATCTCAATGGCCCATCTCTTGATGCTGGTATGTCAGTGGCCCATCTGTTGATGCTGGTATGTCAGTGGCCCATCTGTTGATGCTGATATGTCAGTGGCCCATCTGTTGATGCTGGTATGTCAGTGGCCCATCTGTTGATGCTGGTATGTCAGTGGCCTTCTCTTGATGATGATATCTCAATGGCCCATCTCTCAATGATGGTGTTCAATGGCCATCTCTTGATGATGGTATCTCAATGGCCCATCTCTTAATGCTGGTATGTCAGTGGCCCATCTCTTGATGCTGGTATGTCAGTGGCCCATCTGCTGATGCTGGTATGTCAGTGTCCCATCTCTTGATGCTGGTATGTCAGTGGCCATCTCTTGATGCTGGTATGTCAGTGGCCATCTCTTAATGATGGTGTTCAGTGGCCATCTCTTGATGATGGTATCTCAATGGCCCATCTCTCAATGATGATATTCAGTGGCCATCTCTTGATGATGGTATCTCAATGGCCCATTTCTCAATGATGGTGTTCAGTGGCCATCTCTTGATGATAGTATCTCAATGGCCCATCTCTCAATGATGTTATGTCAGTGGCCATCTCTTGATGATGGTATCTCAATGGCCCATTTCTCAATGATGATATTCAGTGGCCATCTCTTGATGATGGTATCTCAATGGCCCATCTCTCAATGATGATCTTCAGTGGCCATCTCTTGATGATGGTATCTCAATGGCCCATCTCTCAATGATGATCTTCAGTGGCCATCTCTGATGATGGTATCTCAATGGCCCATTTCTCAATGATGGTGTTCAGTGGCCATCTCTTGATGATGGTATCTCTATGGCCCATCTCTCAATGATGTTATGTCAGTGGCCCATCTGTTGATGCTGATATGTCAGTGGCCCATCTGTTGATGCTGGTATGTCAGTGGCCCATCTGTTGATGCTGGTATGTCAGTGGCCTTCTCTTGATGATGATATCTCAATGGCCCATCTCTCAATGATGGTGTTCAATGGCCATCTCTTGATGATGGTATCTCAATGGCCCATCTCTTAATGCTGGTATGTCAGTGGCCCATCTCTTGATGCTGGTATGTCAGTGGCCCATCTGCTGATGCTGGTATGTCAGTGTCCCATCTCTTGATGCTGGTATGTCAGTGGCCATCTCTTGATGCTGGTATGTCAGTGGCCATCTCTTAATGATGGTGTTCAGTGGCCATCTCTTGATGATGGTATCTCAATGGCCCATCTCTCAATGATGATATTCAGTGACCATCTCTTGATGATGGTATCTCAATGGCCCATTTCTCAATGATGGTGTTCAGTGGCCATCTCTTGATGATAGTATCTCAATGGCCCATCTCTCAATGATGTTATGTCAGTGGCCATCTCTTGATGATGGTATCTCAATGGCCCATTTCTCAATGATGATATTCAGTGGCCATCTCTTGATGATGGTATCTCAATGGCCCATCTCTCAATGATGATCTTCAGTGGCCATCTCTTGATGATGGTATCTCAATGGCCCATCTCTCAATGATGATCTTCAGTGGCCATCTCTTGATGATGGTATCTCAATGGCCCATTTCTCAATGATGGTGTTCAGTGGCCATCTCTTGATGATGGTATCTCTATGGCCCATCTCTCAATGATGTTATGTCAGTGGCCATCTCTTGATGATGGTATCTCAATGGCCCATCTCTCAATGATGATCTTCAGTGGCCATCTCTTGATG
>CM060315.1:68591732-68596732 GCA_030674185.1 Monoplex corrugatus | reverse complement strand
ATTAAATCACAGAACGAACCGAACGAACAGGACCACACACACACACTACACACACACACGACACACCACACACACACACACACACACACACACACACATACACACACACACACACACACACACACACACACACACACCACACACACACACGTACATACATGTCAATTCAAGGTTTACAATATGGTGGATCCTTAAACCCATTTACTGATTTAGAGCATGGAGGACAACAGCAATTAAACAAAAATCCAACGAAATCAGTATGTAACAATTCAACAGAAAGAAGTGCAGATGAAATTCTCTTACCACAGGCTATTCAAATATTCAGATTATGTCTGCGCAATTTGTGAACCTTTGATGAATTTTACAAATTTCATTTGACCCTCTATTCTTTTGATATATCAAGTTACAAAATGAAAATAATGGTTTAACTGAGATATATATTTTGTGGAACAATCATGAATCAGTTGTAATGGAATCCGGATATTCGAAAACAAACTGAAACTCGTCACCTATGGCATTGTCATCACAAAACTGTCATATTACTCCTTTTCATATATACATTGCCAGTATCAATTTCAATTTCAGGCTTGTCACACCTGCATCGAAATTGAATCAAAGGAAAAACATAGACATTTCTTATCTGTGTAATGTATTTCTCTTTTCCACGCTGATTCTTGAAATTTCGGTACAATTTGCATTTCCTACTGTTTTTCAAACCTGTCTTCCATTCTTGCTGGTAATTAGCCTGCAGTGAGAATTCAACATTTTCATAAAAGATTATTTTTTCCCAATTTTTTCAGATTTCCTTGCAAAATCAAACCTTGTGTCACTCTAGATTGTTTTAATACGATATATCCAGTCCGAATAGAATTTCTTTATATATCTATCTATCTATCCATGTAACCCTCCATCTATCTATCTATCTATTCTATTCTAATTTAATCTAATATGTCTATCTATCTGTCTATCTGTCTATCTATCTATCTATCTATCTATCTACCTATCTATCTATCTAATCTATCTGTACCTATATGCTTATTATATATATAAATATATATATACACATATACATATACATATATATCATATACAATACACATATACATCATATCATATATATACATATGTATACATATATGCAAATCATAAAGCAGTACGTTTAATTGACTAGAACATTCCTTAGTATTGTCATTTGACACAAGGTTACTCTACAAATGATTCAATCTAAAATTAGTCAACACTGAAACAGAATGTTACCTTTTTTTTTAACCATAAATCGTCTCAGGATAGCGCTTCTCCATTAATTCAGACAAATGCTTGAAAATGTAATTTTTGATTTTTTCAGATAGGTTCTGGTACTCGCATCTCCACAATTCACAACTATAACAACATCGATAGAATAACATTGTTACACAACTATAGAACAACGTTTACAGACAAATCTTGATTTCTGGCGCGTGCTCACACACACACACGCACGCATGAACACACACACACACACAAGCACGCACGTACCCACGCGCACACACACACGCACACATGAACACACACAGACACACGCACGCACGCACGTACGCACGCACAACACACATGACTAACACCCCTCCCCACCCCTCCATACGCACACACGCGCACGCACGCACACACACACGCACGCGCCTGACAAACAAGGGAAAATAACCCAGATCAATCAATCATCGACCAGACTACTTAAACCTCCTCCCCTTCCCAGTCCGCTTATTTCTGACTTTGAAGTTTCCTAGGCATCACACATTACAAAATCTGTGTGTGTGTGTTGTGTGTGTGTGTGTGTGTGTGTGTGTGTGTGTGTGTGTGTGTGTGTGTGTCGTGTCCTGTTGTGTGTGTGTGTGTCTCTCTCTCTCTCTCTCTCTCTCTCTCTCTCTCTCTCTCTCTGTCCCTGTCGGGTGTGTGTGTGTGTGTGTGTGTGTGTGTGTGTGTGTGTTGTGTGTGTGTGGTGTGTGTGTGTGTGTGTGTGTGTCTCTCTCTCTCTCTCTCTGTCCCCCGTCGGCGGTGTGTGTGTGTGTGTGTGTGTGTGTGTGTGTGTGTGTGTGTGTGTGTATGTATGTGTGTGTGTGTGTGTGTGCGTGTGTGTGTGTGTGTGTGTGTGTGTGTGTGTGTGTTGTATGTGTGTGTGTGTGTGTATGTGTGTGTGTGTGTGTGTGTGTAGTGTGTGTGTGTGTGTGTGTGTGTGTGTGTGTGTGTGTGTGTGTGTGTGTGTGTGTGTGTTTTGTGCACGCATCCTCTCCCTCCCTCCCCTTTCCAGCTTTCACCCTCCCTCTCTCTCTCTCTCTCTCTCTCCCTCTCTCGTTCAATCGTTCGCTCGGTCGCTCTTTTAATCCCAAGAAGTGTGTTTACCACCTTACCAAACCATAAGCATATCTGTTTGTCTGGCAGTCTTTTATATGCCCGTCACATCCTTTTTCATCATCACGGATCACTATTTCATTAATTTAGACACCATCACTCGGAGAAGAGTGGCAGAATGGTTCAGACGTTCGCCTGCCAGTAACTAAACTCGCGATTCCAGGGTTCATTCCTCGTTGAATCTTCGAGTCTTCTCCTCACTTTGAGGGGTAGATCGAACTGAAAGTCTGGTCCTTCGGAAGGGGACGAAGAGCGAGTCGGTCCCGTGTGCCTCCTGGCCTGTGCACGCTTAAGATCCCACAGCAATTGAAAATCATGAAAAGCAGGGCATTCGCCTGGTTGCCCTGTTACAAAACATTGGGCAGAGATTTCCCATGTCCTTCCGCTTGAAGGCCAATTAGTGTTCTTCCTCTCTGAAATCTTGGTTAAAAAAAATTAGGTGGCGTTGCACTGCAGCGATGCGCTCTCAAAGGGGAGATCATTCCGAGTTTCACGTAGTAAATCCAGTGTGGTAAAAGAAATGAATATGAATGAACATGACTTTTAAGGCACTTACTTTCACAGTTTCAAAAGTCATCTTTGTGAACGGTACAGACCAATCAATTACATTCTCTCTCTCTCTCTCTCTCTCTTCTCTCTCTCTCTCTCTCTTCTCTCTCTCTCTCTCTCTCTCTCTCTCTCTCTCTCTCTCATCTTCTCCATCACTTCAGGGCCACAGAATCTCGGAATATCTTTTTTCCTCACTCTTTCTTCTTCACACTCAATACTGGCTGGCTAAGACTCAGTTGAGCCCCCCCCCCCCAAAAAAAAACAACAACAAACAAACAAAAAAACCTCACGATATTTCATTTGATACCCACTGACGAGATTCGAACATACAACCTCCAAATCGTCACTCCGTTGTGATAACCACTTTGCCACGATGACTGGCTGTCTTAACACAGTCATCTTCGCAAAGGTGTTATAAAAACAATAAGGCACAAAAAAAAACTTCGTTCGTCAAAACAAATACGCAGCAGAGTGTCTAGTTAAATAGATAAGAGCATCAGCCTTCGACGCGACAAACACAGGTAGTATTTTCGGTCGGACAAGGAATCTGATTTCTCCTCCCCCCCCCCCCCCACCCCCACCCGTCCTTCCGCACCCTCCATTAGACTTTGCGTTTTGATCTGAGTGCTAGTCTTTCCGATGAGACTACAAAACGAGGTTCGGTATGCAGTATGCGCCAGCACACGTTAAAGATCAAATCGAAAAAAAAAAGAGTTATACGTAGCAAAGTTCTTGTCGAAAAATTCCCTGTCACAGGTAAACCAATACACGTTTACAGGAAAACAACAACGACGACAACAACAACAACAACAACAACAGGTGGGGTTCACACTACTGCGACATGCCTTCTAATTTGAATCCAATCCAAACCAATCCATTAAACATCTTTCTTTAAACCGAGGTTCTAGTTTCGTTTTGTAAGGTGAAGCAGTTGGTTTGATTGTTATTGCTATTTATCACTGCGAAGAGCTATATCAGGACTATAACCATCTCAACACTTCTTTGAACCTCAAATAAACCACATGGAAAAGGAAATAAGTACATACAGTCTATATAAATGCCTTTTTGTGTGTGTGTTGTTGTTGGGGTTTGTTTTGTTTTTTGTTTTTTTGTGGGGTTTTTTTGTGTGTGGTTTTTGTTGTTGTTGCTTTTTTTTTTTTTTGTGTGGTTTTTTTTTTTTTGCTTTTTTTTTTTTTTTGGAGGGGGGGGGTCATAATCTAAAGACATGTCCCTGGCGTTGACCACTCCTTCCAATCCATCACCAGGAGATTTGAAAAACAAACAAACAGACAAACCTGATTAACAAATATATAAAGACAGCTAAGTACGTCATAATGTATATATATAAAAAAAAAATCATTAAAAAAAAACTGGCCTAAATTGCCTACAATTAGTTCTACACATCATATTTCCTTAGCTCCAAAATGCAGTTAGCACACGTACCCGCTTATCAATCCCAAGAAACAATATGGAAGGCTTCTTACAAAACTTCCACATGAAAGGCCAGCAGGACAGAAATTGTTAGGAATAGAAGACAGAAGGTAGAGGAGCTAAGCAGAAACAAAGGGAGTGACTGAAAAGAAAGGACATTTCTAACACAGAATTTCCAGAAGGTGGGAATACTATTTATACTGAATAAAAATCCCCTGGCATCCCCACAAGGAGGGGGGGGAGAGGGGGGGGGGACAATTGCTTTGGAAAACACAAACAAAAACAAAAGGCAGCGTACCTACTTATACAAGTTCAACAACAACACTGCAAGGCCTCAGACGGTTCAGAAGGCTCAGAGAGTACCCTCCCCCAGAACAATCCTCCCCAGCGTGACAACCTCAATCCTCAATCCGCTTTGCGCCGCGCAGAGCTGCTAGCTAACCGTGGAACAAAAACAAAAAAATTACGATTGTCTGTGACGTCATCTCTGACAATGACGTCTATCTGGTATCGCGTCATCATAGTGTCGTCAGAGAGATTTCCTGTCAGCTTTTTTCCCTCGCTCAGACATCAACTGTCTTTTCTTGGCCGTCTGATCGCTTTGGGCGTCTGCTTGTGGGAATTAGCTCGCCTTT
>CM060315.1:68571732-68581732 GCA_030674185.1 Monoplex corrugatus | reverse complement strand
AGAGAGACAGACAGAGACAGGGACAGAGACGTGGAGAGAGAGAGAGAGAGAGCGAAAGAGAGAGAGAGACAGAGAGAGACAGAGAGAGAGAGAGAGAGAGGAGAGACAGCGAAAGGGGAGAGAAGAGAGAGAGAACAGATGACGAAGGAAGAGGAAAGAAAAAACAGTTGGATGAATGTGTGAAACCGAGATCTCGCGTGTATGCATTTAACGCACGTAAAAGATCCCAAGGCAAAAAAGGAAGTGAGTTATGTCTGTCAAAGCCTGTAAAAAAAAGAAGTTTCTATAAACATACAAAAATACATGGAGACATAAAAACAAAAGAAAGCAAGAAAGAAAAAAACAAAACGTGATACTGTTGCACTGTGGCGACCAATATTACCCAGAACAGCAGGCCGACTTTCACACGGTAAATCAATCGCGGTGATAACAAAACAAACAAAAAGCACATTCAAATCCAAAGTCACCAACACTTAAAACAACCCTGTTTCCTTTTTTTAAGTGTTACTCATAAAAACCGCAGTATGCTATGTTTGTACTTTTGGTGGTTTCTTGATATTGTTGTTATTTCTGATGTTGCTCTCTGTGTGTTGTTGCTGTTGATGCCCGTGAGTGTAGTGCTAGTATGTTGTTATTGTTACTGCTGTTGTTCTGGTTGTTCTTGATCTTCAAATACACACCTTGTTGCAGAATCTATGATTGGCATTAATGCGACTGGGAAGGCGGGGGGGGGGGGGGGGGGGGAAGGAAAATCTCTGTCCGATCAATTGATCAATGATTTGTACCTGAGTTTGTCACCCCCAGGGCGAGTGTTCTAACTGTTAGACTACAAACACTTCCGATATCAAAATCTCTCGATTCGTTGACATCGGTTTGTTGTTTGTTGTTTGTTTGTTTGTTGTTTGTTTGTTTGTTTGTTTGTTGTTTGTTTAATTTTCTATTTGTTCATACGTTTATTTTAGATTTCCTTTTCTCAAAACAGCATTCAGATGAAGTATACAAGTTAACATTCATGAGATTAGCTACAACAGGACAGACAGAAGCGGGGTGGGAATGGGGGTGGGGAGAGGGAGTGGGAGGGTGGTGGTGATGAAGAAACTGGGGGCTGTTATATCTTCTCAACGTCAGTGTGGTCAAACGAGGAAAGGGGAAAAAAATCAATTTCCGGTAACAAAATTGACTTCGATCTATCAGAGAAACTAGGGGCGTATTACGAGCGTACTTACGATACAAAGTACGTGTCCGTTTCAGCGCCGGGCAGTATTAATTTCCAACTGACATTTCATCTGGATTTCTGATAATCTGCCAGCAGATAATGAGGAGATTATTACAGGCAAGGCCTATATCCGCGTACAATGAGGGAAGATTTATGTGGACGAAGTTACAGCCCAGCATGCAGAATCGATAGGAACTAACAGGGGGAACCCGCCTGCTTTCCTTCCCTAACACCGCTGTTCCCCATGCTTGTTCTCTCTCTCTCTCTCTCTCTCTCTCTCTCTCTCTCTCTCTCTCTCTCTCTCTCTCTTCTATCTATTTTCTATCTATCTATCTATCTACCTATCTACCTATATCTCTATCTATCTATCTATTTATCTACCTCCCCTCTCTTTTGTCTCCATCTCTTTCTTTTTTTCTTTCTTTCTCTCTCTTTCTCTCACACTCTCTTTCTCTCTCATCTCTCTGTCCCTCCCTCGCCTCTCTCTCTCTCCCCTCTCCCTCCCTCGCCTCTCTGTCTCTCTCTCTCCCTCTCTCTCTCTCACTCTCTCTCTCCTCCCTCCCCCTCTCTCTCCCCTTCCCCTCTCTCCCCTCCCCTCCCTCGCCTCTCTCTCTCTCCCTTTCCCCCTCTCTCTCCTCTCCCCTCTCCCTCTCTCCCCGCTCTCTCTTGTCTCCCTCCCTCTTTCTCTTTCAGGTGGTTGACCATTCGATTCACATGCCAATGGTTGGGTTGTGAGTTCGAACCTTGGGCTACATCAAACTGGTCTTCTTACTGCCCATCTTAACATAACTGTTGTTGGGTGGTGATGGTGTATGATTAGATAAGTCCTTCCCTTACCATTCCTTAGGATGTTCATCCCGGTCGGCAGTATCACCTGAGGTGAATGCTGACTATAACTGAAATCGATCAGTCTCTCTCTCTCTCTCTCTCTCTCTCTCTCTCTCTCTCTCTCTCTCTCTCTCTCTCTCTCTCTCTCCCTCACCCTCTCCATCTATCCCTCTCAACAGTATTCAGACATATGCACACAAACACAGATACAGACACACATATATGTATATACAATCATGCACATGCGGATGCGTGCATGCACACACGAAAGCTCGGTCGAGCGCGCACACGCACACTAAAACACACACATGTACTTACGTAAACAACACACACACACACACACACACACACACATACACATGCATGCGTTCACGCGCCCATCTACATTCACACATACACAATAATCCAACCCAGTCAGAGAAAGAGAGAGGGGGGATAGGAGGGAGGGAGGGGAGGAGAGGGAGAGAGAGAGAGAGAGAGAGAGAGAGAGCAGATAACAGAGCGGGGTGTGTACATAAAAAGACATATACACAAAATTGAATTTTCTTTATTGAAATAACATTGGGCCATTTCCCTTTCCCAACGCATTCCATACTGTCGCACAGAAAGAAAGGGAGACGAATAGCTGGACAGACAGACAGACAGACAAGAGAAGACGGACAGAAAGCAAAAACTAGCGAACGGGATGGAGTAGGGGTGGGAGAGAGGAGGAGAAAGAAAGAGAGGGGGGGGGGCAGAGAGAGAAGGAGAGAAGAAGGAGGAGAGAGGGAGAGAGACTTAGGAGGTTAGGTAGGTGTAGGTTGGTGTTCACTCGCACGTGCAGGAAAGTGAAAGCCAGAGAGACAGAGAGAGACTGTAACGTGAAAAGGAAACACCTTCACACCCTTTCAAGGATGTAAATGTTAACAGTAGTTAACAATAAGCATGAATCACTTTAAGCCTCAATACTTTAATATTGTACAACTTAAGACACACACAACACTTTGTTGAATCTAGCAACGCAGCCTAATAATACTGAGCTAATGATAACAGATATAGACTAATGTCTCTTAAATGTCTTCTTTGGTATGTAGACAAACACCAGTATACAGATGTCTCATTTTTGAAAGACAAAAGGGAAAGTTAACCGGAAAATACTGTTGTTCCCATGTCATTTGGATAAAATAAAATCTTTTCCTAAATCACAAAGTCATAAGCATCACAACATAGAATGAATTTCATTTTCGGCTGCATCCTTACAGTTTTACTTTAAGTTTCTCAAGATCATGTCTTCGCATAAGTCAAAGGGTTAAGTTTTTGCAGTTGGAGGATAGTCTGTGGGAGTCAAAAGGTTAATGTACTGTTATGACAACCTGACCCCGAAAGCTCCATTTCAACTTATTAATTATATCTATGTAAAGTGCAGCGACCTTTCTTCAAAATCGCTTGTACCCGATTATAAATGGAAATTATTATAAATGGAATTATTATTATCATTATCATCATCATCAGTAGTAGTAGTAGTAGTAATAGTAGTAGAAGTAGTAGTAGTAGTAGTGGTGGTGATGGTGGTGGTGGTAGTGGTAGTGGTAGTGGCGATGGTGGTGGTAGTAGTAGTAGTACTAGTAGTAGTAGTAGTAGTAGTGTTTTAGTAGTAGATCGTCATCATCATCATCGTTATTGTTGTTTTTGTAACACTGTACCTTGCTCTGTTACCATTATCATTATTATCATTAAAAGTAACATTGTTATTATATATATAAGTAAATGGACATAAAAGCAAATGAATGAATGAATGAATATACGTATCAGTCAACAAATGCATGTCTAAAGGCACAACGAAAGAAACTGATAAACAATTTTACAGCTGAAAACGAGGATGGAATAAAAGACACGAAGGGCGTTTGGAGATGTTATCGATGCACACTGTAGTCATAGCCAGAATTATGACAACATCGATCATCAATAATAAGTAATCGATCAGTATTCACATAAATCTCTTGCGCAGACAATCGTTATTGATTTCAGCCCAGTATAGCTTTTACCTCACAGAATAAATATCGGACCCAGAAATTAGAATCCGACAATATTGTATGTCCCAGAAAACGGTGTCTGTCTCAGAGCGTAACCATCACGCGTATGCTTTTGCACACACACACACACCCGCATGCTCGCATATTCACTCACACGCACGCGCGCTCGAACACACACACACACACACAAAACACACATGCATACATACACACATGCACAGACACACAACACACACTCATACACTCATACACACACACACACACACACACACACACACACACACACACACACACACACACACACACACACACATGCATACATGCACAGACACGTAACACACACTCATACTCATACACACACACACACATATACACACACACACACACATGCACGCGTGCACACACACACACACACACACACACACACACACACACACACACACACACACACACACACACACACACACACACACACACATGGTGGGTAAAGGATGGAGATTTTTCCGATCCCCAGCGTCTATGTGCAGACGTGTTAGCGACTAAACCCCCGGCCCTTCCAGAGAACATTATATACCGCATGCAGAATATCAACTAAGCTCGTTAAAGATCCTCTAAATTATGTGACAACATGGGACAGTGCACTCCAAAGAAGTCTCAGCTGGAACGATATGTGGCACATGGCTCCTCTAAGGATAAGCTTCCTCCTCAGATCTGTATATGACCTGCTCCCCTCGAATGCAAACTTAGTGAAATGGGGGAAAGCAGACGACCCAGCATGTCCGCTCTGTCAGAAGAAACAAACAGTGGAACATGTCCTAAGCTCTTGCAAAGTAGCGCTAGCCCAAGGAAGGTATACATGGAGGCACAACCAAGTTCTGAAAGTGATCACAGATGTGGTTAGCGAAAAAACCATGACCCCAAACGCACCAATTGCTATGACAACGTTCTACAAAGCAGGAGGGAAACAGGTCTGGCCCGAAAGGGCTATGACAACCAGCACATTGCCAAAGGGTCTTCTGGATGGAGCAGTCGACTGGGAGTGTACAGCAGACCTCCCAGAGTGGAGAAATTACCCAGATGTCATCAGCAAGACAGGCATGAGACCAGACATCGCTCTCCACTCTGACTCCTCGAAACAAGTGATTCTGATAGAACTCACTGTGCCATACGAAAGCAGAATGGAAGAAGCACATATCTACAAGACCGAAAAATGCGCCGGTCTTGCCAGCACCCTGAAGAAAGCAGGTCTGCGGGTCAAAATCTTCGCCATAGAGGTCGGGGCAAGAGGGTTTGTGGGTACCTCCGCTTATGATCTCATGAAACAACTCGCCATTTCTGGGAAGAAGAGGACTAGAGCCCTTAAAGCGATGGCAGAGGCAGCAGAAAGGAGCTCAAGCTGGATCTGGGCAAGGAGGAACCAAAAAAGTGAACTTCATAAGGATTAAATTCCCTACAGATGATGTGTGCCCCGTTAGCACATTGGTAAAACCGCGTACCGCAGTTCTGAAGCGCAGAATCGCCCAGGTTCGATCCCCGGCGTGGGAAAAAAAAAAAAAAAAAAAAAAAAAAAATAGACAACAGCAGAAGGGCATCCAGGAGTCATGACCTGGATGTGGCCCGGCCCCCCGAGAGTGTAAGGAATTCAGGGCCGAAACACTTGTCTAAAGGGGGTTACTTCTCTGAAGACCTTCTGTTGTCTAGCTCTCCCTAGAGTTTCTTTCTACCTGTGAGTGTCCGTCAGCATATGGAAACACGAAAACACTCAGCATGAACGTCCGCCGAAGAAGGAATATGCAGACCATACAGAAATACAGCCTATCACCTGCAATATGCAGACCATACAGAAATACAGCCTATCACCTGCAATATGCAGACCATACAGAAATATAGCCTATCACCTGCAATATGCAGACCATACAGAAATACAGCCTATCACCTGCAGACCATACAGAAATACAGCCTATCACCTGCAGACCATACAGAAATATAGCCTATCACCTGCAGACCATACAGAAATACAGCCTATCACCTGCAGACCATACAGAAATATAGCCTATCACCTGCAGACCATACAGAAATATAGCCTATCACCTGCATATGCAGACCATACAGAAATATAGCCTATCACCTGCAATATGCAGACCATACAGAAATATAGCCTATCACCTGCAATATGCAGACCATACAGAAATATAGCCTATCACCTGCAGAACCATACAGAAATATAGCCTATCACCTGCATAGCAGACCATACAGAAATATAGCCTATCACCTGCAATATGCAGACCATACAGAAATATAGCCTATCACCTGCAGACCATACAGAAATATAGCCTATCACCTGCAGACCATACAGAAATATAGCCTATCACCTGCACAGACCATACAGAAATATAGCCTATCACCTGCAATATGCAGACCATACAGAAATATAGCCTATCACCTGCAATATGCAGACCATACAGAAATAAGCCTATCACCTGCAGCACCATACAGAAATATAGCCTATCACCTGCAGACCATACAGAAATATAGCCTATCACCTGCAGACCATACAGAATATAGCCTATCACCTGCAGACCATACAGAAATATAGCCTATCACCTGCAATATGCAGACCATACAGAAATACAGCCTATCACCTGCAGACCATACAGAAATATAGCCTATCACCTGCAATATGCAGACCATACAGAAATATAGCCTATCACCTGCAGACCATACAGAAATAAGCCTATCACCTGGCAGACCATACAGAAATACAGCCTATCACCTGCAGACCATACAGAAATATAGCCTATCACCTGCAATAGCGACCATACAGAAATATAGCCTATCACCTGCAGACCACACAGAAATATAGCCTATCACCTGCAATATGCAGACCATACAGAAATACAGCCTATCACCTGCAGACCACACAGAAATATAGCCTATCACCGCAATAGCAGACCATACAGAAATATAGCCTATCACCTGCAGACCATACAGAAATATAGCTTATCACCTGCAGACCACACAGAAATATAGCCTATCACCTGCAGACCATACAGAAATATAGCCTATCACCTGCAATATGCAGACCATACAGAAATAAGCCTATCACCTGCACAGTGGGGACAAACGAATGTCCATATACATACACATCCGAGTAAAATCGGAACGAGGCGGGCCCCAATAGCTCAGTTGGTTTGAGCGTAGGATTCACATGCTAAAGGTTAGGGGTTCGAATCCCGGGGTGCGCTACATTTAAACTGGCATTCTCACTGTCCCATCTTAACATCATTGTTGTTGTGGTGGTTCAGTGTAGGATTAGATAGGTCCCCCTTCCGCCACTTCCCTGGGATGGTTATCCCCGTCGGCCATATCACTTGAGGTGGGTGTCGACGTGAAAATGAACCCCCCCCCCCCCCCCAAAGAAAAAAAATCAGAACGATCTGGAAAAAAAGAACAATCAAAGAGACGCAACAGACACTGGAACAAACACAAGATCAACATATCATCGTCCATCATTATCCATCATCCCCTTCCCCACGCTAATCTCCACCCCACTTCTCTGAGATGATTATCTCCGTCGGCCATATCACCTGAGGTGGGTGCTGACACGTGTGCCCTCTGGCCTGCGCACGCTAAAGATCTCACGGCAGTTGAAAATCGTGAAAGAACAGGACTTGCCCGGCTGCACTGGTATAAAACAATGGGGGGATAAGTTGATTTCCAAGGTTCCTCCCTTGAAGACCAACTGGCCTTCTTGTCTTTCTGAAGTCTTGGTTTAAAAAAAACTGGGTGGCGCCACACTGCGGCGACACGCTCTCAAAGGAGAGAGCAGCCCGAGTTTCACGTGGTAAATCCACTGTGACAAAGGAAATGAATATGAATATAAACATGAATTTGAATATGAATATATGAATATAACCAACCGAACCAACGGTGGAGCGATGGAAGAAAACAAACACACGGGTAACCGGGGGACAAACACAGTCACACTCGCGCCGACAGGAAATGATCACTAACGACAGAGATTGCCCTAACTGTACGAGATAACAAGTAGTAACAAGCGAGAGATAACCATTCATAACAGGTAATAGATTCTCGATGATATTTACGGAAACATGACTGATTATGACATGATTATCGTATTAAATGAAAAAAAAGACAGAAAAAATAACGTAGAACAAACACTATACTGCTCGAATGACATTTCATTTTATGCTGTCGGCTTGTTTCGTGTAGTTGTGTTTAGAGTTTGCAGTTTATTTAAGAATTTCATCGCACTCGGACAATTTCATATGTGCTCCACCCAACTGTGCCGGCGTAACATCTGGCAGCCTGCATTAATGTTATTCTTATTTTTGTCTAAAGCCCAGCCGACTGCACACAGCCACATCAGGGCTATACCCGTTTCAAAACACGCACAATACTTCAACAGGAAAAAAGGAAAAGAAAACTAGGTACACATATCAAAATGCATTTGTGCACATAATCTGGGAGATGCTCAGTCCAGTTTATCACACAGGGGATTAAAACACACACACACACACCTGACTACAATTTTATACATAACTAAGGAAACTGAAACATGTATAAAAACGGACCTAAATTACCTAAAATGGCGTCTGCAAATCTCACATCCCCACAGCCAATAACAATGAATGGTCTTATACATTTCGTTTTCAGTTTTTGTTTCTGTCTTTGCTGTTGTTGTTTTTGTTTGTTGTTGTTGTTGTTGTTGTTGTTTTCAATAAGCATCTCCCGCCATGATCGGAATAAGTTGCATGATTATGCACTAACGCGGCAAGTGGCATTTGATGAAAAAACATACGATACAACATGAATCTGATTTTGTCAGTGACATGCAATGGTTTTGCTTGTAAAGTCATTCTGCTGTACTTACGGTTTAAACCATTTTCTCACTAAATTGAATACCTGTATTTTGTCAATGACTCTCGTAGTTCTGTTTGTCAACTTATTCTGTTACAAAAATATGGTGTAAGATTTTTTTTGCTTGCGCATTTTTCTTTTTCTCTTTTGTTTTGTCTTGCTGTTTTCTCGAGTTTATTCTCCTCCCTCCCCCTTTTTCTTGTTTTGTTTGTTTCTTTGTTTTTGTTGGTGGTGGTGGTATTTTTTGTTGTTGTTGTTTTATTGTTTTTGTTTTGTTTTGTCTTGTTTTGCGCTATATAAATAATAAAATTTAAATTTTAAATATTGTATTGTATTTTGTTTGGTTTTTGGGGGGATGTTTTTGGTTTGTTCGTTTGTTTGCTTGCTTGCTTGGTTTCGTTTTCTTTTTTTCCTTTTCGAATTCTTTTGCGTACATTATTACAATTGTCTACATCGATAACACGGAGCTTTGCGTGTTGAGCATGTCTCTGTGGCCACGTAAGCAACAAACAACCCAACACAACATAATATGACTTTGTTATTCCAACGGCTCCCATATATCGACCTGCGGCACACGAACATGCAAGGTAACCTTCGGTTAATGAGCATTTGTATTCAACACCAGAACACACAGGTGCTTGTATGGATTGGGTCCCTCTCGTAGACATGGATAGGGAGACAGGCAACTAGAGCTCTGTCGCATTATGGACACGGATAGGAAGACAAGAACAGAGGTTTGTCGCATCATAGACATGGATAGGGAGACAGGCAACTAGAGCTCTGTCGCATCATAGACATGGATGGGAGACAGGCAGCTAGAGCTCTGTCGCATCATAGACATAGATAGGGAGATTGGCAGCTAGCTCGGTTGCACTCTGTCATGTGATCGCCTCCCCCACGTCCCTGCGTTTGCGAGCATTACTTATGTATTGTCAATTTAGTATGATATAGACATTCAGGGCAGCAATGGAGTCTGCCACACCTGTCTTTTCTGAGTTAGTTTCGGGTAGCGTGCCCCTGGTACGTTTCGGCGCCTTAGGTTCTCCCCCTTGCCGTTCATTTC
>CM060315.1:68561732-68566732 GCA_030674185.1 Monoplex corrugatus | reverse complement strand
GGGAGTAGGCAGGAAGGCAGGAAGGAAAAAAGTAAGTCAGTGGTAAGTAAAGAAAGCAGGAAGGAAGAAGGCACCAAGGGAAGAAAGAAGGCAGGAAGGAAGAAAGTAAGTCAGTGGAAAAGTAACAACGGAATGAAGGAAGGAAGTAAGGAAGTAGGCAGGAAGAAAGAAGGAAGAAAGTAAGTCAGTGGTAAGTAAAGAAAGCAGGAAGGAAAGAAGGTACCAAGGGAAGAAAGAAGGCAGGAAGGAAGAAAGTAAGTCAATGGTAAGTAAAGAAAGCAGGAAGGAAAGAAGGCACCAAGGGAAGAAAGAAGGCAGGAAGGAAGAAAGTAAGTCAGTGGAAAAGTAACTACGGAATGAAGGAAGGAAGTAAGGAAGTAGGCAGGAAGAAAAGAAGGAAGAAAGTAAGTCAGTGGTAAGTAAAGAAAGCAGGAAGGAAAGAAGGTACCAAGGGAAGAAAGAAGGCAGGAAGGAAGAAAGTAAGTCAGTGGTCAGTAAGAAAAGCAGGAAGGAAAGAAGGTACCAAGGGAAGAAAGAAGGCAGGAAGGAAGAAAGTAAGTCAGTGGAAAAGTAACTACGGAATGAAGGAAGGAAGTAAGGAAGTAGGCAGGAAGAAAAGAAGGAAGAAAGTAAGTCAGTGGTAAGTAAAGAAAGCAGGAAGGAAAGAAGGTACCAAGGGAAGAAAGAAGGCAGGAAGGAAGAAAGTAAGTCAGTGGTCAGTAAGAAAGCAGGAAGGAAAGAAGGCACCAAGGGAAGAAAGAAGGCAGGAAGGAAGAAAGTCAGTGGAAAAGTAACTACGGAATGAAGGAAGGAAGTAAGGAAGTAGGCAGGAAGAAAAGAAGGAAGAAAGTAAGTCAGTGGTAAGTAAGAAAAGCAGGAAGGAAAGAAGGTACCAAGGGAAGAAAGAAGGCAGGAAGGAAGAAAGTAAGTCAGTGGTAAGTAAGAAAAGCAGGAAGGAAAGAAGGTACCAAGGGAAGAAAGAAGGCAGGAAGGAAGAAAGTAAGTCAGTAGTCAGTAAGAAAAGCAGGAAGGAAAGAAGGTACCAAGGGAAGAAAGAAGGCAGGAAGGAAGAAAGTAAATCAGTGGAAAAGTAAATACGGAATGAAGGAAGGAAGTAGGCAGGAAGGCAGGAAGGCAGGAAGAAAAGAAGAAAGAAAGTAAGTCAGTGGTAAGTAGAGAAAGCAGGAAGGAAAGAAGGCAACAAGGGAAGAAAGAAGGCAGGAAGGCAGGAAGAAAAGAAGGAAGAAAGCAAGTCAGTGGTAAGTAAGCAAAGCAGGAAGGAAAGTAGGCAGGAAGAAAAGAAGGGAAAAAAGTAAGTAAGTGGAAAAGTAAAAACGGATGGAAGAAAGGAAAAAAGGAAGGAAGGGAGGGAGGAAGGAAGGAAGGGTGCGAAAAGGAAGAACGGAATGAATAAAAAGAAAAAAGAAAAGAGAAAAGGAAGGAAGGAAGGAAGTAAAGGAAGGGAGGAAGCGCATTAGAAACACGACATCTGTAGGGGAAGAGACGAAAATGTTCAGGGTCTAAGATGAAAAAGTAAAGAATAAACAAACAGCTAAAATGCACTGAAACTAAGATAAAACAAACAAACAAACAAACAAACAAACAAGCTGAAATGCACCGAACTACGAGATGAAGAGCCCCTGGACCCCCTCATCCTATCTACCAGCTTCCTGTGTATTTGTGTGTGTGCTGTGCACGTGCAACTTTAAAAAAAAGAGAAAGTATAGTGCCTAAAAAGAGCATGGCACATATATGACAGTCTGGTTTAATATTTGCAAATTCTACTGTTATAAAAAGAATCGTAGTAACATTTTTGTGCAGAAATTTTCTCGGCATACGCTGACGCACACAAAAAAAAGTTTGCTGGCAGCGATGGGATTAAACCTGTTTCTTTCTTTTACGTAGCCAAGAGACAAAAGACACAGATAACACGAAGACAAAAATGCATACAGTGTTTTCTCCAAACTTGTTCTGTTTGTTTGTTTGTTTGTTTGTTTGTTTGTTTGTTTGTTTGTTTGTTTGTTTGTTTGTTTGTGTGTTGACAACACACAAATACAAATAAACTACAAGAACAGAATTGGCAAATCATGACAATCAGAAGTTTGCATTAGATTAACATACATTCGTACACACATACAGTTCATACATACAAAAAAAAAAAAAAAAAAAGGGGGGGTGGGACGGAAATTTAGTGCTAGAAGCTGGCAGATACGTACTTAAGTCTTAAGATGAAGACTCAAGGCCACACAATGATTGTTTTTACAATACCAACAAAAACAGAGCCTTACGATAACACATGGTGGTTTGACCCTTCAGATCGAAGAAGACAGCCATCTCAGAAGATGCTACACAAATCTGCACTTGAGACGATGAAAAGTGAAACCAGTGTCCCTTGCACAGCGATAGAATCAAAACTTGCTTTGCCCAGGCAAGTGGACCTCCCATAAATATACACACATGCAAATTGCAGACCGACAGTCAGTCAGTATATATAGTACATATTTACAACAACGTCGTGTCTTTAACAAAAATGGGGATGGAATAGGTCAATGACGAAAGTGTTAAGGACAACAACAACAAAAAACAAAAAAAAGGGAAAAAATCATCAAGAGGCTTCATGGCTTGCATGTAACTAAGGTCTACTGGGGGGAAAAACTATACACACAGGACCAAGCAGATGAACATTCACACAAAGAAAGGACACACTCTGACTTTCGGTTCGATGCTAGAAGGATTGGTACCAGGACAGTGGACACAGACAGAAAGGCATCACGTAAGTGTAGTGGTGAAGCTCATCAGTGCCATTGATTTCTGGCTGCAGAAAGGTCCGGACTCATCCTCACAGAAATTGTCTCCCTACAATGCAACAGGCAAGGACAGCACAGAACGTGAAATCAGGCAGTGGGAGCGACTTAAACAGCTCGGTGAATTGGTGGATGGTTGGTTATTGTTATAGTTATTTTTGTTTAAAGCCAAGCCGTCTGCGCAGAGCCATATCAGGGCTATGACCAGTTCAAAACATACACAATACTTCAACGGAAAAAAGGAGGGGGGGGGGGGGGGAATTAAGAACATACATCAATCCATTCGCGCACATAATCTAAGGAGGTGCCCCTGGCATTGACCACTCCGTCCAATTTATCACACAGGGGATTTAAAAAAACATACCTGAACACAGATTTAAACATATAAGGACATTAAAACATATAAAAACGGGCCTAAATTACCTGAAATTGCTTCCGCATACCACAGTTCTCTAGAACCAAAATGGCATTTAGTACATGTACCCAATTATCAATATTAAGAGAAAGTACGCAAGACATTATCGAACACATACAGGCGGATGGACCAGCACGGCAGAAATGATAGGAAGAAATGACGGAAAGCAAAGAAACAAGGCAGAAACAAAGACAGTGACGGAAAAGAAAAATATCTGGGGATATTATTTACACTGAAAAAGCCCCCAGCATCCCCCGGGGGGGGGGGGGGGTGGAGGGATGATTGGTTGGTTGGTTGATTTATGTGATTGCCGGGATGAATCTTGTCAACAGCGCTCTGTCTTTTTCTATCACACTGGCTTTCTCGATGTAGCAATGGCAAGTTTGAAAATGACTATTAAGTTTAGGCAGTAACTTCTACCGTTGGAAGATAAAGAGTCACTGTATTGTCATTCTCTCTCTCTCTCTCTCCTCTCTCTCTCTCTCTCTCTCTCTCTCTCTCTCTCTCTCTCTCTCTCTCTCTCTCTCCATTGCTCTGTGTGTGTGTGTGTGTTTGTGTGCGTGCGCGCGCGCGCGTGTGTGTGTGTGTGCGCGCGTGTGTGTGTTTCATACTTGCACACATTATGTATATGGGTCTGTTTGTTTGTCTGTCTGTCTGTCTCACACACACACACACACACACACACGCACGCACGCACGCACGCACGCACGCATAACACACACGCACACGTATGCAAAGAACGCCTTTTTTCGTCTTTCCTTTCTTTATGTCTTTTTTTCTGTTTTCTTTTTCTGTTGTTTTTTATTTTTTCGCTTTTCCTTTCTGTCTTTCTTCGTCTCTTCATTTCTGCATCACTTTTCTTTCTTTCTATCCGTCTGTCTTTCTGTCTGTTCTTTCATTTTTCATTTCTGTCCTTCCTTTTTTGTTTCTTCCGAAATTACTGTGAAAATACTGCGAAGACCTTGTTATCATTGTACAGTGCATGCCATTCATTAGCACGATAAATATCTTATTTATTTCTCAGATATGATAATTGAATACTTATCCATTTTGGGCCACACACTCCCACTATCGTCTGGTGTATATTTGGATTCTCATGATAATATAAAATCATCGCCATCATCACCAGCGTAAGCAGCAGCGCAACAACAATAGAAGCAACAACATAAATATTACAACACTTCCTATCAATCCAACATGACTGATAACTGACAGAAAGTCAGCCGTGTGTAGTACTGAGTAAGTATGGATTTTCACCTACCTTGCAATACCCCCACAACATAACAAAACGATAGAGATTTGTCTGATGTTTGGTGACGAAATTTAAGTCACGAACACACAGTCTGTCTTACTCTTTCACGAACATACAGCTGTCTTACTCTTTCACGAATATACAGTCTGTCTTACTCTTTCACGAACATACAGCCTGTCTTACTCTTTCATGAACATACAGTTTGTCTTACTCTTTACCGAACATACAGCCTGTCTTACTCTTTCACGAACATACAGTTTGTCTTACTCTTTCCGAACAGACAGTCTGTCTTACTCTTTCACGGACATACAGTCAGTCTTACTCTTTCACGAACATACAGTCTTTCTCTTTCACGAACATACAGTTTGTCTTACTCTTTACCGAACAGACAGTGTGTCTTACTCTTTCACGAACATACAGTCAGTCTTACTCTTTCACGAACATACAGTCTGTCTTACTCTTTCACGAACATACAGTCAGTCTCACTCTTTCACGAACATACGGTCTGTCTTACCCTTTCATGAACATA
>CM060315.1:68541732-68551732 GCA_030674185.1 Monoplex corrugatus | reverse complement strand
GCCCTCCATCGTGTACCGACCTATGCACTGGATCTTCTTGCCCATGCTGCCAAACACGCACCACCACCACCACTACCACCTGCTGAAAGCAAGCGTCCAACGGCCAGCACCACCGCCACACCACCTCCACCACTATTACCACCACCACCACCACAACGACAACTAGTACTCCAAACACCGCCGCCCTCCCGACCGTCCTCTGGCACCCTCAACCTCCATCGCCAGTGTGGTTGCTGATATCGTTGATGATGAAGATGATATCGACGATAAACTTGTTTCCTTCTTCTTCTTCTTCGTGTGCAACGCTCGGTCTCTGAGCCGTAAAGACAAGCCAGCTTGACAGAAAAGGAAGGGGGAGGAGGGTTGGGTTGGGGAGGTGGGGGGAAGGGACAGGGACAGGGAGGGAGGGAGAGAGAGAGGAAGAGAGGAAGAAGGGTGCAGTCTATCTCTGAGGGTAGGGGGACGAGGGTGGCAGACGCGAAACACAGGGTAGACTGTAGTAGATCCGGGTAGTCGTGGTGGTAGCGAAGGCAACACCGACCCCGGCAGCAACAACAGCATCAGCAGCAACAACAACAGCCATAATGGCGGCCACGGTGGCGGAGCAGCAGTCAGTCAGTCGCCAGTCTTGCTCACTCACTAGCGCTGCAACAACAACAGCAGCGGCAGCAGCAGCAGCAAGCAGCAACAGCGGTAACAGCGACGACGACGACGCATACATTGGCCCGGCACTGCCGCTGTAGTTCGTCGCCGTTGTAGCTCACACTACAACAACACCAGCAGTCTTCTTCAACCATGTCAACACCATCACCATCATCACCACCACCGTCGTCATCATCATCGTCGTCGTCATCGTCGTTGACGTCGTCGTCTTCTTCGTCGTTGTCGCCAGTCGCACGACATCTTGGGTCCTTTGGTGGCGGACTCCAGTTACATCACTGAACACTTAAAACCCTTCAACTCACAAACAACACTCAACACACACACGCACGCGATTTTTTTTTTTTCTTTCGATTTTTTTTCCTCCCCTCACTTCTAATCCTGACACCATTCACAGGAGAGAGAATTAAGGCGGCTGTTGCAGTGACGGTGGCGACGGCTGAACGAGTTGTTGTCAGTCCCTTGCTGGCGAAGCGAAACGCAGAGGAGTTGAGAAGGGGAACCGTTACGACATGTCCTCCTCCTCATGCTGTCTGTTCGAACGCTGATGGCGATGCGCGACTAAGGCTGGCACGGCATAGTTGGTGGTGGTAGTAAGGGAGGGTGTGGAAGTGGTGGTTGGGGAGGGAGGAGGAGGAGGAGGAAGGAGGAGCGAGGCTTTGCCCCGTCAATGAACAACGACGCCGCGGGCCCATACAGCAAGCGCTGGACTTGGCTACGGCGATGGTGGTTGTGGTATAGGGGGGTGGGGGGAGGATGAGGTGGTACAGGGGGCGGGGAGGGGAGGGAGAGGGGTAGGCCGGTCGATGAGAGCTAAATTATCCAGATGGAGGAGGACTGCAAGTCACAAGGTCCATCGTTTCTTCACCTGTTTGTGGGCATGACGCTACCCCCTTACGTCTTCGTTGATGCTATCTCTCTGGGTTTTTTTTTCTTCTCTTTATCCCAGTTCTCTCCTCTTCTCTCTCTCTTTTCTCTCTGTCTGTCCTGCTGTCTCTCTCTGTCTGTCTGTCTCTCTCTGTCTGTCTGTCTCTCTCTGTCTGTCTCTCTCTCTCTTCTGTCTGTCTGTCTCTCTCTGTCTGTCTGTCTGTCTCTCTTCTGTCTGTCTCTCTTCTGTCTGTTTTCTCTCTCTCTCTCTGTCTGTCTCTCTGTTGTATCTCGCTCTCTTTTCTCTCTCTCTCTCTCTCTTTCTCTCTCTCTCTCCTCCCCCCCCTCTCTCTCTCTCATCTCTCTCTCCTTATCTGTCAGTCCGCTTGTCTGTCACACACATACAAGAGAGAGAGAGAGAGAGAGAAAGAGAGAGACACATACACATTCATTGCTTGTCTGTCACAGACGCACGCACACACAGACACACACACACACACAGACACACACACACACACACACACACTAATATATATATATATATATATATATATATAATATATATATTATATATATATATACACACGTATACAGACACACACACGCATACACATACACCACATATACATGCGCACAGCGCAAACACGTGCGCGCGAACTCTCTCTCTCTCTCTCTCTCTCTCTCTCTCTCTCTTCCCTATCTATCTATCTCTTTACGCCATTTATGTGATATAACAAATGAAAATGAACTGCGTTTCTCACTTTGTTGTCCAGTATCACACAACTTTTTAGATAAACACATCAAAATGCCACAGGAATCCATGCATGTAGCTTTGACTTTTGTCAACGCGTAATGACACTGTTTTTGTTCATTTTGAGTGTGTAGTATTATTGTCTGGTCCTGGGACTTTTCACGCTTTCTTCTTTTTCAACGCTGCTGTAACTTCACCTTTCATTATAGGTGGTCCTTCAAAGTTCTTTCTGATAGTGTGTTCTTCGTTTCTGTCATCGCTGAAAAGGTCTTTAATGTATATTCATAAAGCATTAATACTATGAGTACTGTTACGTCATACGCTTTGAATCATGAATATTTCAGGTGGTTTTCTATGGGGAATGCCTTGTACATAATTAAAAAAAGGGTGCACCCAAATTTGTGTTTTACCTTTATTACACCCTTCAATAAGAGGCCTTGGCCTCACCTGAATGAAATTGGTATTCGAATTCTCACTCTCAGGTTGTCTTCTGCTAAAGGTAACCATGTAAATCAGTACTACCTGTCGCATGTGAGGAGTGGACCCAACAACAACAACAACAAGAAAACCCGACCTGGAGAGGGATTGGCCCGCCAAGTTCGATCTACCCCAGACACGCCACAAGACACAAAAGAATACAGAATCATACTGATAGGACGCAGTCCGGGTCAACAATGAACGCGCCATCTGTCGACCTCCACCAACGCGGACGCAAAAAAAAAAAAAAAAAAAAAAAAAAGTTCTACTGGGGAATAATCACGTAACATCCGTGGAAGGAACATCGTCACTTTCGCCACCCAGAACGTCAGAAGGCTTGAGCAGGTTGGGAAACTAAAAGAACTGACCCATGAGATGGACAGATATTTCTGGTACATTTTCGGCGTATGCAAAGTTAGATGGAAGAATAAAGAGAAATACAGACAGAAGAACGGCATGCCCTTCACTATAGTGGAGAAGAGGACAAACATGCATATGGAGTGGAGGGTTTTCGTCAAGAAGAAGATCAGGAATGCTGTACTGGGATGCTGCCCTGTTTCCAACAGGATTATGACCATCCGCCCGCAAACGAAAACGTTCAACATCACCTGAATTACAATTATATGCTCCGACATCAGACTATGACGATGATCAGAATTAAGAATTTCTACAATCAGCTTCAAACGGTCATCAACAAAGTTGACAAGAAAGACATCCTCATCATTCAGAGTGACTAGAAGCCCAAGAAAGACTGAAAGAGGAGAATTTCTGTGGCCCATACTTCAACGAAAGTACCAATGATGAAGGACTACACCTAACAGAATTAGCCAGTGATAAACGACTTGGTTCTTGGTAACACCTGGTGAACGTAAATCATCCCGACGATGGGCATGCCACTCCCTGAACTGTCAGTATCACAGCTAGCCCACTATATTGCTGTGAATAACAATACACAGTTTTGGCATCAATACGGTTAACACCAAGGACGTTTCTGGAGTTGGACAGTGACCATGATCTTTTCGTGAATTTTGAAGTACGGTTGCAGAACAATGCCAACCAAAAACAGCAGTCTGACATATAATCTTGATAAGCTGAAAAATCCTGACATCGCTGAACTATTCCAAGTTGCAACAGGAGAAAAATTCACCCCATTCCTACTGCTTGACGAAGACTTCGAAGTCTTCAAAACAATTTCAATCAAGCGATGATGAAAGCAGCAACAGACAGATTTTAAGGAAATGCCGACAAATATCTAAGCCATGGGGATAACAAGCAATATCTTGGAGACGTGTGACACTGGAAGAAGCTTAAAACCGCAAAAGGTAAATGAGATAGGGAAGGACAAATACAGCGCTGTAGACAAGAGGAATGGTCAAGAAAAGAAATAAGCACGGGCAAGCTGGACTGAACAAAATGTGAAGACATTGACACAAACCTTGACAACAACGACACGAAGAGAGCTTTTAAGATTGATAAGAAAAGAACAGAAAAAAAAAAAACCTTGACCAAACAAAAGCAAACTAATATCAGCACCATTAGGAACAATGACGGTAACTATTTCACGCAGGGAAAAGACATAAAATGAGGGACTAAAAACCGCTTGTAACTGTGCAACGAGCAGACCCAAGTGTCCTAACTGTGCAAGATTCATCAAACGAAAATGACTTTCTCATACTCCGCGAAGAAGTCGTAAATGCAGTGAAGTTGCTAAGGCTGCAGCCATTGAGAAATCCCAACAGAGCTCTCTTAAAAATGGCGGTCAGGCAGTAACTGATATCCTAACTGCCATCTGCAATAAAATCTGGCACACAGGTGAGTGGCACGTGCCATGGACTCACGCACTTATTCCGTCATCCTCCAAAGAAAAGAAAATCTCAACATGCTAGAACTTTTGCACTATCAGTTTGATCAGCCATGCCAGCAAAATAATGCTCAAAATATCATTCTGAATTAATCACAGCCTCGAGGACATACCATTACTGCCGAAGAATGCCGGATTCTACAAAGGCTGAAATACCACTGAACAGACGTTAAACCTGCATACTCTTTCCGAAAAATCCCTTCTATCGCGTCTTCACAAACTTCAAGAAGGCATTTGACAGTCTTGCAGCAGGCATCATGGGCCACAATGAAGAAATTCAACTTCAAACAAAAGCTAATTAAGATCATCCAGCAATTATACTCCTAAGCACCAGTGCCGTATTAATATACGGTGCGATTTCATACGTCGATTGAGTTCGTCAGGGCTGCCATACTTTTTAATATGTTCCTAAAACGCATCATGACAGGCGCACTTGAAGATCATGTCAAAACTGGAGGAAGAACCATCACAAACTTTCTCTTTACAGATGCCACTGATAGTCTGGCAGGCAGTGAGCAAGAACTCGACAAGTTTGTTAAAACACTTGATGAAACATCGAAATGTTATGGC
The DNA here is from genome assembly GCA_030674185.1 of Monoplex corrugatus. Classification (NCBI taxonomy): domain Eukaryota; kingdom Metazoa; phylum Mollusca; class Gastropoda; order Littorinimorpha; family Ranellidae; genus Monoplex; species Monoplex corrugatus. The sequence goes on along the minus strand of CM060315.1, from coordinate 68,546,546 downwards.
ATGGAAAGCAGCACCGAGAAGACCAAGTTAATTGCCAGCCACAACACTACGATCACTATTAATATAATAGTCACAGACTGAAGCCACGAAACGTTCACTGTATATTTAGTTAGCTGTGAGAAATCCAAATCACAAATTGTTATTATTATTTTTGTTTAAAGCCCAGTTGACTGCGTAGAGCCGTATCAGGGCTATAACTGTTTTAAAACATACACAATACTTCAACAGGGGAAAAAAGGGAAAAGAAAATTAAGTACAAAATTAAGCTGATTACTCCGTCCAATTCATCACATTGGGGATTTTAAAAAAACATACCCGAATACAAATTTAAACATAACTATCATCATCATCATCATCATCATCATCATCATCATCATCATCATCAAGTGCCTTGCCACATGGCGTTGGCCATCATGGCCCTCCATATGCATCTGTCCCTTGTTGCCGCAAGCACATCTTCCATCCTCTCTGTCTTCAGCCACTCTGCAAGTCCGTCCAATATTTTTTCCCTGGGTCTACCTGGTGCTCTCTTTCCCTCCAGCTTTCCTGTTGTGACCACGTGCTCCAATTCCCCTTTCCTCATAAAATGGTCTATAAATGTTGCCTGTCTTTTCCTAATCTTCCTTATCAATGATCTTCTTGTGTCTGCATCCATAAAGACTGTCTTGTTTCTTTTCTTTGCTGTCCATGTAACTCTCAACATTCTTCTTAGAAACCACATCTCAGCTGCCTCAATCTTGTTCTGGCTTTGCTTGTTGACTGTCCACGCCTCACAACCGTATAACATTATCAGTTCTACATAACATTCAAGAACTCTCTTCCTGATGTTAATTGATAGGCATTTGTTGGAAAGAATGCTTTTCATCTTCTTGAATGCAGTTGTGACCAGGTGCTCCAATTCCCTTTTCCTCATAAAATGGCAAGTAGCACGGTGTCATCTGCGTATCGAATGTTGTTTATCATTTTTCCTCCAACCTTTAATCCAGGGTATTCTTCCAGGTTTCTCGTGATGTTTTCGCTGTAAAGTGAAAACAGATCCGGTGACAAAACACAACCTTGTCTGAATCCTCTTTTGATATTTTGGAAAGAGCTTATATCGTTTTTCATTCTCACTGCAGCACTAAAACATATATAAAAACGGACCTACACTACTTAAAATTGCTTCCACATATCCCATGTCCCCAGAGCCAAAAATACATTTAATGCATGTGCCCAATTATCAATCCTAACAGAAAGTATGTAAGACTTTATCGAACACATACGGGTGAATGGACCAGCATGGCAGAAAATTATAGGAAAAAATGACAGAAAGCAATGTTAGAAGAAAGAAACAAAGAGAGTGACAGAAAAGAGGAAATTTCTAGCACAGAATTTACAGAAGGTGGGAATACTATATATACTGAAAGAGCCCCCGGCATCCCCACGGGTGAAACCACAAATCCGGACATGGGAAGCAAAGACAATTACAACACTGTCCAGGCTCAAATCTGTGTGAAAGGACAAGAACAGCTCCATGAAACACAACGTAAGGTTCTTACATGCACTGGTAGATTCCATTTTTCTGTATGCATGTGAGACATGGACCCTCAAAAGTGGATTTGGAAAGAAGAATCCTAGCCATGGAAATGGGGTGTTATCGTAAGATATTAACCGTCAGATACACTGATTATATCACCATTGAACAAGTCCGCCAAACCATCAAGCAGTTCATCGGACCATATGAAGATCTGCTGACATCAGTTAAGAGAACTACGTGAATGCGGCCATGTGACAAGACCCAATGATCTTGTTAAATCAGCTCCTAGAAACTGTTGAGGAAGGAAGACGGAGAGGAAGACAGAAAATGTGATAGGCAGACAACATTGATAAATGAGCAGAGAAACCATTTGCTGAGACCCAGGCTTTGGCATACGATTTACAGAACTGTAGGAATCCGGTGAACTTCTTCAGTCCCAAGGGCTCTTCATGGAGATAAGTAAAACGAAGACACTCTCTCTCTCTCTCTCTCTCTCTCTCTCTCTCTCTCTCTCTCTCTCTCTCTCTCTCTCTCTCTCTCTCTTTCTAGTCTCTCTGGTTCATGACCACTCTCTTGTTTGTCAAATTTCTTTTTAAATTCTTTTTTCCCTTATTTTTTCATCTGTATCTCCGTCCATTTCGTGGCATTGCGCTCTTAGGGCATGTGGACTCATCTAAGCGCTGTAACATGATCTTGAGAAAATGAAATTGAACCTCTCTCTCTCTCTCTCTCTCTCTCTCTCTCTCTCCTCTCTCTCTCTCTCTCTCTCTCTCTCTCCGCCTTCCTGTGTCTCAGTTTCTCTCCCGTTGGAAAATAAAGTTTCAATTCATTTCATCTCTCTCTCTCTCTCTCTCTCTCTCTCTCTCTCTCTCTCTCTCTCTCTCTCTCTCTCTCTCTCTCTCTCTCTGGCTTTTTGCTGTCTGTCTGCCAGTCTGCCTGTCTGTCTGCATCCAACACATGCGCTCCCGCACACACACACACACACACACACACACACACACACACACACACACACACACACACACACACACACACACACACATACACATAACCACTTTCTCTCTCATTGTTTGTTTGTTTGTTCGTTCGTTCGTTCGTTCGTGCGATCGTTCGTTCGTTCGTTCGTTCGTTTGTTTTTTTTGTTTTAACATTTTAATAAGGTGAAACTATGAACCAGAGAAAAACACGAAAACGGAAATAACGCGTATTCAATACAAGACAAGACAAGGTAAAACTATGTAAAGGTTGGACAAAGAGGACACATATAATCATCAATCGGCAGCTGTTGCTTTATTTCCTGCTTTGCTTGCAGTAATTCCAGCACTCTGTGTCATTAGTGTGAAGAAAATGTTCAACTACTATATCAACGATCTTGTTCTGAAAAAGCGAGGCACAGTTTGTGAACTTCCGTATTTTGTCTACTCCTAAAACTTGACACCATAGGGACACACATCGTTTTGTGTCTGTTCGTTTTTCTCCTTTTCTATTTCTTTCTTATCTAGTTTCTTTGTGTAAAATTACATAGGGTGTTTACTCAGTTTTCTCAACTTATTCGATTTTTATTTACTCTGTGTAAAATTACATACGATACTTACTCATGGTGTTACTTAAACGGACATTGTACTTTTATATTTAGAATGATGTTACTGACTGTATATTCTTCGATACATTCTCATGTACTTAAAACCATAGTGTTCTATGAATGGGTCCTTTGAATCCACAATGTTCTATGAATGGATTCTTCAAATCCATAATGCACTATGAATAGGTTCTTTAAATCCATAATGCACTATGAATAGGTTCTTTAAATCCATAATGCACTAAGCATGGGTTCTTTAAATCCATAATGCACTATGAATGGGTTCTTTAAATCCGCAATGTAGTAAGAATAGGTCATTTAAATCAATAGTGCACTATGAATGGGTTCTTTAAATCCATAATGCACTAAGAATGGGTCCTTTAAATGTATAATGTACTAAGAATGGGTTCTTTAAATCCATAGCGCACTATGAATGGGTTCTTTAAATCCACAATGCACTATGAATAGGTTCTTTATATCCATAATGCACTGCGAATGGGTTCTTTAAATCCATAATGCACTATGAATGGGTTCTTTAAATCCATAATGCACTGCGAATGGGTTCTTTAAATCCACAATGCACTATGAATGGGTTCTTTCAATCCATAATGTACTATGAATGGGTTCTTTATATCCATAATGTATTATGAATAGGTTCTTTATAATCCATAATGTATTATGAATGGGTTCTTTCAATCCATAATGTACTATGAATGGGTTCTTTATATCCATAATGCACTATGAATGGGTTCTTTATATCCATAATGAACTGTGAATGGGTTCTTTAAATCCATAATGAACTGTGAATGGGTTCTTTAAATCCATAATGAACTGTGAATGGGTTCTTTAAATCCATAATGAACTGTGAATGAGTTCTTTATATCCATAATGAACTGTGAATGGGTTCTTTAAATCCATAATGCACTATGAATGGGTTCTTTAAATCCATAATGAACTGTGAATGGTTCTTTATATCCATAATGAACTGTGAATGGGTTCTTTAAATCCATAATGCACTATGAATGGGTTCTTTAAATCCATAATGAACTGTGAATGAGTTCTTTATATCCATAATGAACTGTGAATGGGTTCTTTAAATCCATAATGAACTGTGAATGAGTTCTTTATATCCATAATGAACTGTGAATGGGTTCTTTAAATCCATAATGAACTGTGAATGAGTTCTTTATATCCATAATGAACTGTGAATGAGTTCTTTATATCCATAATGAACTGTGAATGGGTTCTTTAAATCCATAATGCACTATGAATGGGTTCTTTAAATCCATAATGAACTGTGAATGGGTTCTTTAAATCCATAATGAACTGTGAATGGGTTCTTTAAATCCACAATGCACTATGAATGAGTTCTTTATATCCATAATGCACTATGAATGAGTTTTTTATATTCATAGTGCACTATGAGGTGGAGGTTAGTTTGTTTGTTTGTTTGTTGGTTGGTTGGTTGGTTGGTTGGCTGGTTGGTTGGTTGGTTGGTTGGTTGGTTGGTTGGTTGGTTGGTTGGTTCTGTCCAGCTTCGGTGCCCACATCAGTGGCGTTGATCCCATGCCGCTTTTTCTGATTCCACAAACATACCACCAACCCTGAATTCATACAAGTGAAGTCCAAATGGCAGGAACCCACAGGGGCTTAAAACGTCAAACCGCCTTGAAGCCACCAACCAAACAAGATCCTGCATTTTTGTTCTCCGTATACAAA
>CM060315.1:68511732-68536732 GCA_030674185.1 Monoplex corrugatus | reverse complement strand
AGGTCGAGCTGATGCCAGTGGTGGGATCTGGGGTGGCGCCATGACACCTTGTGCTTCTCCTTATTGTTGAAGAAGGTGTTGGTGATGGCCAGCTTGTGGTAAGAGCAAAGTTCCAGGAGTCTTTGACCGTTCTCATTTTGCTTCCCAACACCATGATGTCCAATGCTGGTTGGCCAGGCCTCAAAATCAGCACCTACGCGTGTGTTCAGGTCTCCCAATATGAAGAGACCTTCCTTGCTGGGAACTCCTCTGACAACAGCATCCAGGGCCTCATAGAACTGGTCCTTGACGTCGGGTGAGGAGCTTAATGTTGGGGCATAGGCGCAGATGAAGTTGACTGTGCCTGAACTGGTCGTCATTTTTAGAGTGAGCAGTCTCTCCGTACCTCCCGTGGGGAGCTCTACGGTTGCTAGGAGGGAGTTCTTTACAGCGAAGCCCACACCATGAATACGTGGCTCCTCTGGGTTCTTCCCCTGCCAGTAGAACGTGTAGTTCTTCTCACGCAGTGATCCGTCCCCAGGTAGCCTTGTCTCCTGTAATGCAGCGATGTCGACGTTGAGTCGCTGAAGCTCCCTGTCTATCACGGCCGTCTTCCGTGTGTCGTCTAACACTGTAGGTCGCTGTCAAAACCAGGACACATTGTCCTTACATTCCAGCTTGATATCAGAAGAGCTGGCATCTTCTTTTTCTTCTTTGTGTTGCCTGGTGCCTGGTATTTACAACCTGCCTGTCGAGTTTCCTCTAAGCTCCAAGCACCCATTGGAGCAAACAGGTTGTGGCGGGGTAACACCTTACTGACTGGGGGCTGCCCAGCTTGAGGCGGGCGGTAGCTACCCAATGGAATGCGAAGATTCCTCCCACCGTCGAGAGTAACCCCAGGCGCCCGGCTCTACGCCAAAAAAGCCGAGGCTTAAAACCGGTATCTGCTACTCTCCATGTTGTGTCGATGCTGTGTTACCAGCGAAGCTGGAGTGACCTCTCCAGGTGCAGGCCTGGGCAAGTGAACATGGAGGACGAGCTGTTGCCCATGCAGCAGATCCCCCCTCTCCTCGCCACTAGTAGAATCCAGGGGAAAGACGGAGGCCTTACGCCTGGTATCAGGGGCGACGCAGGAGTTGCCAGAACGAGGTTGTAGACAACGGCGAACTGCCTTAGGGACTCCGACTCCGGATTTTTCCTCGAGATTTACTTCTGAAGCCTTTCCCTTGAATGGGTGTAGCCGCGAGGCAGCGGAGGTTTGAAGTCGGAGTTTTCCTTCTCCTAGACAGGCTGCCTTCCCGGGCTGACGAGTCCCATCTACCCGATGCAGTGATAACATCATATCACCCCCTCACGTGGTTTGGCACGCCTGCTGAGGCGAGGTCCCGGGGTGTGGCGCTTGGAGCCAGCACGTGAGAGATTTAGAGGATGGATGAGGACCAGTGATGCCCGTCCACCCTCCCCTACCGGGTAGAGTGCAGCAGCCAGACACCAAAGGTACTACCTCTATCCAGAACCCCTTACACCCCGTACACATACACACACACATAATATATATGCATACACATACACACACATAATATATATGTATAATTACACACACACACACACACACACACACACATATATATATATATATCAAATCTCGCTGCCCGTATAAAAAAAACTGCAAGCCTATCATATCATTATTCTGATGGATCTTTATCGTCCTATATTTCAGATCGCCTCTGTACATTTCAAACATCCAGCACTATGCCATCCTCAAAACAAAAGCTTCTGACGGTGCCAAAAAGTTACTACTACTACTACTACTACTACGATTGCTGCTGCTGCTGCTGCTGCTGCTGCTCTACTACTACTACTACTACTACTACTACTAATAATAATATAATAATAAAATAATAACAATAATAGTAATAATAATAATAATAATCATACAACAATACGATGATGAGAGATGATGATGATGATGATGATGATGATGATGATGATGATGATGATGATGATGATGATGATGATGATGATGATGATGACGACGACGACGACTACGACGACGTTGATAGGGCACCAAATGTTGATACAAAAATGAAATCAAAAAGCATACTCTCATCATTCACCAAAGCAATCACATACTATGACCAAAATCCCAGTGTACAGACCACACGCAAACCAGGAGGGGAGTAGAGTGGGACGAAAGGTGGACATGAAGAGGGAAAAACCACTGCTGGACAAAAAAGTCAGTCTTCATGTTAAACTTGAAGAAGATAGGCGTGTGATTGTCGAAAAGACAGGGGAAGATCGTTCCCGTTGTATGGATCAGACACAGAAAAGAGTGGCGACCGACTATGGAATATGTGTATCAAGGAATTTGTAAACAATTAGTATCTGAAGCAGAGCGGAGAGACAGGGCAGAGGTGTACATTCAGAGGTGGTCACAAAGATAAATGGATACCAGTGATACACGTGTAGCATAATGTGCTTACTTTGTATAAATATTGTTTGAGAGACAGGCAACCAGTATAGAAAGTGAAACAAGGGAGTGATATGACCACGCCTCTTTTTACAAACGACAAGATGGGCCACGGAATTCTGAACACGCTGGAGGCATGCAACAGAAGAAGCAGGCAGTTACAATTATCGATGCGAAACAAGATAAGTGAAGTCGCGAGTTTCGACTCTGCTGGAATTGAAAGACAACAGCGAATAGAACTGGAACGTCTTATCATAATCACTCCTTTACCAGTATGTACTATTCACATAACTATTGATCCCATGCCATCATCTAATCAATCATTATGCACATATTCATAAACATATGAATGTGAATATTTGGAAGGACTCGGCTAGTTCGTGGATAACCAAGCACTGAGTCTCTACTCTTCAAATGCCAGCTTTCTTGGAGAGGTTAACATCGTTCATACGGAAGGCAACCGCATCCTGAATATGCTCTTGTATGGAGAGCTGAAGCATGGACACAGGGACCAGGGCAGATCACTATAGTGATACAAGGATACTCTGACGACCAACTGCATCAACTGAGGAACCAACGCCACTAACTGGGAAGACACTGCCCACACAGGAGTAGGCTGGAAACAATACTGTACGCAAGGCACAATCACATCTGAACAGCGCAAAACAGTTGCTGTTCAACAGAAGACGGTTTTTGATGATGATGATGATGATGATGATGATGATGATAATGATGAGATGATGATGATGATGGTGATGATGATGATGAGACGAGAGACGGTGGTGGTGATGATGATGATGAGAGATGATGATGTGATGATGATGATGATGATGATGATGATGATGATGACGACGACGACGACGACAACAGTGACGATGCTGATGTTATGTTCATTTGTATAGCGCAAACAGTCTATGACTAAACATGCTCATTGAACTTTACTGATAATGGATCATAACTCTCCCCTCCCCCTCCCCCCCCCCCCCAAAAAAAAAGAAAAGAAAAAAAAGAAGAAACTTGTTGAAGAGGTGGAAGGTGTGGCGATGGTACGAAGTCCATATTTAATAAAATATAACATAATCAGTCAAGTACATACGTTAACGAAGTATAAGACACAGTACATCAAGAATACCAGCAAATCATAACATGACATCAGAAATTGTTAATAGCAACACAAGACCTCACAAGTCCACAAAGAATACTGATAGGGAAGTAAACTGTATAAATCATTTGACAGGTACAAAAATCTCTCTATCTCTCTCTCTCTGTTTCTCTCTCTCTCTCTCTCTCTCTCTCCTCCTCTCTCCTCTCTCTGTCTCTCTCTGTCTCCATCTCTCTCTCTCTATGTGTCTCTCTCTCTCATACACACAAAGTCACACACACGCACGCTCACCACCATTAACATATGAACTTTTTGTTAGCCTGTCAAAAAGTCCTATAGCAAATTATCTTTAACACACCGTTATTTAACTTGTTCACTGTTATGGTTAGCCAGTTTTATTGTTTAAATCGTTAATCATGGTAACGTCATTTGTTAGTTTTTCCTTCCCTCCTCGACACAGTAGTTTTCTCGTTTATTTTTTTTTTCTCTTCTGAAGATTGACTATCTTTAAGCATCCTCTTCACTCCTCATCTATCCCCAGATGTTTTTGGTTTTGTTTTTGCTTTGTCTAAAATCACTTTAGTGAATAGACATTAAATCAAAGATCACAACACACACACACATACACACACACGCATATACGCGCGTGCACGCACACACACACACGCGCGCGCGCGCGCGCACACACATACACACAGTCTGTTAGACCACCATGCTAATAAACCAAGCATCAAGAGCTCGACCTTCAGGTGGACCATAAGGTGATACACGGACAGATGGTTCTTCTGATAAAGCCGTTGACGCAACATCTGATGTCTCTAAGTTCAATCCCACCCCAGAACATAAAACAGGCCAGTTCGTTACCTATATTAACCCTTTGACTCCGGCGCCATACCCACTAGCTGCAAAAGCTTAGCCTTTTTGACTCCGTCACCCTATCCACCAGCTTCCTCCAGGAAGCTTAGGTTTGTGCACAGGTTCCAAAAGTCTGCCAGACAACTGCGGACAGATTTGGGTGGATCACATATGGAACTGTCTGAGTGCCATTAATCCCTTCTCGAACAGACTCCAAATTCTTTAACATTCAACATGATCGGACATAGAAAAGTTATGAGCATTAAATCTCAGCAGGAAATCAAAGGACAAATAGGATAATCGTTCTTTATTAGGACAGTGTGACCGTAGGACATTTTCTACACATGGGCAACTGCTAAAATGGTTACTAAAAAAAAAAATAAATAAATAAAAAAAACAGGAAGTAAAACAGTTGCTGACGAATGAGAACTACACATTTCTTGTCTGCACTGTCTTTATGTAGTTTCAATTCTGTTTGGAAAGGGCGTTTGCTTGTTTGTTTCTGTCTTTCTTTTTGTGTTTGTTTGTTGTTGTTGTTTTTATTTGCTTTCTTTTTCTTGATTGTTTGCTTCTATGTCCGTTAGTTTTTGTTTATTCGGTAATTGGTTGGTTGTCTGGCTCTCTCTCTCCTTCCCTCCCCCCCCTCTCTCTCTCTCTCTGACAGACACACAGACAGATGACAGACAGACAGACAGTGTGTGTGTGTGTGTGTGTCTGTGTATGTGTCTGTGTGTGTGTGTCTGTGTGTGTGTGTGTCTGTGTGTGAGAGAGAGAGACAGACAGAGAGACAGAGAGAGAGAGAGAGCGGCAGACAGATAGACAAATTAAACTCTCTACTTCAGGTTGACTTGCAGGTTAGGTTTTGCTTGCTTGCCAATATTGCACAATATCTGCTGATGCAATAAACGTCTAGTATGACTAACGTCTATTTCTGTTACGCTTTGTAACTTGCTATACGAAACCAATTGTAACTTGCAATACGAAACCAAACAAAACATAACGAGACAAAAACCAAACCAAACGAAAGAAAAGACTTCATTGCAAAGCGGAATAGGAATCAAATGTCGAAGAGCATCAGCATGCTATTAACATGCCGATACACAGATAGAGAAATCAAACGACTTCTAAAAGTTCAAAGTGTGTCGTTTACTTGTTCTTGTTCTTGTTCTTGTTGCTGTTGTCGTTGAAGCTGGTGGGGGCGGGGGTGAGGGTAGTGCTCTTTTTCTCTTCCTTTTCGCGTTCGACGGATGCTGTAGTCAAGTGGGTAAATGCTGGGATTCCAATCGGAAGGTCCTCGGTTCGATCTGCACAGACATTGCCGACTGATAGGGGTATTGGGTGGAGATTTTTCATATATCAGATCTCCCAGGTCAACATGTGAGCAAATCTGCCAAGAGCCTAAACTCCCTTTCTGTGTACACGCATGCAAAATACTGAATATGCACGTTACAGATCCTGAAAGTCATATATCAATGGCTGGCTTATGGAAACATGAAAACACCAAGCATGCAAGCAACGGAAAATTTGAGAAGAATGACTTTTAGCTAATACCTTCTACCGTTGGAAAATAATAGAGTATCATTATCATCATCCTTATCAATTATTACGATCTTCTTTTTCTTGTCATTGTCGGCGTCGTTGTTATAATTGCTCTTTGTTGTTGTAATGGTTGTGTTATAACTGATATTGTTGTCGTGATGATGATGTTATCGCTGATATTGTTGTCGTGATGATGATGTTATCATGATATTGTTGTCGTGATGATGATGTTATCACTGATATTGTTGTCGTGATGGTGGTGTTATAACTGCTATTGTTGTTGTGATGATGATGTTATCACTGCTGTTGTTGTTGGAATAGTGATGTTATAACCGCTGTAGCTGTTGTGATGGTGGTGTTATAACCGCTGTTGCTGTTGTGATGGTGGTGTTATAACTGCTGTTGTTGTTGTGATGATGATTTATCACTGCTATTGTTGTTGTGATGGTGCTTATAACTGTTATTGTTGTTGTGATGGTGGTGTTATAACTATTGTTGTTGATGGTGTTATCATGTATTGTTGTTTGATGGTGGTGTTATAACTACTTTTGTTGTTGTGATGGTGGTGTTATAACTGCTATTGTTGTTGTGATGTTGGTGTTATCACTGCTATTGTTGTTATGATAGTGATGTTATCACTGCTATTGCTGTTGTGATGGTGGTGTTATAACTGATATTGTTGTTGTGATGGTGGGTTATAACTGCTATTGTTGTTGTGATGGTGGTGTTATAACTGCTTTTGTTGTTGTGATGTGGTGTTATAACTGCTATTGTTGTTGTGATGGTGGTGTTATCACTGCTATGTTGTGTGATGGTGGTGTTATCACTGCTATTGTTATGTGATGGTGGTGTTATAACTGCTATTGTTGTTGTGATGGTGGTGTTATAACTGCTATTGTTGTTGTGATGGTGGTGTTATCACTGCTATTGTTTTGTGATGGTGGTGTTATAACTGCTATTGTTGTGTGATGGTGTTGTTATAACTGCTATTGTTGTTGTGGTGTGGTGTTATAATGCTATATTCTTGTGAGATGGTGTTATAACTGCTATTGTTGTTGATGGTGGTGTTATAACTGCTATTCGTTGTTGTGGTGGTGGTGTTATAACTACTATTGTTGTTGTGATGGTGGTGTTATAACTGCTATTGTTGTTGTGATGGTGGTGCTATAACCTATGTTGTTGTGATGGTGGTGTTATAACTGATATTGTTGTTGTGATGGTGGTGTTATCACTTCTATTGTTGTTGTGATGGTGGTGTTATAACTGCTATGTTGTTGTTGGTGGTGTTATCACTGCTATTGTTGTGATGGTGATGTTATCCCTGCTGTTGTTGTTGTGATGGTGGTGTTATCCCTGCTGTTGCTGTAATGGTGGTGTTATAACTGCAGCTATTGTTGTTGTGATGGTGGTGTTATAACTGCTGCTATTGTTGTTGTGATGGTGGTGTTATAACTGCTATTGTTGTTGTGATGGTGGTGTTATAACTGCTGCTATTGTTATTGTGATGGTGGTGTTATAACTGATATTGTTGTTGTGATGGTGGTGTTATCACTGCTATTCTTGTTGTGATGGTGGTGTTATCACTGCTATTGTTGTTGTGATGGTGGTGTTATAACTGCTATTGTTGTTAATAATAATAATTACAATATTTATATAGCGCAAAATCTTGATAAAATCAAATCTAAGCGCTGAAGCAGACACACACGCACGCACGCACGCACGCACGCACACCACACACCACACACACACACACACACACACACACACACACACACACACACACACACACACACACGCATGGCTATAAATGGGGAGAAAGAATAAAAGCAATAAAAGCAATAAACAGAATAAAAGCAATGGAAAATTATAGAGAGCATAGCATATACAATTATATATTATAACCATGTGATTCCCCTCCGAGCGGAGACAGGCTGCAGAGGGGGGAGGGGGGGTTGAGTGAGGTTAGGATTTTATGCAGAGGAGAAAAGGTGGGTTTTGAGAGCGGACTTGAAGGAGACAAAAGTAGGTTGCTGACGGACTGAGAGAGGAAGTTTGTTCCAGGAGAGTGGACCAGAAACAGAGAAGGCTCGTGGACCATAGGTATTGAGCTTAGTGCGTGGAAAGCGAAAAGTCAGAGGATCGGAGGCAGAGCGGAGGGTACGTGAGGGAACATAGATCTCAAGTAGGCTTGACAGGTAATCGGGGGCTGCGTTATTGAGGCTTTTGTAGCACATGGTGTCTAGTTTGTATTGTATGCGCTTTGATACAGGGAGCCAGTGAAGTTGTGCCAGGAGAGGAGATATGTGGTCAGCTTTTTTCTTTTTGAGTACAAGGCGTACAGCATTGTTTTGAATGCGCTGTAGGATGTGAATGGTGGAGGCAGGAAGACCAGACAGGAGTGAATTGCAATAGTCAATGCGAGACATTATGAAGGAGAGAACGAGTTTTGCAGTTGTTTCCACAGAGAGATACTTCCTGATCAGCCTTATACGATGGAGATGATAGTAGCAAGATCTGGCAGTTTGAGAAACAAAGTTGTTCATGGAGAGGGTAGAGTCAATGCAGACACCAAGGTTTTTAGCTGAATCAGAAATTGGGACTGATGTGTTACATAATGGGAGAGAAAGAGGAGGCAGCTGAGAAAGTTTCTGACGGGTGCCAATGAGGATAGCTTCTGTTTTGTCGTCATTAAGCTGAAGTTTATTGTGTGTCATCCAGTTCTTAATGTCCGAGTAACACTCAGTGGTGCGAGTCAACAGGCGCTGTATATTATCAGGTGAGTCACTGTCTTGAAGTTGGGTGTCATCAGCATAGAAGTGGTGTTTTATAGAGTGGGAGTTGATGATGGTGGACAGGGGGGAGGTGTAAAGAGTGAAAAGAACAGGGCCAAGGACAGATCCTTGTGGAACACCACAGGTCAGGTATGCAGGTTGAGAGTAAGTGCCATTGATGAGAACAGTTTGTTTTCTGTTTGATAGGTATGAAGTGAACCAGGACAGAGCAATGTCAGAGATGCCAAAAGTATGATGAAGTCTAGAAAGGAGAATACCATGATCAATGGTGTCAAAGGCTGCAGACAGATCAAGGAGTGTGAGGAGAGAGACTTTGCCAGTATCAGTTGCAAGGAGGAGATTGTTGAGAATGTGTAGTAGGGCAGTTTCAGTGCTATGGCACTGGCGGTAGGCTGACTGGAAAGGATTGAGGAGATTGTTGGCAGACAGGTGAGAGTTCAGCTGGTTGAGGACGACTTTTTCAAGGAGTTTTGAAAGAAAGAGAGATTAGAGATAGGCCGGTAATTTTTCAGTTCATTTGGGTCTAAATTGTGTTTCTTGAGGAGACGGTGAACAATAGCAGACTTGAAAGAATCTGGGACAGTTCCAGTTTGAAGAGAAGTGTTGATGATGTCAGTGATGAATGGGAGGAGAGTAGGGAGACAGTCGGAGTAGAGAGAACCTGGAAGAGGATCCAGTTCGCAGGTTTTGAACGACATGGATCTGATTGTGTTGAAAATTTCTTCTTGTGAGACTGGGGTAAAAGTAGTAAGAGGTGTGCCAGAGAAGGAAGGGTCAGGTGGACATGGTTGACAGGGTGTCCTGTCAAGCCTGTCACGAAGAGTTTGTATTTTGGTGGTGAAATACTTGGAGAATACAGATGGGAGTTCTTCATTTGTATGTTTTGTTGGGAGAGGTAAATCTTTTCGTGTGCCAAGGAGATGATTCATGGTTGTAAAGAGTTCTTTTGAAGAAGAGGCATTCAGGATTTTGGTTTGGAAATAGCTTGTTTTTGCTGATGCAATGAGGGTGGATACTTTTGTTTTAGAGGCTTGGAAAAGTTGCCTGTGTACAGTGAGTTTGGATTTGCGCCAACGGCGCTCTGCTCTGCGGCGGGCACGTTTTGCACAGGCAATCTCATGAGTGAGCCAGGGGGTAGGGGGGGGGGGGTCAGGTAAAAGACGGGTTGTGGCTGGAGCATGAGTGTCCAGAAGATAGTGGAGAGTAGTATAGAATTCATCGGCAAGGTTATGTGACTTTTCAGAAAGGAGACGGGAGGCATCAGATGAAAATGTGGAGAGGTCGATAGATTTGAGATTGCGTCGATTCACTGTGCGCATGGTACGGGAAGGAGGAGAAATGTCGAGAGAACAGAGAATTGCAGAGTGGTCAGATGGAAGGGCTGAAGTTAGACGGGTAGAAAGAACTAAGCAGTTGTCAGTAGCGGAATTGTGGTGATCACGAGAAATGATCCAGTCAAGAATGTGACCTTTTTGATGGGTTGGTTCAGAAAATGTGTTGAGTCATATTGTGATTGGACAGAGAGTTGATGATATGTCTTGTGTCATAACGGTGAGTGTTGTCATAGTGGACATTGATGTCACCTAGAATGATGAGATTTCCAGGTAAGAGGCAGTAGTGGTCAAGCAATTGGTCAAAGTCAGACAGAAACGTGGATGTGGTGAGTTTGTTGGCAGAGCTAGGTGGGGGTCGATAGACACAGGAGAAGGTGATGGGGTGAGGGTTGGATTGGAAGGATACTTCAACGTGCTCGAAAGAAGGATGGGAGAAAGGCAGAGACTGCGAGAAAGATAGGCAGGAATGGAGTGAGTCCTTGTAGAGGATGGCGATATCGCCACCTCGGGATGAGCGATGGAAAGAAGCAAGCCTGTAACCACTCGGAGTGAGGCTAGCATGTATAGGTTCGTGACCAAGGGGGTTAAGCCATATCTCTGTGATAAAAGCAATGTCAACACGTTCATCTGCGATAAAATCGGCAATGACTTCGGCTTTGCTATCCTTGCATGTTGACTGAGCATTAAAAAGGCATAATTTTAGTTTATCACAGTCATATGGTGGTGGCCGGGTGGCGACGAAGGCGGCACCGACGGGACAGAAGGTGAAGGCGGCACCGGCGGGACAGAAGGTGAAGGCGGCACTAGCGGGACAGAAGGTGAAGGCGGTACTAACCGGACAGAAGGCGAAGGCGAAGACGGCAGAGGAGGAGACGAAGATTGCAGCAGCGAGGTCGAGGGCAGGGGCAGTGGAGGAGACGAAGAAGAAGCAGAGACGAAAAGTGGCGTCGGGCAGGAGGCAGGTTGTGGTGGTGTGTTATAACTGCTATTGTTGTTGTGATGGTGTGTTATAACTGCTATTGTTGTTGTGATGGTGGTGTTATCACTGCTATTGGTGTTGTGATGGTGGTGTTATAACTGTATTGTTGTTGTGATGGTGGTGTTATAACTGTATTGTTGTTGTATGGTGTGTTATATCTGCTATGTTGTGTGATGGTGTGGTATAACTGATATTGTTGTTGTGATGGTGGTGTTATAACTGTATTGTTGTTGTGATGGTGGTGTTATCATGCTATTGTTGTTGCGATGGTGGTGTTATCACTGCTATTGTTGTTGTGATGGTGGTGTTATAACTGCTATTGTTGGTGTGATGGTGGTGTTATAACTGCTATGTTGTTGTGATGGTGGTGTTATAACCCCTATTGTTGTTCTGATGGTGGTGTTATACCTGTATTGTTGTTGTGATGGTGGTGTTATAACTGCTATTGTTGTTGTGATGGTGATGTTATAACCCCTATTGTTGTTGTGATGGTGGTGTTATAACTGCTATTGTTGTTGTGATGGTGATGTTATCACTGCTATTGTTGGTGTGATGATGGTGTTATCACGCTGTTTGTTGTCGTTTGTGATGGTGGTGTTATCACTGCTATTGTTGTTGTGATGGTGGTGTTATCACTGATATTGTTGTCATGATGATAATGTTATCACTGATATTGTTGTCGTGATGATGATGGTATCACTGATTGTTGTCGTGATGGTGGTGTTATCACTGATGTTGTCGTGATGATGATGTTATCACTGATATTGTTGTCGTGATGGTGGTGTTATAACTGATATTGTTGTTGTGATGATGATGTTATCACTGATATTGTTGTCGTGATGATGATGTTATCACTGATATTTTTGTCGTGATGGTGGTGTTATAACTGATATTGTTGTTGTGATGATAATGTTATCACTGATATTGTTGTCGTGATGATGATGTTATCACTGATATTGTTGTCGTGATGGTGTGTTAAACTGCTATTGTTGTTTATGATGAGTTATCATGTATGTTGTTGATATGGTGTTATCCTGTTGTGTTGTGATGGTGGTGTTACCTGTTGTGTGTGATGGTGGTTTATAACTGTTTGTTGTTGATGGTGGTGTTATACGCTGTTTGTTGTGATGTGGTGTTATCACTGTATTGTTGTTGTGATGGTGATTATATGTATTGTTGTGTATGGTGGTGTTATACTGTATTGTTGTTGTGATGGTGTTTAACTGATTGTTGTTGTGTGATGGTGTTATCCCTATTGTTGTTGTGATGGTGTGTTATAACTGTATTGTTGTGTGAGTGATGTTATCACTGTATTGTGTGTGATATGTGTTTATCAGCTGTGTTGTTGTTGTGAGTGGTGTTATCACTGTATTGTTTGTTGTGATGGTGATGTTATCACTGATATTGTGTCGTGATGTGATGTTATCACTGATATTGTTGCATGATGATGATGGTATCACTGATATTTGTTGTTCTGTATTGTTGGTGTTATCACTGATATTGTTGTCGTGATGATGATGTTATCACTGATATTGTTGTCGTGATGATGATGTTATCACTGATATTGTTGTCGTGATGGTGGTGTTATAACTGCTATTGTTGTTGTGATGATGATGTTATCACTGATATTGTTGTCGTGATGGTGGTGTTATAACTGCTATTGTTGTTGTGATGATGATGTTATCACTGATATTGTTGTCGTGATGGTGGTGTATATAACTGCTATTGTTGTTGTGATGATGATGCTATCACTGCTGTTGTTGTTGGGATAGTGGTGTTATAACCGCTGTTGCTGTTGTGATGGTGGTGTTATAACCGCTGTTGCTGTTGTGATGGTGGTATTACAACTGCTGTTGCTGTTGTCATGGTGGTGTTATAACTGCTGTTGTGTTGTGATGGCGGTGTTATAACTGCTGTTGCTGTTGTGATGGTGTTTATAACTGCTATTGTGTTGTCATGGTGGTGTTATAACTGTGTTGCTGTTGTGATGGTGGTATATAATGCTGTTGTGTTGTGATGGGGGATTTATCACTGCTATTGTGTTGTGATGTGTGTTATAACTGCTGTTGTTGTTGTGATGGCGGTGTTATAACTGCTATTGTTGTTGTGATGGTGGTGTTATAACTGTATTGTTGTTGTGATGGTGGTGTTATAACTCTATTGTTGTTGTGATGGTGGTGTTATAACTGCTAGTTGTTGTTGTGATGGTGGTGTTATCACTGTTTATTGTTGTGTGATGGTGGTGTTATAACTCCTTTTGTTGTTGTGATGGTGTGTTATAACTGTTTGTTGTTGTGATGGTGGTGTTATAACTCCTTTGTGTTGTGATGGTGGTGTTATAACTGCTGTTGTGTTGTGATGGTGGTATTATCACTGTTTTGTTGTTGTGCATGGTGGTGTTATCACTGCTTTGTTGTTGTGATGGTGGTGTTATAACTGCTATTGTTGTTGTGATGGTGGGTTATAACTCTTATTGTTGTTGTGATGGTGGTGTTATAACTGACTGTTGTTGTTGTGATGGTGGTGTTATCACTGTATTGTTGTTGTGATGGTGGTGTTATAACTGCTTTGTTGTTGTGTGATGGTGGTGTTATAACTGCTGTTGTTGTTGTGATGGTGGTGTTATCACGCTCTTGTTGTTGTGATGGTGGTGTTATCACGGCTATTGTTGTTGTATGGTGGTGTTATCACGCTTTGTTGTTGTGATGGTGGTGTTATCACGGGCTTTGTTGTTGTGATGGTGGTGTTATCACGGCTTTGTTGTTGTGATGGTGGTGTTATCACGCTCTTGTTGTTGTGATGGTGGTGTTATCACTGCTTTGTTGTTGTGTGTTATCACTGCTTTGTTGTTGTGATGGGTGTTATAACGCTATTGTTGTTGTGATGGTGGTGTTATCACTGCTATTGTTGTTTGATGGTGGTGTTATATGCTAATGTTGTTGTGATTGTGTTTCACTGCTTTGTTTTTGTGATGGGGTGTTATCATGCTATTGTTGTGTGTGATGGTGGTGTATCACTGCTATTGTTGTTGTGATGGTGGTGTTATCACTGCTAATGTTGTTGTGATGGTGGTGTTATCACTGCTATTGTTGTGATGGTGGTGTTATCAATGCTATTGTTGTTGTGATGGTGATGTACCACTGCTATTGTTTGTGATGGTGGTGTTTCAGCTGCTTTGTTGTTGTGATGGTGGTGTTATCACGGCTGTTGTTGTGATGGTGGTGTTATAGCTACTATTGTTGTTGTGATGGTGGTGTTATCACTGCTATTATTGTTGTGATGGTGGTGTTATAACTGCTATTGTTGTTGTGATGGTGATGTTATAACTGGTATTGTTGTGATGGTGGTGTTATCACAGCTATTGTTGTTGTGATGGTGGTGTTATCACTGCTACTGTTGTTGTGATGGTGGTGTTATCACTGCTATTGTTGTTGTGATGATGATGTTATCACTGCTATTGTTGGTGTGATGGTGGTGTTATCACTGCTATTGTTGGTGTGATGGTGGTGTTATCATTGCTATTGTTGTTGTGATGGTGGCAGTGGTGGAGGTGGTAGCGGTGGTGGTAATGGTAGCGATTAGTAGCATTGGTTATGATAATGGCAGTGACAGTGAAGACGGCTGGTGTTTCTTTGCTCAGAAATGGAGAATGATTTAGACTGTCCACTTGTTGAATTTGCTCCGAAGCAAGTGTGTGCGTGTGCGCCATGGTGGTCATTGGTTTAATGTCAATCACCTATGTGACTTTTTTACATAAAAGATGGGTGGTGGACGTGGAGGAAGGGCAAAGAGGGATACTCTCAAACAATTAATCTTGAGAAAGTACTAAGGTAAAACAACTGGAAAAGGAGAGGAATATACAAACAGGTGAAGTAACATTACCATAACAAACTATCTAAACAATAGGTAAATGCAGCAGTGAACACCTGAAATACGAGTTAAATATAATTAACTATTAGACTTTTTGACAGGCTGACTAAAAATATCGTATGTTAATGATCTTGATTCAAATATGTCGTGAACTGTGTTCTTAGAATATATATGAATATGTCATTTTGCTTTAGTGCAAGAAAGAGTATGACTAGTTTCTACTGTCAAAAATTGTGCTGACTGTGACTCAAGTTAATGATAAAAACCAGATCAACTATTTTTGCAGGTTAAATACTATGAAGAATTTAAGTTTCTTACAACATATCAGTTATTACTAACTGTTGTGAAAACGTAGACATGTATACAAAAATTCTTATAGTCTTTTGTTCTTCGATGAGTGTGTGTTTTGAAAGCAGACTTTTTAGTGTCGCTGAACACAAAATGCGACGTCGACAAACAAGGACAACAATATGAACGCCCGCAAAACAGAAACTATTCAATGCTTTGTACAAACATTTGAAGTATTTCAGTTTAGGTGCATTGCTACGTGTGATTAAAATCTCATTTACATTGGTTTATGGTTGCTGTGGAAATTTGCCCTGATGTTGAAAAATGTTTATACACGTTTTTATCAAAACCAGCATTTTAGTGGAGTACCGTAGTGTAAATCCCTTTGCTCAGCCATCAACTTCAGGTTTACAAATAGTCTGCATTGTGAGAAGAAAAAACACTTTCAGAAATACCAAAATGCTGAATTTTAACATCTTGGAACTTAAGACTCATTCTGTGCTGGGCAGTCATAAATGCGAAAGTATTCATTTTCATTTTTTTCAACCCGATGTTTTAGAGAAATTCATTTTGCAAGTATCACTAAGACATATAAAAACTTCAAAGACACCTTCTGTTACAGGTGTCCACCAAGATGCAGGCTTAAACTACCGGTACATTTGAATTTTTTCAGCGAGTAGTCACGAATGTATAAATTTCATATTGCATCACCGTATTTCGTGGTTACTGTCATCAAAGTAATCAAATGAATACTTTAAATGGTCAAGCCATTGTAAGTATCCCCCTACCTTCTTTTTTGTGCACAACTGAAGTATATGCTGAGCATGGAATTAATTTGTTATGAATCTGAGGAAGTGTGCCTTCATATTGATGTGAGTACCAAAGTTGCTTGAGGCAGCAATATCTATGTATGTCCTTTATAGTGTATCTATTCATATGCTAGCGTTCAACTTCTCGGGACGTCCAAAATCTTTCTAACACTTTACTGTCAGTCACAAACACAACACACACACAACACACACACACACACACACACACACACAACACACACACACAACACACACACACACACCACACACACACAACACACACACACACACACACACACACACACGTCTTCGTGTCCCTCGTGCTGATGTTGTATCATGTGCTGATGTCAATTCTATTTCTAGTTTCTTTGTTCTAACCGAGTTCAAAGCATGTGTCTCGCGGCCTTACGTCACCCAGGGTCGACCATCAATCATCTTCTTCCCGCCTCTGGGGCTCAGCGGTTCAGAGGAAGGGGACATAATACCTTCAGGCTCCTGTCCAAAAAACGATAAAGTTTATCACTAGTCCTCAAGTACACCTTGTGTGGTAGGACTTTAAACCTTACCGAACGAACCTTATCTCACTTTGGATAGGATCAGGCACGGTACGCACGACTGCACAGCCGATGTTAGATTGTGAGCTTAGGTAATCTCCCCTTGAGTCTAAGCAAACTTAGAAAAGACGAGCTTTGCGCATATACACTCAGAAGATAATAAGCCAATTCTAACTGATTTCCTCCCTTTAAGAATTTTTTTTTTTTTACCGATAAGCACACTCAAAGCGCTCTAAGATCCCCTGTACATATGAAATTTATTCCGAGAGCGGAGGTGTCATCTTAAAAAAAACTGAAGCTGAAACGGAAACGGAAACGGAAACTAAGATCCGCCGTGCAACTGAGGTTACGTGGATCTATTTCATGTCAGCTGACTCACGCAAGTTTGATGCTGAATCGAGATCAGCGTTATTTGAAGTCAGCTATTTTGATGTGAATATATAATGAATATTATTTGAAGAAGCCAGCAATATCATTGTTTAGTTTCGATCGAGATAGATTGCAGTGGTACCAATGTAACATCATTATAAAGAAAACATGTTTGTTTGTTTGTTTGTTTGTTTGCTTGCTTGCTTTGTTTGTTTGTTTGTTTGCTTGTTTGTTTGGTTGTTTTTGTTTGTTTGTTTGTTTTTCAATCGGTGAAGCTTTCACAGGCATGCGTACCGTTTTGTTTATGTAAATAAACTCTGTTTTTCGATTCTGCCACTTCTGTGGTCTTTTTAATCTCCAAGAAAGGAATCTGACTCGGCGAAGATGAATTATTACCACAATTCCACCCTATATTTCATCTTCTCCTTACGTGGCTACACTTTATCTGCATGACTGTGTAAACATGAACTCCATACCAAAGTGACAATCAGCGTTGAAGCAAACGGGGACCGTAAAACAGAATTGAATTAGAACACGTATTTAATATAACAAAACACGTTAGAACACGTATTTAATATAACAAAACACGTTAGAACACGTATTTAATATAACAAAACACGTTAGAACACTTATTTAATATAACAAAACACGTTAGAACACGTATTTAATATAACAAACACGTTAGAACACGTATTTAATATAACAAAACACGTTAGAACGCGTATAAAATATCACAAAACAAAACAGGCCAACTGGCCTTTGTCAAGCGTACTTAAAAGACAACAAAGAACAAATCAAAAATATTTAGAAGGAAAAAAGTAAGATTTCCTGGGTATTTCGAATAAACAGCGACGTCTTACCTGGAAGTCTTCACCGTTCGTTCTGAATGTTGTATATTTGCTCTTTGTTGTCTGTCGTGTACGCTTGACAAAGGCCAGTTAGCCACCAGTCGCCGTGGTGTGGTGGTTAACGCAACAGACTACCGACTGGAAGGTTGTGGGTTCGAATCCCCATCAGTCCCTTTAAAAATCATCGTGGGATTTTTAGGCTCTAACTGGCTCCTACCCAGAGAAGGGCGTGCTATGGGCTCATTGGGAAGACTGGGACCATACAGTCGATTCTCATCCACTTCACGGATGCGTCATTGAGGGTGTTGCTCAAATCTTCTGACCAGCACGCAGGTGTCTGTATCTCTCGGGCCTGGCTGACGCCAGGATATATTATGATGGCAAGCGTAGAGTACAGCCCCATTACGCAGTCTCAATCCTAGGTGGAACTCCAAAGCATCATGATTATCATCCTCATCGACACCATTATCATCGCATTGTAAACAAAACAAAAACAAAAACGTGCCAGCTTCTGTGGTCATTAATATGGCGCAGAAAATGGGATGAGGAAAAAAAAGGTGAGCACAATGATAACCTCCCTGAGTGCGATGATCCTTAAAAAAAAAAAAAAAATATATATATATATATATATATATATATATATATAAGCGGGGAGGGGGGGGGGGAGCCTACATCTATTTTATTTTGTTAAATACGCATTCTGATTCTATTTTGCGTTTTTTTTTTCTGGTTTGCATAAACATGTTTTCAGTGACAATTGTCAAATGGGTGAAATCTGTTTATCGTAAAAAGAGAATTTAAGAGAATGGCATGGCCATCTAAAAAGGAAGAAAAATGTATTGATCGTTTATCGACTGTTTTTCTTTTTTCTCTTTTTCTTCTAGGCAATAGAGTCAAGTGCGTTGTCTCGAATGCACAATTAACGTCTGAAAAAGAAGTAGGATCGATATCAATAGGAGAAAAAACAATATGGTCAACCCATTTTAAAGTTACTTTATTTTCTCCATTCGCTTGTTCATTGAGATGTCATGGGGAGATAAAATTTCTGGTCTGCAGTTAAACAGGAAGGAGGCTTGGTTTAACCATTGTCTTGTTGTTCGTGTGTCTGCATTACTTAACTTTGATGATCTGACTGCAACCAGTGTTCAAAACGTGGTATGACCGTTGGCTTTTAAGCTAATCATAAATTCAGTTGGATCAATGTTTTTCGTTGGCCATAAGCTATGTGTGGGGTAACCCCTAAAGAAAATGTAGAGGGCTGAGGTCAGAGGTACCAGGCATGCAGGTAACCTTATAACAAACCATGGCACCACACAATATAAAGCAAATGTTTTACATGGCCGTCTACATTTGACAAGAATGATGCTCTCCCAGTGAAGTCCCTCCAGGGTGGAGCAGCATGGGGTACTGAACCTCAACAGGATCTACCCTCAGTTACAGAAGTGCTTTTCCGTTCGTCTTGTCTCATCAGGTGACACAGAAGGAAAGCTATTAGCTGCACAGTGAAACGAAAACGTTTCAACCAGCAGAAACCTTTTGCAGTCATACACTGGAAAACAAAATGCATCACAACAAGAAGACTAAGCTGAAGCATATCCTACATGAGAAGAACGCGAGTGTCTGTTGTGTTCAGGAAACACACTTGCAGAATGCAATATCAGGGTGAAAGTGGTGTTGTGTTCAAGAGTCACACTTGCAGAATGCAATTTACCACAAGTGAAAGTGGCGTTATGTTCATCAAACACACTTTAAGAATGCAAAATCTCTGTCGAAAGTAGCGTGCCATCGCGTGGAGTAGAATGACCAATTCATGCAAAACATCCGTACGTTTTTAAAATAAAGTTTGTATACTTCTATGTGAATCTACGCTAAGCATATTTCACACACACACACACACACACACACACACACACACACACACACACACACACACACACACACACACACACACACACACACACACACACACACACACACACACTTTGTCAGCATGCATGGCCTGAAATCAGACTCACTGAAATATTTCAATATGCACACTGACAAAATGTATAGTACAAACTGAATAACCGGTATCAATTTTGGTTGTTATTAATGGTATAAGTATAGCAGCCATTCCTTTTTAAAGATGTGTAATTTCCACGTACGTTTTGCACTGTATCCTCTTTAAGTGACATTTTTATTTTGGTCTTATAATTACTATAATCATTGTAATTATTACCATTCTTATCATTATCGTTATTCTTAGTATGAGTATTATTTCAGATAATTTAAGTTTAATTGTTCTCAGACTCAATCCAGCAATTCCTATCAACATCGCTGTGCCAGGTTGTACTGATTCTTCGCTTTCTCTTGAACTTCATCAGCAATGGGGAGAGGAGAGGGAAGACACGCTTCGTAGGCAAGAGCTGATCTTCTAAATACCCCTGCCTGGGCTTGCACTTGTCAATGATCTTCTTGTGTCTGCCTCCATCAAGACTGTCTCGTTTGTTTTCTTTGCTGTCCATGGAACTCAACATTCTTCTTAGAAACCACATCTCGGCTGCCTCAATCTTGTTCTGGATCATTCATAAGGAAGATTAAAAAAAGACAGGCAACATTTATAGGCCATTTTATGAGGACAGGGGAATTAGAACACTTGGTCACAAAAGGAAAGCTGGAGGGGAAAGAGAGCACCAGGTAGACCCAGGGAGAAAATATTGGACGGACTTGCAGGGTGGCTGAGGACAGACAGGGTGGAAGATGTGCTTGCAACAAGAAGGGATAGATACATATGGAGGGCCATGATCGTCAACGTCATGCAGCAGGGCACATGATGATGATGGGATGATGAGACTTGCAAAGTACCGTGTTGATTTTTCGAGTTGTACCTCAAACCCACCCCTGCACGCAGTTCCATGACCTCTCGAAATCGATGGATTTTTTTTATTTCAACAGTGGCTGAAATCGTTTAATAGCTGTTAAGAAACCTGGAGTGGCAACAAAACTACATGGGGAATAACTCAGACGCATTGTCACAAGAACAGCCACATGATTATTTCCCTTGCATTGATTGCAGCATGTTGAGGTCGGGAGGGAAGGGGAGAGGGGGAAGTAGTGAGCGGGGGAGAATGTTTTGTGCCCGTTGTTGTCTTGATAACTCGGTTGGAACAGTTCGGTTATTTCCTTCTCTCTCTCTCTCTCTCTCTCTCTCTCTCTCTCTCTCTCTCTCTCTCTCTCTCTCTCCATTTTTTCCCTCTTGTGACCAATATCGAGACTGGTTTTAAAATGTCTTGCTTTCTGCAGCACAATCTTAATTAACAAGACCCCGTCACTATTACAAACAACGCTAATACGGCCAGAAGCCCTTATCACGTGACAACCAGGGACGCTTTATGAATAATTCATACACCCTCTCCCTCCTTACCCTTTTTCCCTCCACCGTCCCCTTCTTCCTTCTCCCATCCCTCTCTCTCTCTCCCTCTCTCTCCCTCTCTCTCTCTCCTCGCACGTGATAGCAGGGTCACCATGGCGACGACAATCTGGCTGGAAGGAGAGATCGATTGCCTTGTCATTGATCAAGCCAGCGCGTGCCTGCCTGCCACGGCCGCACACACGACACGCGCTTTTGGCGAGACGGCTTGTATGGGGGTTTAAAAAAAAAAAAAAGCGCGTGCGTCGTGCGCGTGCCAGGGTTGAGCGCGTGCCGGTTGAGACGACACGCGCGCGCGTCAGATGTCAGTCTAGTGTTGTTGTCTGTGTATGGGGAGAGGGGAAGGGAAGGGTGGGTGGGAGGTTTGGATGAGTGGGTGTGGAGGATGTGTCGTGGGATGAAAGGATGAAGGGGGTGGGGGTGGGGGGACGGAGCATGGCCGGTTAGAAAGGATAAAGGTGGAGTGGTGGGGTGTGGTAGGGTGGGTGGTTGAGACGAGACGAGATGGTGTCGAGTTGCCTTCACTTCCTATGCTCAGATCTTGTTCATGTTTCCTTGTCAATTTTTTCTTCTTCTTTCCCTTGCTCGACGACGATCTTTTGAAGAAAAGGAGATGATGTTTGGGCTGGCTTGTGGCTTGTTTGTTTGTTGTGTGTGTGTGTGTGTGTGTGTGTGTGTGTGTGTGTGTGTGTGTGTGTGTGTGTGTGTGGTGCGTGCGCGCGTGACTGAGTTGAGCGTGTGCGAGCACATGCTTGCTTGTTTTTATGTGATCAGGGCTGAGTATAATGGATGGGTTTTTATACCTTAACTAATGTGGACCACAAAAAGCGTGCCTCATATGTCTGAAAAGACATGTTCTACTTCTTTAATGTGGGAGGGAAAGACAAAGAAGGGAGGAGGGAAGAGGCAGTGACGTCGAAGAAGGTTGTAAGAAGGCAGAACTTAGCACGCACAATGTGGAGTGCAAATGGCAAGATCCTCAGGCAGCTGAGAAGAAGATGAAGGAACTGTCGGGTACTATATTCCATCCAATACAAATCAATTCAACTGCCTAAGCTGTTGTTGCCAAGATCAGCCCCCCGCCCCAATGCCCAACACACACACACAACAACACACACACGCGCGCGCGCAGACACAGACACACACACACACACACACACACACACACACACACACACACACACACACACACACACACACACACACACACGCTTGCTAAGATGCTGAACACCGAGATAAGACGATTGCCATGACCGGCATAATAGTCAGTTGGTTAGACAATGGACTTCCATTGGAAAGTGTGTGTTCGAACCTGCTTGGTACATACTGCCTGTGGGTAAAGGACAGATATTTTCCCCCATCTCCCGGGTCAACATATGTTCAGACCTGGAAGAGGCTGAACCCAATTTATGTATGCGCACACCGGTCATGAATCAGACACGTTAAAGATCCTGTAAGCCAAGTCAGTACTCAGTGCCTGAAACATGAAAACACCCACTGCACATCCCTAGAAAAGGGAGTACGACTGCCCTCATAGCGGGGTATAAAGAATAATATAAGGATGTGGAGAAGGCAACACATAAAAAAAAACATTCGTACATTCGGCTGCAAGTGGGAGTTGCAACCAACTATTGTAAAGAAATAATGTAAAAAGAAAGAAAGTCCCATCAACGTCATGAAGAAGACAACAGGACTAATCCTGCTGGATTCTCGGAAAGAGGACAAGGAACCAGTTCAGAGCGAAAGGCTGAGAAAGCTTCTATTCCATATCTGCCAGCACATAAACAGTTACCGCAACCAACCAAACAAGTCTGAATTTTCTTCTTTTATTCGCTGTCTGCTTGGTCAGGCCACACCTGGTGATAAATAGTGGCCCTTTTCCAGTTCCTACCAGCTGCCATTGAGTTTGGTGGTCAGAGAGTTGTAATTAACTCTGTCTCCTGTCGCTCCACATACCTGTTGAGGCGAGGCAATCGGCGCTGCTCCACCCCGAACTGAAGCGACAACGATAGGCAAGCGTCATTCTAATCTGATGTAGATGATCGTGTAGACATGTTGCGTTATGTTGCATGGCATCATAGTTTGTTAGAGGGTACCTGTATGCCTGGTACCTTTGACTTCAACCTTATAGTTTTTTTATTGGGTTCCTCGCCCTTAGTTTCTGGACAAATCATTTATTCTATGAGCACAGGGGTTTGGGTTTGTCACGGGGCAGACGATATGAATGCGAGAATCACAAATTAACCTCTGTGTAAAGCAGCTAATGGAGAAAAAAAGTTCAAGATTTGACTTAAAAGAGAGTGACACTGAATGACTCCAGGACGCAGAAGCCTGGAACATCTAGACAAATCTACTGATTTAAATTGATACCCGACTCTACATTCAATTATGATTAACAAACCTAAGTAACTTTCACTAATTCACACGACAGTTTTTAATTGCAGACATGCTGGCTCCACTGATAGAACCGTGGACTCAAAATCTCATGTGTTGAGCTGAATCCCAGCCTGCAACATAGAACCTGGCCCGTTTGCTGCCCATCAAAATGCCTAATCTTTCTGGTGGTGTCACTTTAGTTTTTCATATGTCCCATTCTTCCTATTCTCCCCATTCCAAGACCATGCCAGCGTTAGCAATTATTAGCAGATGCGGGTGGAGTGCCTGTGGAACCGTCCCAGCTCGTTAAATCTGTCTTTAAATGAAGTTCAGATCCATTCTGTTCAGACATATGTATTCTCAGCTTTGTCACAGAAGTTCCGGGTGTTCCAATCACGACAGATCACTCTGAAGGTATCCAGAACATTTTCATTCTGATCAGACAAATATGTGTTTTGTCACAAATATTCCATTCTTCTAAAAATGGTGGATCAGTCTGAAGCAGTCCTGAACATCTTCACAGTTGGGACGCTTGACCGCAGATCTTCATAGATGGTGCAGTAGGTTTGAATAAGCACTAAATATTTCAACCGGTGGATGTTGTCCTCAAGCATGGGCATGATAAGGAACGAACTTTTCGGTTTGGTTCGTTGACTGGATTATCAGCAATAAAAACATAAATATAACAGTCATGGCTGTTTATCCGCAGATCTCTGTTTCAACATCGGACATAAACATAACAGTCATGGCTGTTTATCTGCAGATCTCTGTTCCAACATCGGATTAAAACCCGGGCCCTCTGGTTTCGTCAGCTGGTGTTTTAACGGCGAGGCCACTGTTCAAGATTTCATGCCAAGACGTAACTGATCAAGTTTTTGTAACACCCATTATACGCTGTCTATCTGTGTCACTATAAACCAATCTGTTGAGTCCCGCACGAAAAGACAGATGATTGATATGACCTGTCCCTTTCACGTCTTTGAAGAAGACGGCTGGAAAGGTGATACTGTTTATGTTGCCCTCTCGCTAAGTAACAGTCTGTCTGAGACCAAACGACGTATGTACGCCAAGATTTAATGGTCGCTTGCTGATAGAGGTCGGCTCTTTCATAATTATCCTCTTCATGCCCTTCATAGATAGTATCGTAAGACTCATCTGAAAACATGCTCGTCTAGGGCTTTAGACCCCAGTAATGATGAAGGCGTGAGAAAGAAATATCGGGGAACGGGAGGGGGTGGACCTACAGAGCGATACACATGTTATAGCTAATGATACTCGTCAGTATGTCCTTTCATATTTTTGGTTTTCTCTTTTTTCTTTTACTTACTTGTTTATGGTTATTTGGTTGTTGTTGTTGTTGTTGTTTGTTTGTTTTTTCATAAGATCATATGCGCGTATCGTGAGCTTGTGTTTTCAAAAATTAAAAA
>CM060315.1:68506732-68509232 GCA_030674185.1 Monoplex corrugatus | reverse complement strand
GTGTGTGTGTTTGTTTGTGTGTGGGGTGGTGGTGGTTGTGTGTGTGTGGGGTGTGTGTGTGTGTTTGTTTGTGTGTGTGTGTGGGGGGGGAGGGGTAGGGTGTGTGTGTGCGCGCGTAGTGTAGCGTAGTATAGGTAGTGTACATGTGTGTGTGTGTGTTTGTGCGCGCGCGCGTAGTGTAGCGTAGTATGAATAGTGTACATGTTCGTGTGTGTGTGTGTGTGTGTGTGTGTGTGTGTGTGTGTGTGTGTGTGTGTGTGTGTGTGTGTGTGAGAGAGAGAGAGAGAGAGAGAGTAGTGTACTGCAGTGCAGTGAGTGTAGTGTAGTGTAGTGTAGTGTAGTGTAGTGCAGAGTAGTGTAGCGTAAGTAGTAGCGTAGCGTAGCGTACAGTAGTGTAGTGCAGTGTAGTGCAGTGTAGTGTATGTAGTGTAGTGTAGTGTAGTGTAGTGTAGTGTAGTGTAGTGTAGTGTAGTTAGTGTAGTGTAGTGTAGTGTAGTGTAGTGTAGTGTAGTAATGTAGTGTAGTGTAGTGTAGTGTAGTGTAGTGTAGTGTAGTGTAGTGTACATGTTTATGTAAGTGTGTGCGTGTGTGTATGCATGCGTGTGCGTGTATGTGTGTGCGTGTGTGTTTGTGATTTCCTCTGTGTGTGTGTTACGCGCGCGCGCGCGCGTGTGTGCGTAGTGTAGTGTAGTGTATGTGTTCAAAGGTTGTGAAATATAAACAACAGGGACGACAACAACAAAACAAGGACAGACTAGATATACAAACCCTAATTCACAAATCAGAAGGCAGACCCAGTCAAAACTGGCAACTTCAACATCCTTTATCCGGGATAGGCAATCTCTAACTTGGGAGTGGGCCTATCATCCCCAACCCAGTGGACTGTAGATGTCGAATGACAGACGGCCCTCGGCAAAAAAAGGTTACCTCCGAAATAAGTCATGCTTCCCAGGACAAACAAGCAATCACTGATCGACTGGTGATTGTTCTGTCAGGACATGGTGGCTCTTGGCATTGCAACACATAGAAAATATGCTATAGTCTTAGGATTGAGCCATCAGGTGGATAGAGTGCTTAAAGCCCTATAGCTCTTTGTGCTCACAGGGTAGGCATCTTGACCTTCGATTAAGGGCCAGGTGACGTTCACAGTAAGCCAAGAGGGCTGAGGTCAGAGATACCAGGCCTGCATGCGTCTTCGAACAAACCATGTCACTATACAATATAACGGAAATGTCTGCACAATTTTCTTCATCCAACAGGAATAACGCTTGCCGGTTGCTCCAAACCTGCCCCTGTGGTCCTCCTCCATGGCTGCTGACAGAAAATTAGGAAAAAACATTCATCGCCAAATGTGTTGTCTGACCATGTAGATGGAAGAAGAAGAAGCATCCTTTATGCGCCACCAACGGAAACTTTCGTCCTAGACAAGGGAGTGATGATGACGATGATAATGATGATGCGATGATGATGATGATCGTCATCATCATCATCATCATAGTCATTGTTCGTCGTCATCAGCAGCAACAGCATGATGATGATGATGATAATGATGACGATGATGACGACGACGACGACGACGACGAAAAGGATGGTGATGATGACGATGATGACGATTGATGATGACAGTGACAGGGGATGATGATGGGAAAAGCTACCTCCAACTTGGTAGTGGAGCGATCCTCCCCAACCCAGCAATTCACGGAGTGGATGGCGGATGATCTTCAGATATGGAGGTCAGGTGACAAATAAACCAGGACTGATTAGACCAATGAGCAGTCCCAGATCAACTGTACTCGTTATGGTTTCTGTAACGCCAGGGCAGGGTGGTACCTGGTACGGCCACGCCTAGAAAATACCCTTATATCCTATGACGGAGCCATCCGAAGGCTAGGGGCCGCCTACATCCCTACCCGCTGCACTCACCGGGTAAGTCTTTGGCCATGACATAAGGACGGGTTAAAACCTACAGAAACCTGAAGGGCTGAAGTCAATCATCATCATCATCATGTGCCCTGCCGCATGGCGTTGGCGATCATGGCCCTCCATACGAATCTATCTTTTGTCGCTGCAAGTATACCTCCTACCCTTTCTGTCCTTATCCACTTCGCAAATCCATCCAACATTTTCTCCCTGGGTCTGCTTGGTGCTGTTTTTCCCTCCAGCGTTCCTGTTGTGACTAGGTGCTCAAATTTCTCTTGCCTCATAAAATGTCCTATAAATGTTACTCGTCTTTTCCTAATCATCTCCATTAATATTTGTGTCTGCCTCTTTCAAGCACGTCATCACAGCACACGTACTTGAAGTCAACATACGGCAAATATCTGCATCTACATCAGACAAGAATAGCGTCCACCTGTTGAGGTTGCCCTCAGGGTGGAATAGTACCGGGTCTTGCACCTTGACAGGATCCACCAGGCTACCTAGCAGCAGGCAGGAACTGGAAAACAAAACCGCCACATGCATCGCCAGTTGTGGTGTGACCATATAGAAGTCGAACAAA
>CM060315.1:68486732-68496732 GCA_030674185.1 Monoplex corrugatus | reverse complement strand
CACATTACAAAAACATACTATCGATATACCCACCTAAAAACACCACCCGCATACCCATCCATCCAGCTCACACAAACACACACGACTTGTGGCCATTTCAAACCAACCTCCTATCCCTCTGCCTCAAATCTTTCACTTCTTTTTTTAATATAAAGGGCAGGAGAAGGAGAAGGGGAAAAAAAAGAAGGAAGCTGAGTCATCAGTAATTAGCACAAGCGTTCCCCTCTCCAGCAGACTCGACACTAAATCGATGCCAGTGAGGGATGAACCAAATAACTATCCCGCTTTGTCCACGAGTTTTTTTTTTTTTTTTTTTATTTTTCTATTTTCTATTCATTTTTTTTCCTTTACACACGCTCTGTTTCTCTTTCGGTTTGCCCCAGCCCTTTCCCCATCTCCCGCATTTTCTCTTTATTACATTTATGTTCTTCCGTTCTTCAGCCTTCCTCTGTCCCCCTTGTGTGTGTGTGTGTGTGTGTGTGTGTGTGTGTGTGTGTGTGTGTGTGTGTGTGTGTGTGTGTGTGTGTGTGTGTGTTGTGTGTGTGTTGTGTTGTGTTGTGTTGTGTTTGTGTTGTGTTGTGTGTGTGTGTTGTTTGTGTGTGTGTGTGTGTTGTGTTGTGTGTTTGTGTTGTGTTGTGTTGTGTTGTGTTGTGTTGTGTTGTGTGTGTGTGTGTGTGTGTGTGTGTGTGTGGTGTGTGTGTGCGGTGTGATGTGCGAGTGTGTGTGTGTGCGAGCCCTCTTTCTCTGTGTCTGTCTCTTTCTCTCTCTCTTGTCTCGCCCCCCCCCCTCTCTCTCTCTTTCATACACACACGCGCGCGTGGTCACGCACAAACACACACGTAAACAATTACACACACATGCGTATACACGCAAGCACAATTAGATATTATTATTTCTTCTTCGTCTTCTTCTTTTATTATTATTATTATTATGTTATTATCATTATTATTATTATTATTTTGTTGTTGTTGTTGTTATCATATATCATCATCATCATCATCATTATTATTATTATTATTATTATTATTACCACCATCATCATTTGTTCTTGTTGCTGCTTTTGTTGTTGTATTATCATCCTCATCCTCATCATTACCATCATCAT
Organism: Monoplex corrugatus; assembly: GCA_030674185.1. NCBI lineage: Eukaryota > Metazoa > Mollusca > Gastropoda > Littorinimorpha > Ranellidae > Monoplex > Monoplex corrugatus. The sequence continues at coordinate 68,495,627 of CM060315.1, read as the reverse complement.
CATCAACAATGACAACAGCAACAACAACGACATTATCACATCATTTGAAATCCTAACCCATAACAAAAGCTGGCGTTGTCAGACCGCGCTGACTGACATGGGTACTGTCCCTTCTTCCGTATCATTAATTAATTCCAACAAAGTGTGCTACCGCCAGGAAAGAAAAAAGAGCATTATTGATATGGTTTGACAAGTTTTTTTCTTTTTTCTTTTTCTTTTTAACCCTTTCGTTTCGCTATCAGTGTGATCAGAGCGCAATCCGTCTCATTGTCTGCCCTTTATTTATGACCGCCTGCTTTTCACCCAGACCTTCCAGCCCTTGTGTTGTTAGTGTGTGGATGAGGGAAGGGAACAGGGTTTATTCACGGGGAGACTCTTTGGTCGTTGTGAGCTGGCACTTTGTCCATTGGTCTCTATCCTTTGTTTGAGTCTCTGTGTCTTTGTTTCTTTGTCTGTCGGTGGGTTTTTGTTTCTTTGTTTGTTTGTTTGGGGGGGTGGGGTTGTTCGTCTTTCTGTATTGGCGTGTGTGTGTGTGTGTGTGTGTGTGTGTGTGTGTGTGTGTGTGTGTGTGTGGTGTGTGTGTGTGTGTGTGTGTGTGTGTTGTGTTGTTTGTGTTGTGTTGTGTTGTGTTTGTTGTGTGTGTGTTGTGTGTGTGTGTGTGTGTGTGTGTTTGTGTGTGTGGTGTGTGTGTGTGTGTGTGTGTGTGTGTGTGTGTGTGTGTGTGTGTGTGTGTGTGTGCTCTCTCTCTCTCTCTCTCTCTCTTTCCTCTCTTTCACACATTCGCTCACGCGCGCCCACAAACACACACATATAAACAGCCACACACACATGCGTACACACGCACGTATACGCACATATCATCATTATCATTATTTTTCGTCTTCTTCTTCTTCTCATTGTTATTATTATTATAGTTATTATCATTATTATTATTATCATATTATTGTTATCATCATCATCATCATCATCATCATTTGTTCTTGCATCATCATCATCATCATCATCATCATCACTACCATCATCATCAACATCAACAACAATTACAGCAACAACAACAATAACGACATTATTACATCTTTTGAAAGGCCAACCCATAACAAAAGCTGGCGTTGTCAGACCGCGCTGACTGACATGGGTACTGTCCCTTCTTCCGTATCATTAATTAATTCCAACAAAGTGTGCTAGGAAAGAAAAAAGGGCATTATTGATATGGTTTGACAAGTTTTTTCTATTTTCTTTTTCTTTTTAACCCTTTTGTTTCGCTATCAGTGTGATCAGAGCGCAATCCGTCTCATTGTGTGCCCTTTATTTATGACCGCCTGCTTTTCACCCAGACCTTCCAGCCCTTGTGTTGTTAGTGTGTGGATGAGGGAAGGGAACAGGGTTTATTCACAGTGACACTCTTTGGTCGTTGTGAGCTGGCACTTTGTCCATTGGTCTCTTGTTCTTTGTTTGTGTCTCTGTGTCTTTGTTTCTTTGTCTGACGGTTGGTTTTTTGTTTGTTTGTTTCTTTTTTTTTGTTTGGGGGGGGGGGGGGTGTCTGTCTTTCTGTATCGGTGTGTGTGTGTGTGTGTGAGTGTGTGTGTGTGTGTGTGTGTGTGTGTGTGTGTGTGTGTGTGTGTGTGTGTGTGTGTGTGTGTGTGTGTGTGTGTGTGTTGCTGTGCTTCTAACACACACATACGCTCAAACACACACGCACTCTCTCTCTCTCTCTCTCTCTCTCTCTCCTCTCTCTCCTCTCTCTCTCTCTCTCTCTCTCTCTCTCTCTCCCAGTACAGTCCACTCAACATAGACTGTTTCCTCGCACAAAGACCCCCTCCCACGCCTCTGCTCTCCCTCGTTCATCTGCTCACCATATCGCAGACCACCGATAAATAGATAGATACATACATACATACATACATACATAATAGATAGATGGATGGATGGATGGATGGATGGGTGGATAGATACACAGATAGATGCACAGATAGATACACAGATAGATAGATCAGGAAAAGGCAACCAATGTTTATAGTACATTTTAGAAGCCAAGACAAATTTGAGCACCTAATCACAACAGGAAAGCTAGAGGGGAAAACAGCATCAGGAAAATCTAGGAGAAACAGTTTTGCAAAGTGAGTGGGGACGAAAAGAATAGGAAATATACTTGCGGTACCAAACGACTGATTCGTATGGAGGGCCATGATTGTCAATGCCATGCGGCAAGATACATCATGCGTCTTGCCGAATACATTTAAATTATTTTGTTGTTGCTGCTACTCTTGGTGCTACTGCTGCGTTCACACACATGAACATACTTTGTTAAAAAATTAGCTGGTCTCCGGTACTTACCATCTCATTCTATTTAATACAGAAATGATCACCAGTCAAGTCAAGTCGGCCAAATGAACTACACTTTAGCATCGCTCAATGAGAAATCAAACTTTGCTCATCATGTAGACACATCGAAAACAACAGCAAAGACAGGTAAGTAGACACAAGAGAGAGGGGCGGGGGGCGGGGGCGGGGGCGGAGAGGGACAGAAGGGAAAAGAGACAGAGAGAGAAAAGAAAGAGTGGGAGAAAGAGACAGACAGACAGACAGACAGACAGACAAACAGAGGGAGAGAGACAAATACACAGAGAGAAAGAGGGGGAGGAGGAGGAGAGAGAAAGAGAGAGAAGAGAGAGAGAGAGAGAGAGAGAGGAGAGAGAGAGAGAGAGAGAGAGAGAGAGAGAGAGAGAATGAATAAATGTCGGTACACGTCAAAAGTGAATCGTTTATCAATGAACGCGAATCATCATGCTAAAACCCAACTGAAAATTGATACAAAATTTTAAAAAAAATTAGAGCAAAAATGGAATATCCCAACCATACACCAGGCTCTCTCTCTCTCTCTCTCTCCTCTCTCTCTCTCTTCTCTCTCTCCTCTCACTCTCTCTCTCTTCTCTCTCTCAATCTATGTCTGTCTCTCTGTCTCTGTCTGTCTGTTTCTCTGTGTGGGCGTATATGTGTTTGTATGAGTTTGTATTCTCTCTCTCTCTCTCTCTCTCTCTCCTCTCTCTCTCTCTCTCTCTCTCTCCACACACACACACACACACACCACACACACACACACACACACACACACACGGACACACACACATGCAGTAATAACTATTGTGTTTTCTGCTTCCCACGCCTTTCTTCCCTTTATGCCCTCTAGTGCGTGTGTGCTGTGTGACCTCGGTCTTGAACTTGAGGCAAAGTCACGGTCCCTCCTCTTTGCCTGTGACACTGATGTGCGGGCGACTTATTGATTTCAGGCACTAATATTCTTCCTGCAGCTGTCTTTTTTCAAATCTCTGTTTCTTCTTGTTGTTGTTGGTTTGTTTGGTTTTCTTAAGGGAGATTGTTTCATTTTAAACCCAGGAGGGAAGGAGGGGCGTGTGTGTGTGTGGTGTGGTGTGTGTTGTGTGTGTTGTGTGTGTGTGTGTGAGAGAGAGAAGAGAGAGAGAGAAATACATACTCCTATAAAGACGTACACGCCCACACAGACAGACGGACAGACAGACAGAGACGAGAGAAGAGATTTGAGAGACAGAGAGAGACAGAGTGCCTGGTGTGTGTGTGTGTGTGTGTGGTGTGGTGTGTGTGTGTGTGTGTGTGTATGTGTGTGTGTACGTGTGTGTGTGTGTTGTGTGTGTGTATATATAATAGTGTGTGTGTGTGTGTGTGTGTGTGTGTGTGTGTGTGTGTGTGTGTGTATGTGTAACTTTCCAATGGTCATCAATAACTTCTGGGAAAACACGCTGCCACTCTTGTCAAAACTCTTTGGCTTTAGCACATACCTGTATACATATCGTCTATGTTGTCCATACTACTACTCCAACCATTCCCCATCACCTCCACACATCTTCATTCTCCATCAACCTCCCCTGTTATCTCCAGGCTTGCTCCCTGCTGTGTCGTCTCATCAGAAGCATACACTTCACTTTGGTCTTTTAATGACAGGAGCTGCACACCATACCTTATCAAACGCTGCGTCACTTCTCCTTCCAAGTATCACATGTATGCTAAACCCCAACCAGCAGGAACATGCCATGGATGTCATCACATGTTTCTTCCCTTTCCACCACCTTCATCCATCCTTCTTCGCCTTCCACCCCTATCCATCCTTTCCCTTCCACGCCCTATCCATCCTTCGCTTTCCACCCCTATCCACCACCTCCCAGTCTCCCCACCCTCTGTCTAGACCCTTCATTACTACGGTCATCTACGTTTTTCACACATCGCTGTATGTCTCCTCCTGTTTACTATCGCGTGTTGTACTGGTGGCACTGTGTGTATTTTTGCTGAGTTTTCAGTGAAGTATAGTATCAAGGTGGGGTAGAAGGGGGTGGGTGGGGGTGGGGATCAAAAGGGTATCTTGTGCCTGCTGGCTGGAACATGTCACGACGACAGCTGTAAGTGAAAACACAAGTGTTCAGTTAATAAAGAAAGGGGATAAGGCAGGGCAGCGTACATGTACAATATAAACTAGCTACTTTTATAACATTCTTTAGGAGAGAGAAAGGGGGCAAAAACACTGATAAATATGCCCTTTCCATCTGTTGTAATGTAAATAAAAAACATATTGGAATAAGTGTGTGTGTGTGTGTGTGTGTGTGTGTGTGTGTGTGTGTGTGTGTGTGTGTGTGTGTGTGTGTGTGTGTGTGTGTGTGTGTGTGTGTGTGTGTGTGTGTGTTGTGATAGAGGAGAGAGAGAGAGAAATACATGCTCCTACAAAGGCGTATACGCCCACACAGCCAGACAGACATTGACAGAGATTGAGAGACAGAGAGAGAGAGAGAGAGAATGCCTGGTGTGTGTTTGTGAGTTGTGTGTGTGTGTGTGTGTGTGTGTGTGTGTGTGTGTGTGTGTGTGTGTGTGTGTGTGTTGTGTGTGTGTGTGTGTGTGTGTGTTGTGTAAGTTCCCAAGTTACAAACCCAATGGTCATCAATAACTTCAGGGAAAGCATGTTGCCACTCTTGTCAAAACTCTTTGGCTTTGGCACATACCTGTGTTCATATCGTCTATGTTGTCCATACTACATCCAACCATTCCCCATCACCTCCACACATCTTCATTCTCCATCAACCTCCCCTGTTATCTCCAGGCTTGCTCCCTGCTGTGTCGTCTCATCAGAAGCATACACTTCACTTTGGTCTTTTAATGACAGGAGCTGTACACCATACCTTATCAAACGCTGCGTCACTTCTCCTTCCAAGTATCACATGTATGCTAAACCCCAACCAGCAGGAACATGCCATGGATGTCATCAGCATGCTTCTTCCCTTTCCACCACCTTCATCCATCCTTCTTCGCCTTCCACCCCTATCCATCCTTTCTCTTCCACCCCCTATCCATCCTTCGCTTTCCACCCCTATCCACCACCTCCCAGTCTCCCCACCCTCTGTCTAGACCTTCATTACTACGGTCATCTACGTTTTTCAGACATCGCTGTACGTCTCCCCCTGTTTACTATCGCGTGTTGTACTGGTGGCACTGTGTGTATTTTTGCTGAGTTTTCAGTGAAGTATAGTATCAAGGTGGGGTAGAAGGGGTGGGGTGGGGTGGGGTGGGATCAAAAGGGTATCTTGTGCCTGCTGGCTGGAACATGTCACGACGACAGCTGTAAGTGAAAACACAAGTGTTCAGTTAATAAAGAAAGGGGATAAGGCAGGGCAGCGTACATGTACAATATAAACTAGCTACTTTTATAACATTCTTTAGGAGAGAGAAAGGGGGCAAAAACACTGATAAATATGCCCTTTCCATCTGTTGTAATGTAAATAAAAAACATATTGGAATAAGTGTGTGTGTGTGTGTGGTGTGTGTGTGTGTGTTGTGTGTGTGTGTGGCGCGGCGCGCGTGCGTTGGCGCGTGCGTCGTGCTGCGTGCGCGTGTTTGCTTGCTTGCTTGTGCGTGTGTGGATGCTTATATGCCTATTTGTGCATATGTGTGTGAGTTCAGACTGTGAATGTTTTCATGTTTATGTTAAAGAAAAAATGTTCATATTTTGAACTTGGCAGCCATCCTTCACTGGTCTCCTTGTCTGGTGTGCTGCTTACACTTCAAAATCTTTCTTTCAGTTTTGCAACTGTCAGAGAGATAGATCAGTGATTAGTATGCTAGCCTTCAAAGTGGAAGGTCTGGGTTCCATCCCTCCTAGTCCTGCCCGGTAAGTAAGAGGTGGAGATTTTTTCCAATCTTGCTGGTGTGTTTAAACCCATGCATATTTCATACCCATGCTGAATATAAAGTACGTGTGTTAAAGATACTGTAAGCTATGTCAGTGTTTGGTGGTTTATTAAACATGAATATTTATGCTGTATGTGCAACCCTGAAAGTAGAGCATGGTGCCTTAATAATGGGATTTAAAATAAAATGATGTACCATGAAATCCCCCTCATATTCGAGTGCAAAGGACTACAGCCCGCAAAGAAAAAAAAAATCCAAAAAAATCCTCTGTAAGTATCCGTTTATTTTTTTTTTCATCTGTAACTAATCTTGTCACCTCCACACCACTGCATAACTCTCCACCTTCCCTCTCCCACGAGGCTTCCCTTCCTTCTCCTCCTGCCCTGATCTCTGTCTCTCTCTTCTCTCTCATATATCTATCTATCTATCTATATCTATATATCATCTATCAATCTATCTATTATTATCTGTCTATCTATCTCTACGCCCTCCCCTCTCCCTCCCCCTCTCTCTTGTATTTTCTATTGTGATGCATTTGCAGCAATGGAAAATTTTCTTGCTGAAATGTCTAAAATAAAGTTAATTTAGAAAAGAATCAATAGTCTACAAGCAAAAATACTGCAGATGTTCACCAATACTTTACTTTGATGATGATCAAAGGTAAAAGGGAAAAAAGTGGTGAGAATGTTATAACATAAGTCACTCATTTTGTAAGGAGTCTAGAAAATATTCGGCCTAAGAAAACAACGTTTAAATAATCATGAAATTCTGTTTTATTATGGTCATCTGCTTGAAAAGGGTGAAGGGCTATGGATGGCCGTTACAATAAATCATCCCCCCCCCCCCCCCCCCCCGCGGGATGCCGGCGGTTCTTTCAGTATGAATAGTATCCACACCTTCTGGAATTCTGTGCAGAAATTTCCTCTTTTCTGTCACTCTCTTTGTTTCTGCCTTGTTGCTTCGCTTTCTGTCATTTCTTCCTATCATTTTCTGCCTAAATGGTCCATTCACCTGTATGTGTTCGATAAGTTTTATGTACTTTTTCTTGGGATTGATAATTGGGTACATGTATTACGTGCATTTTTGGCTCTAGGGAAATGAGATATGTGGAAGCAATTTTAGATAATTTATGCCTGTTTTTATATATGTTTTGGTGTCCTTATGTATTCTTTTATTTGTATTCAGGTGTGTTTTTAATTCTCCCCTGTGCGATAAATTGGACGGAGGGTCAACGCCGGGGGCATGTCCTTAGATTATGTGCGCAAATGTATTGACATGTGTACTTAATAATTTTCTTTTCTTTTCTTCTTCTTTTCCTGTTGAAGTTTTGTATGTTTTTGAAGCAGTTATTGCCCTGATATGGCTCTGCGCAGTCGGCTGGGCTTTAAACGACGATAACGACAATAACAACTCTCTCTCTCTCTCTCTCTCTCTCTCTCTCTCTCTCTCTTCTCTCTCTCTTCCCTCCCTACTGTGTCACTTCATCACAATCTACAAGCTTTCTCCTCTGTCTTTTAACAACAGGGGCTATCTATATACATAGACCATACGTTATCAAACGCTGCGTCACTCTTCCTCTCGAAACAGAAACACGCAAACCCCCAACCCAGCAGGAGCATGCCCAGGATGTCATCAGCATCCTTCTTACCCCCTCCCTCCCTCCCCACACATGCAGTGCCTTCACCACCATTATCAGTTATAATGTCCAACTTCCTCTCTCCCTCTCCACCATTCCATCAGTGTTGTACTTGTGTGTACTGTTTGGGTTTTTTTTCTGAGCTTTCAGTGAGTACGGTAACAAGGAGGGGGGCCAAAAGGGTATCTTCTGCCTCCTGGCTGGAACATGTCATGAGGACAGCTGTAAGTGAAAACACAAGTGTTCAAGTGAGTCAGTGAAGAAAGAGGGGCAAGGCTGGGCAGGATGCATATATATACTACTTACCGTTATCGCGGTTTTCTCCTCCTAGTTTCTTCTAAAACCATTCTCACCCTACCCTGCTGCCTCTGTCACGTCCCCTTCCTCCCCCTCGGCTTTAGAGACACACACGTCCCTTTACGTCGAAGCGTTGGAAAAGTGCAGTGTGTTGAAATAAAGCTGTCTGCGTGTATAGGTTGTGTGTGTGTGTGTGTGTGTGTGTGTGTGTGTGTGTGTGTGTGTGTGTGTGTGTGTGTTTGTTCTGTTTTTGTGCTTCTCCTCTGTCTTTTTGTGTGTGTGTGTGTGTTTTCTCCTTGTCTGTGTGTGTGTGTGTGTGTGTGTGTTGTGTGTTGTCTCTCTGTCTGTGTGTGTGTGTGTGTGTGTGTGTGGTATGTGTGTGTGCGTCTGGTGGTGTGTGTGTGTGTGTGTGTGTGCTGTGTGTGTGTGTGGTGTGTGTGTGTGTGTGTGTGTGTGTGTGTGGGGCTGTGTTGTGTGTTCGTCTGTGTGTGTGTGTGTGTGCTGTGTGTGTGTGTGTGTGTGTGTCGTGTGATGTGCTGTGTCCTCGTCTGTGTGTGTAGTGTGTGTGTGTGTGTGTGTGGTGTGTTGTTTTCTTCTCATTTCCTCTCATCTATATCTCTCTATTTTCCTTTTTCTCTACCTCTCTCTCTGTATTTTTGTTTCGCCCTCATCTCACTGCGCTTCCTTGATTCCTCCCTCTCTCTCTCTCTTTCTGTGTAGGTGTGTTTGTGTGTGCGTCGGTGTGTGTGTGTGTGTGT
>CM060315.1:68464232-68474232 GCA_030674185.1 Monoplex corrugatus | reverse complement strand
GTTAAAGTCCTTCAATGGGAATGTCCTATGGTCCCCAGAGAACGAAACACGTCACCTGCTTTGAGCGCATAGGATCTTTATACCCATTGAAGAAATTAAATGCTGACAGAGCGCCCTAGTCTGCTCCCCATCCCCAGCAGTCTTTCCTATTCTCCCCTCCCCCTCCCCCCTTTTTTTTTTCTTTTTTCCTTTTTTCTTTTTTCCTCAGAGGATTCCGTTCTGTTTTGTGTCTCAGACCAGACAGTTTATTCTGTTAAGTACAACGTCTGTTTTGTCTTCATGTTTCTGTCTGTCTGTTCTGTCTGTGTGTAAGGGCGACAACCCTTCCTTCGCTCTCTTGGGGCTATGACGGTGTTTACCTTTTTCGTTTTGTTTTGTTTTGTTTTTGTTTTGACAAGAGCCTGAGAGAAAGCAGGCACAAAGCTAGTGTGGACATACCGTACTCAAGTACGTGCTCGCTTATGCACGTACATACACGCGCTCCCATCACACGCACAAACAAACGCGCGCACACCTAAACATACACACGCTCACATACGCGCATGCGTGCACACAAACGCTTCTCTCTCTCTCTCTCTCTCTCTCTCTCTCTCTCTCTCACTCACACACACACACACACACACACACCACATCATACTCTCTCTCTCTCTCTCTCTCTCTCTCACACACACACACACACACACACACACACACACCACACATCATACTCTCTTCTCTCTCTTTCTCACACACACACAGACAGACCACACACACACAGAGACACAAACACCACACACATACACACACACACACACACACACACACCACACACACACAAACAACACACACACACACACACACACAAACACTCACGTACAACACCGATATATGACGACCATGGCACAGACTCTTCCGACCTTTTGGGTTATAAAGTGACCTTGACCTGATTCCACAAGATGCATTAGTGGGCGGTTTGTCATCGCAGCCTGTGTTTGGGTGCTCGTGCTCACGCGCTGGAAGCGGCGGAAGGAGAGAACGGGAGGAAGTGATGGGAAGGTGGAGGGGGAGGGAAGATTCCCAGGGATGAGGTTGGGTTAGGGGAGATGAATGAGCGTGTGGGGAGGGAGATGGGTTGTGGGGGCGTGCAGAATCCGTGGGGGTTATTATAAAGGGCAGACACCGAAAGCGTCTTTGATGTTTCACAAGCTCTCAGTACCAATTTATTTTTCCAGTTTTTCCCGTTTATCAATCCTTTCCCCTCTCCCCTTCCTCCCAGCCCCAATTTTATGTTTAGTTTTTGGATGATAACTCAAAGCTAAAAAAAAAAAGTTTTAAAAATGGAACTCAAAGCAAAAAAAAATTTTTTACGAATGATAAATCTCTAGTCTCCTCCTATCATAGTTTTTAAGAACAGTTATTTGTAGATAACTCGACGCAATAAAAGACATTCGCCTTAGCAGTTTTTTAAGATAATGATTTGGTTGTGACACATACCTGCTTCACTCCGTTTCGTTCTTTGAAGGGTTGGGGTGCCTCCTAACTCTCTTACACCCTAGAAGCATGTCGTTATGATAAGAAGCAATCAGTGAGACAAGCTTCCGAGGGCAAACAGGCTTACAAATAGTAGCTCCCACAGGCAATTCAGTTTAACGGTGTCAAACGCTTTGGTCAGATCTACAAACATCATGCGGATCTTCTAGGTTTTGTTTGCGACGCTTTTCGTACACCTGGTAACGTGGCCAATCACGTATGTTACTCGTGCCCCTTTCACCATCAGAGAATAATACGTTGATAACCCCAAATACAAAAATTAGGAGAAGAAGACTAAAACTTCCCTACTGCTTCGTCATCTAAAAATTAGGAGAAGAAGACTAAAACTTCCCTACTGCTTCGTCATCTAAAAATTAGGAGAAGAAGACTAAAACTTCCCTACTGTTTCGTCATCTAAAAATTAGAAGAAGAAGACTAAAACTTCCCTACTGCTTCGTCATCTAAAAATTAGGAGAAGAAGACTAAAACTTCCCAACTGCTTCGTCATCTAAAATTTAGGAGAAGAAGACTAAAACTTCCCAACTGCTTCGTCATCTAAAAATTAGGAGAAGAAGACTAAAACTTCCCTGCTGCTTCGTCATCTAAAAAATTAGGAGAAGACTAAACCTTCCCTACTGCTTCGTCATCTAAAAATTAGGAGAAGAAGACTAAAACTTCCCAACTGCTTCGTCATCTAAAAATTAGGAGAAGAAGACTAAAACTTCCCTACTGCTTCGTCATCTAAAAATTAGGAGATGAAGACTAAAACTTCCCTACTGCTTCGTCATCTAAAAATTAGGAGAAGAAGACTAAAACTTCCCAACTGCTTCGTCATCTAAAAGTTAGGAGATGAAGACTAAAACTTCCCTACTGCTTCGTCATCTAAAAGTTAGGAGACGAAGACTAAAACTTCCCTACTGCTTCGTCATCTAAAAGTTAGGAGAAGAAGACTAAAACTTCCCTACTGCTTCGTCATCTAAAAGTTAGGAGACGAAGACTAAAACTTCCCTACTGCTTCGTCATCTAAAAGTTAGGAGACGAAGACTAAAACTTCCCTACTGCTTCGTCATCTAAAAAGTTAGGAGAAGAAGACTAAAACTTCCCTACTGCTTCGTCATCTAAAAGTTAGGAGAAGAAGACTAAAACTTCCCAACTGCTTCGTCATCTAAAAATTTGGAGAAGAAGACTAAACCTTCCCTACTGCTCGTCATCTAAAAATTAGGAGAAGAAGACTAAAACTTCCCAACTGCTTCGTCATCTAAAAATTAGGAGAAGAAGACTAAAACTTCCCTACTGCTTCGTCATCTAAAAATTAGGAGGAGAAGACTAAAACTTCCCTACTGCTTCGTCATCTAAAAATTAGGAGAAGAAGACTAAAACTTCCCAACTGCTTCGTCATCTAAAAGTTAGGAGAAGAAGACTAAAACTTCCCTACTGCTTCGTCATCTAAAAATTAGGAGAAGAAGACTAAAACTTCCCTGCTGCTTCGTCATCTAAAAATTAGGAGAAAAAGACTAAAACTTCCCAACTGCTTCGTCATCTAAAAGTTAGAAAACGAGCCCCGTCCCCATTTTGCCATTCCAGAAAAAGTGTGTTCTTTTTTCAAGTGTCGGTTTCTCGATTCTAGAGCATAGGACTCGTGCATAGGTAACTATGATATGTTAACTAGTCTTCAGACGTACTGTCTTCGGATGTTGTATTGACTGAATCGGGTTAAATACGGTTGTGTTGTGTTGTGTGTGTCGTGTCGTGTCGTGTCGTGTCGTGTCGTGTCGTGTCGTGTTGTGTTGTGTTGTGTTGTGTTGTGTTGTGTTGTGTTATGTTGTGTTGGGATGAGAAAATTCGTGTTGCTGTGCCGCGTTGTGTTGTGTTGTGTTGTGTTGTGTTGTGTTGTGTTGTGTTGTGTTGTGTTGTGTTGTGTTGTGTTGTGTTGTGTTGTGTTGTGTTGGGATGAGAAAATTCGTGTTGCTGTGCCGTGTTGTGTTGTGTTGTGTTGTGTTGCGTTGCGTTGCGTTGCGCTGCGTTGCGTTGCGTTGTGTTGTGTTGCGTTGCGTTGCGTTGTATTGCGTTGTACAACTTGTAGTGCGCGCGCGCGTGCGTGTGCGAGTGAGAGTGTGAGAGAGACAGAGAGAGAGAGACAGAGACAGGAGACAGAGTGCGTGTGCGCGTGTGCGGTGTGTGTGTGTGTGTGTGTGTGTGTGTGTGTGTGTGCGTGTGTGTGTGTGAGTGTGTGTGTGTTTTGTGCGCATATATATATATATATATATATATATATATATATATATATATATATATATAGGCCTATACATGTGCGTGTGCACTGTATTATTTGAGTGTGTGAGTGTACACATCTATGCTTACGTAATGGATATTCAGAGATGTTTTCTTATTCATACATAATGGAATTTTCATCAAATCCGCCTTTAGTGCCGTATTCAAAGGGGATTGAATTTCCAATCAATGTATCAATCCCAATGCCAAACACCCATCTTACAGCTCGTCTCTCTAGTCACAACTCTATCCTCTTTGCCCCAGGAAAAGCGTAAGGCGTCAACCGATCTCCTCCAATGACTAAGATCTTGCTTGAGCGAGCCAGGATCTATAGCTCAATCTATGTCTTCCAGGCTTCCTTCATCTCTTGCGGAATTGTGTCACCAGGTGCCTTTGGGTGTGCCCCTGTTTCTTTTTACCAGGTGGTGCCCATGACAGAGCGATGCCAGGGTTTTTGTTTGTTTGTTTGCTTGTTTGCTTATTTGTTTGTTTGTTTGAGTTCTTGGTTGGTTGATTGGTTGGTTGGTTGGTTGGTTGGTTGGTTGGTTGGATTATCTGTTTGTATGTTTGTCTTTTAGGACGTGGCCCAACTATGTTCATCTCCTCTTCTTTACGTCATTGATAATTCTGACTGATGTTCGTGCTGAAGTTTCTATACTAGTTATTTTGAACATGGCCGGCTGCCAGCCTAACATATACCTTCCTCCTTTTTCATCTTGGGCCGGGGTCCTGGCGATGGGTCATACTGAATCAAAGTAAAGCTGTGTAATGAGAGATAAAAGCCCTGCTGTTCCACGCAGACAAATCTTTTTCTTCTGCCTCACCTTTACCTCTGTAAAGACTCTTTGAGGCGCCATACTAAAAAACTGCTCATCAGATTTTTCCAGCTCTGCCAGTTGAATGCCAAAGTCTGGGCCTCCGCACAAGGTTTATCTGTCCACTGCGTAATGTATTCAGTCCATCGTATTTTGTTTCTGTCGTCCCGTCCGTCTTCCTCTCTCAACAGTTTTCTGGAGGATTGATTTAGCAAGGCCATTGGGTCATGTCAAATGACCGGTACCAGTGTAGCTTTCTTTCCTTAATGGAAGTCAGCAGAGTTTCATATGGTACATGTGCTGCTTGGTGGTTTGGCGCGCTTGTTCACTGGTAATTATGGTTTCTAAGAAGAATGTTGAGAGTTCCATGGACAGCAAAGAAAACAAACGAGACAGTCTTGATGGAGGCAGACACAAGTAGATCACTCATAAGGAAGAATATGATTAGACAGGCAACATTCATAAGCCATTTTATGAGGAAAGGGGATTCGGAGCACCTGGTCACAGCGGGAAAGCTAGAGGGAAAGAGAGCACCAGGCAGACCCAGGAGAAAATGCTGGACGGACTTGCAGAGTGGCTGGGGACGGGGAGTGTGGGGGAGATGCTAGGGGCAACGAGAGATAGAGACAGATGGAAGTCCATGATCCCCAATGCCATGCGGCAGGGCACCTGATGATGATGATGATGATGATGATGATGATGATGATGATGATGATGATGATGATGATGATGATGATGATCCATGTGCCTGATGTGTAGTATCTTGCAATAACACCTCATTTACATGACTTGGATTCGTCTTTTCAAATCTGCGGTGAAGGTCCATGTCTAGCACGCACGAAGGAAGGCTGAACATATCAGTGCACGTAAGAGACTGATCTTAATGTGTTTCATGGGGACTTTCTTGTTCTTCCATACAGGTTTCAGCCCGGATAGTGTTGATGCTGCCTTTATTGCCCTTCAGAGTATTTATGGTTTTGATCTCTCATTGTTAATGATGGATCCCAGATAAGTGAATCGTTGAACAGTTCCTAGCTTCAGTTCATGGGCAGTTATGATAATAAGGATGGTGTTGTTGTGCCTGGCCATCAGTTTGGTCTTCTCGGTTCTGATTTCGTTGCCATATCTTGTCGATGTTTCGTCTAATCTTTTAACAAGTTTAGAGATTACTTGTTCACTGCCAGGCATGCCATCAAAGTCATCTGCAAAACGAAGGTTTGTGCGGTTTCTTCTTCAAATGCTGACTGCTAACACGATCTTGAAATGCGTCAGTCATGCTGCATTCCAGGAATATGTTGAAACACATGGGAGACAGAAGGCAACCCTGGGGAACTCCAACCAAAGTGTGGAACTGCTCTCCAACAGCATCCTGTGTAAATGCTGAAATGGTTACCTTGGAGAACAGTTGCAGGATGGTGTTAATCAGTTTTTGCCTGATGTTAAAACTCTTGCGGCCCACAGTGCCTCATGCCAGACACTGTCAAATGCCTTCTTGACGTCTATGAACACGTTGTGTAACTCCCTCTGGTGTTAAAGGTGAGTTTCCCAAAGGGTACGCAGGTAGATCTGTGTGATGGTATTTCTGCCCTTCCAGAATCTGGCATATTCTTCAGTAATAATCATTTATGGTAACTCCTTGCAGTAGTAATCTATTCAGAATGGTTTTGACATTACTTTGCTGGTATGGTTCATCAAACCGATAATGCAATAATTCTGGCAGTGTTGGAGATTTCCTTCCTTGGGAAGGACGATGAATGGTGATTGAGTTCATGGCACTGATATCAATTACTGCATCTCTGCAATGTTTCACGAGTTCTGCAGGGATTTTGTCAATGCCTGGAGCCTTACCCATTTCAGCGACATAGTGCTGTTTACGGAGTATTGGAAAGACATCTTCACTCGATGAATCTTGTACTGTAAGCACACGTTGACCTCCTTTGCGCTGTTTGTTCAAGTTAGCACTCAATGCATCTTTTTTTATATGTATGTCCTTTCCCTGTCCGAGACAGTGTCTTTGTCCTGAATGGTGCTGACCTGACTTCGCTTTTGTTTGGTCAAGTCTTTACAGTCTTAAAAACTTTCTTGTGTCGTTGTTGTTAGTTTTCTCTCACTGTCTTCACTCTGTTGTTCGAGTCAGCTCTCCTTTCTATTCTGATTTTTTTTTTCCAATCCTCTTGTTCCCATACCGCTGTATTTCTCCTTTCTTAGTTTCCTTTAGTAATGTTAACTCCTTTTTCTTAAGTAATGTTAAGCTCCTTTTTCTTTAGTAAAGTTCAGCTCCTTTTTCTTTAGTAAAGTTAAGCTCCTTTTTCTTTAGTAAAGTTCAGCTCCTTTTTCTTTAGTAAAGTTCAGCTCCTTTTTCTTTAGTAAAGTTCAGCTCCTTTTTCTTTAGTAAAGTTCAGCTCCTTTTTCTTTAGTAATGTTAAGCTCCTTTTTCTTTAGTAAAGTTCAGCTCCTTTTTCTTTAGTAATGTTAAGCTCCTTTTTCTTTAGTAAAGTTAAGCTCCTTTTTCTTTAGTAATGTTAAGCTCCTTTTTCTTTAGTAAAGTTCAGCTCCTTTTTCTTTAGTAATGTTAAGCTCCTTTTTCTTTAGTAAAGTTAAGCTCCTTTTTCTTTAGTAATGTTAAGCTCCTTTTTCTTTAGTAAAGTTCAGCTCCTTTTTCTTTAGTAAAGTTAAGCTCCTTTTTCTTTAGTAAAGTTAAGCTCCTTTTTCTTTAGTAAAGTTAAGCTCCTTTTTCTTTAGTAAAGTTCAGCTCCTTTTTCTTTAGTAAAGTTCAGCTCCTTTTTCTTTAGTAAAGTTCAGCTCCTTTTTCTTTAGTAATGTTAAGCTTCTTTTTCTTTAGTAAAGTTCAGCTCCTTTTTCTTTAGTAAAGTTCAGCTCCTTTTTCTTTAGTAAAGTTCAGCTCCTTTTTCTTTAGTAAAGTTCAGCTCCTTTTTCTTTAGTAAAGTTCAGCTTCTTTTTCTTTAGTAATGTTAAGCTCCTTTTTCTTTAGTAAAGTTCAGCTTCTTTTTCTTTAGTAATGTTAACTCCTTTTTCTTTAGTAATGTTAAGCTTCTTTTTCTTTAGTAATGTTAAGCTCCTTCTAGAGTTACGTATTTCCAAGATACTATTAGTGATCCATGGTGTGGACTTCCATCAGTTTATTCTTAAGACTCTTGTTGCCGTTTCAGACATCATTTCGTTGAAATTGTTTGTGAGAACTTCAAGGTCTTCTCCAAATAGTTGTAGTGGGGCGACTTTTCCTTCTATAGCCACTTGGAACTGCTCGGCGATACAAGGATCTTCAAGTTTATATAGACTAAATCTAAGACGGCTGTTTTTTATTTCTTGGTGTTCTTCAACCATGCTATAAAGTTCATCATGACAAAATCATGGTCACTGTCAAGGTGAGCTTCCTAAAACGTCGTCGTTTTAGCCTTATTGATGCCAGACCTGTCCCGATTCTTCTTCACGAGTACATAGTCTAACGTATCTGGCTGTGTCATATTGACTGTTTAGAGATTGCCATATCCATTGGCAGGATTCTCTATGTTCGTTAACAGTGTTACCAGGAACCATACCATTATCGCTGGCAAATTCTAGCAGCCATAGTGCCTGTCAGTGTTATCAACTAGTACGACAACAAAATTCACTTACCTAGAAAGGTACACGGGAAAATACCCTGTAAATAATCACTCCCAATGGCAATTACCTCCCTTGTGTCAAGATGTTTGTATGATTGTGGAATATGGCGCGTGCGCATATGAGTGAGTGAGTGAGTATGTGTGTGTGTGTGTGTGGTGTGTGTGTGTGTGTGCGTGCGTGCGTGCGTGCGTGCATGTGTGTGTGTG
The DNA here is from genome assembly GCA_030674185.1 of Monoplex corrugatus. Lineage (NCBI taxonomy): Eukaryota > Metazoa > Mollusca > Gastropoda > Littorinimorpha > Ranellidae > Monoplex > Monoplex corrugatus. The sequence continues at coordinate 68,465,807 of CM060315.1, read as the reverse complement.
TGTGTGTGCGCGCGCGCGCGCGTGTGTGTATATGTATGTTTGTGTGTTGGTTGGTTGAGTTTTTACGACTACAGTCTCTCTCTCTCTCTCTCCCTCTCTCTCTCTCTCTCTCTCTCTCTCTCTCTCCTCTCTCTCTCACCTGGTTGTTTCACCATTACAACTTTCAAGATACCTTGCCAATAAATGGTTTATGATGACGGTGTGTGTGTGTGTGTGTGTGTGTGTGTGTGTGTGTGTGTGTGTGTGTGTGTGTGTGTGTGTGTGTGTGTGTGTGTGTGTGTGTGTGTGTGTGTGTGTGTGTGTGTGTTCGTTCGTTCCTTGATTTAACGTCTTTTCACTATGAGTGATATTGTGTGTGTGTGTGTGTGTGTGTGTGTGTGTGTGTGTGTGTGTGTGTGTGTGTGTGTGTGTGTGTGTGTGTGTGTGTGTGTGTGTGTTGGATTGTGCTTTTCATTTAATAGAAATAACGATTAATATTACTGTAACTTAACGCTTGTATTCTTCATCATAAAACACAATATAGAATAACAACAACAACAAAATTCAGTCTCTTTGTTCCCCCCCCCCCCCTCCACATCTCTCTCTCTCTCTCTCTCTCTCTCCTTCCTTCCATCTCTCTCTCTCTCTCCTGTCTCTTTCCCTCTCCCTCCTCCCTATTTTTTCTTCTCTCTCTCTCTCTTCCTCCCTCCCTCTCTCTCCTTTTCCCTCTCCATTGTTATTCGTGATGTTTGGTAATTCTGCCGCTTGGTTATTTGCTTTCTTTTTCTCCTTTTACTTTATGAAAGTGTGCAAACAAATGTTGAATCTTTCTCTATAAAGGCCAAAGGCCAATGACCATATGATTAAACATTTCGAGTCCTCTCTCTCTCTCTCTGCCTATTTTTTCTGCTCTCTCTCTCTCTCTCTTCTTTTACTCTCCTCTCTCCCCGTCTCTTTCTGCTCTCGCTCTCTCCCCATTTGCCGTTCTTTCTACCCTCTCTCTCTCTCCGCCTGTTTTTCCTGCTCTCCTCTCTTCTCTCTCTTCTCTCTCTGTTTTTCCTGCTTCTCTCTCTCTTCTCTCTCTCTCTCTCTGTTTTTCCTGCTCTCTCTCTCTTTCTCTCTCTCTCTCTCTCTGTTTTTCCTGCTCTCTCTCTCTCTCTCTCTCTCTCTTTCTGCTTTCTCTCTCTCACTCCTCTCTCTACCCCCATCTGCCGTTCTTTCTACCCCCCTCTCTCTCTCTCTCTCTCCCTCTCTGCCTATTTCTCTCTCTCTCTCTCTCCCGTCTCTTTCTGCTCTATCTCTCACTCCTCCCCTCCCCCCCCCCACCCCTGTCATCTCCCGTCTCTTTCTGCCCTCTCTCTCTCTTTCTCGTTGTTTGAATGCAAAGGCAAACTTGCGCGCGCGCGCGGGTTGAACTGTAGACGGGGGATAAAATCTTTTTTAACCAGAGACAGTGAAATTTGATATAAAGACAGGGAGGAGGGAGAAGGGACACCCGGGGAAGACTCGTGCTGAGGAGACACAACAAAGACAGAGACAGGGGGGGTGGGGGGTGTAGGGGAGCGAGAGGAATGGGGGGGGAGGAGAGCACCGGGA
>CM060315.1:68454232-68459232 GCA_030674185.1 Monoplex corrugatus | reverse complement strand
CTTCATCTTCCATCCCTCCTCTCCTCCTCCCCCGTCTCCAAGACAACACAGGGTCCAAGGACTGGCTGGCATCGTTCATTAAAGGGATTTACATCCCAAAGTCGCGGAAGCGGCGAATGGCTGGGAGTCCCCGCGGCCGTGACGCTTTCGCCTGCGCGGATCTTATTACCATGGTGATTGGAGTCCGTTATGTCTATCTGTGTCTCTCCCGTTCCTTCGTTCGTTCCTTCGGAGTACCTGAGTTCTAGTCCCTGGCTGTTTTTTTCTACTTGATCTCTTGGTTCTTATTCTTTATGACGTTGATTTACGAGGTTGAGTGGGTCAGGTTTGGAAGGGATGGTGGTGATAGCGTGCAAACGGTGAGAGAGATGGGGGGGGGGGGGAGAAACGGGATGTAGAGAAAGGGAAAGAGGTGGGGGGGGGTAGCAAAAGGAAGGTAGAAAGGTATAGAGCGTGAGGGAAGTGTGTGGAGACATAGAGACTGTTTGTGTGTGAACCTGTGCTCTGCGCTGACTTTGTTCAGCGAGCTTGATCCGTACGTGATACGCAGATGTCAATGGGCATAGCGTGCATACGGACTTCCACATATAATTATGCAAATTTGTGTGTGCAAGCACGCGCGCACGCACGCGCGCGCGTGCGCACGGGCACACACACACACACAACACACACCACACACTACATGTTCAATGTTAAACTTTACACCAAGCGACTATATAATAAATAATGTGTGTGGTGTGTGTGTGTGTGTGTGTATGGTGTGTGTTGTTGTGTTGTTGTGTTGTGTATGTGTTGTGCGCGCGCGCGCGCGCGTGCGTAAATGTCGACAGCAGAGGGGCATCCAGGAGTCATGACCGGGATGTGGCTCGGCCCGATTACAGTGTCAGGAGTTACGGCACAAAACGCTTGCCTGACGGGGATTTCTCCTCTGAGGACCTTCTGCTGTCCACCTCTTCCCAGAGTTTCTTACGACAATCTATTCCCAACGGTCGGGATGAACTCGATGCCTGGGGCTGTTTGAGACGTACATTTACTGTAACAGACGATCCCTTTCGGGTTCGTTTCATCCCGTCCTCTCGAAATGTATGGTTGAAATGGTTCGTGTGTCAATACCTACGGAGGCCGGACTATAGCGTCCATTCGGGTCCTCCAGGCAAGGGGGAAGAAGTTTACAATGGATTCAATTAATCTCTGGCAGTAGACACGGGTCATTATAGCGTTTCAAAACCTATCGTTGCTGCAGGCAGTATTTGCCCATCTTCAACTGGTCTACACGGAAAGGTTGACTCGTTGGAGAGTGAGGTTGGTACAGTCCTAGATCCTCATTTCCTCTTCATTGCTGTGTTACCTTTCCTAACTTGGGCAGTGTCAGGTACCCCCCATTCACCGCTTGAACAGCCTGAAACTTCGATGATCTTAATGGCTCTTTCTTTCAGGCACTTTTGATGACAGTCTAACTGATAACAACACCAGTTATGTCAGACCGTTTTCTCCAGTTTCTTCCCACAACTGTCACGAGTGGAAAGAACGAGAGTGGTATAGAAACTAGCATTCTCGTCGACGACTTTCAAGTCTGAAACCAGAAAAACATGAAAATAGAATCAGAATGCGCATTTAATACAGTCAGACAAAACAGGCGCCAATTTTCAGTCAACTGGCCTTTGCCAAGCGTAAAACGAAAGACAACAAGTAACAAATGATCAAAAAAAAAAAATTCCAAAACAAGTGTGACTGCCCGCGTTCAAGCAAACAGAAACCAGAAGGAAAAAAAACACGAAAAAAGGATGAGAACGCGTATTTAATACAACCAGACAAGACAGGCGCACATTTTCGGCCACTGCTTTGTCACAAACAAACAAACACCAAATACAAAAATTAGGAGAAAAAGACTGAAATTTCCCTGCTGCTTCGTCCAGTGTGAGAAAATAACTAAACACTAAACAAATACAAAAACTAATGAATAAAAAAACAACAACGTTAGAACCGCACAACTCGTACACGTTTTGCCTGGCCCTTGTGTTGAAGCTGTAGACTGAAGATCTCATGTCTCGGGTTCAATCCCATCCCATAGCATAAAAATGGTTTGTTGGCTGTCTAACTTTAACACTCCAGTCATTCCAGTATTGTCAGTCTATTTAGGTCCCGTTCCCCTTCCTACATGACAAAACCGTGCCAGCGCATACGGCTCTTCTCCTGCTCGACAAGACAACAAGGAAGTCTGTGTTTTTCCATTAACTTTTTGTATTTCTTGTTTGTTATTTGTAATTTATTGTCTTACGTTTAGGCATGAACAAGGCCACGAAAATTTGCGACCCGTCTTGTCTTGTTATATTAAAACACGTGTTCTGATCCTGAGTTCGTGTCTTTATGGTTCCTGTTTGTTTGAACTCAGGCAGCCACTCTTGTTTTGGATTTCACGTCTGAGCCAAAATGTGTGTGTAGGGGATGGTGGTGGGGGTAGTGAGGTTGCGTGGGTTGGTGAAGTTAGTTTGGAGTCTGTTTAACAAGGATTCATCGCAGCACGGTACAAATTCAGGCTGGGACTGTACCTAAAACTCACCCCAGCGGACAATCCCATGTCTCTTGAAATAGATGCATGAGATTTGAAATACATATGATTGTAATAAAACAAAACACCTCAACAAGCGCACACATACAAGACAATCATCGAGACAAAATAAGGAGCAAATATATGAAAAAAATTATCCAAATAACTTGACATCTCATTTCTTCTCAAAAATGCTTTGAAAGAAGGAGAGTTCGTTTAAACAGAGAAACATTCATTGCAATGGCCACTTAGAAACAATGACGATGATGCTTACTTTTCCAAAGTTATAAGTTATCACCCAAACCCATTTTTCTAACTTGCCTGCAAGATAACTAAGTATACACATTTGTGTGATATTCACTGGTGGTTCATAGCGTCGGCGGCTACGATAAATTGACATATATGTAATGTCTGTTGAAGGATTGAGGAAGAAGGATGGTATGGGCTGCATGGCATGTCAGTGTCAAAACTGATTGCGATAGCCACCAGTTTGCCTTTAGAACGTAACATTATAGAAGCTGTTCATTGATAAAATATACAACACCCCCCTCCCTCCTCCCTCCTCTTTGGGGCTGGCTGGTTCTTTAAATAGAATCGTAAACTCAAGATCTGATGTCTCGAGTTCAATCCTAGCCCGCAACACAAAAAGAACTGGTCATGCTCGCTGATAGAGAGATTGATTAAAAATGATTCCTTTATTATTTATTTGATTTCGTGATTGGTTGATTTCATGATTGGTTGTTTAAGTGAGTGAGTGTGGTGAGTGAGTGAGTGAGTGAGTGAGTGAGTGAGTGAGTGAGTGTAGTGAGTTGTGAGTGAGAATGAGTGAGTGAGTGAGTGAGTGTTGAAATTTAAGGAAAAAGTTTAATGATTTCATGACTGATTTCAGGACTGATTTCATGATTGGTTGATCGCTCGCTAGATCAATCGCTTAATCGTTCGACAGACTCATGAAATTTCATGAAGAAAAGTACTGATAAAGTGGCAAAAGTTACACTTACTGCAAGTTACACTGACAGTCTTCCTTCATAAACCAACCGGTCTCTCAAACACAACCACTGGTGTGTGCGCGCGTACATACGCGCGCGCGAGTGTGTGTGTGTGAGCGCGCGTCAGTACATACCTCTATCCTGCGCGCGTTCGTGAGTATATAACAAGAGAAGAAGCGACAGAAGACGAGACAGAGACACAGAGACGGAGACGGAGATAGAAACAGAGACAGAGACAGACGGAGACAGTTACAGACGGACGCACAACCCAGTGTGGTAATGGGGTGCCCACTGCTGCCTCTGATCCCGTCTCTATTTTCACACCCACGGACACGAGAGACTGAACGGCACACACGCAACCCAAGGGCCAACCCAGCGCGATAACGGGAGTTACCCAAATCTGCCTCTGATCCTTTCTCTCTTTTCACCAAGCCACTACACACTTGATTTTCACATCCACAGAGACAGAAACAGACACACAGCCGTAGACCCAACCCGGTGTGATAATGGTAGAACCCAAGGTGCCTCTTAGGCCTATCCTGTCTCTTATTTTCCGCACGCGCTCACCCACCCTCTAGAAGTCGCACACCCTACCCCCACCCCCTCCCAGTCTCCAACCCTTACAACCCCTCCCTTCCCTATGGGCCACATCTTTAACTCATCACCATCATGTGTCTTGCCGCTTGGCGTTGGTGATCATGGCCTTCCGTACGAATCTATCTTTTGTCACTGCATGTGTATCTCTCTCTCTCTCTGTCCCCATCCACTCTGCAAAACTGCCTAATTTTCTCCTTGGGTCTACCTGGTGCTCTTTTCCCCTCTAGCTTTCCTGCTGTGACTAGGTGCTCTAATTTCTCTTGCCTTATAAAAGGTCCTATAAATGTTGCTAGTCTTTACCTTAGCTATGTCTAAATTTGAGTTCAGATATGTTTTTAAATACCCAGTGCGATGAATTGGACGAAGTTGTCAACGTCAGGGGCATCTCCTCAGATTATGTGCGCAAATTGTTGAAGTATTGTGCATGTTTTGAAACAGTAATAGCCCTGATATGGCTCTACGCAGTCGGCCGGGCTTTAAACAAAAATAGCAATAACTCTTTATCTTTAACGCAGTCAAGAAGGAAAAGAAGGGTGCGGGTCCGGAAGAGACAGACGGCCCTCCGGTCAAACTTTCAAGAAGTCAAGAGACCGAAGTCGTTCGATTTCGATACCTCATCCCCAATAGCGTTCACAGACCAATGATTCGAGCAGCGAGCGAGCAAGCGAGACAGAGAGAGAGAGAGAGAGAGAAAGAGAGATACAGACAGACAGAGATTGAGAGAGAGACAGACAGAGCAGAGACAGAGAGAGAGAGAGAGAGAGAGAAAGGTGTGTGTGTGTGTGTGCGCGTGCGTGTGTGTGTGTGGTGTGTGTGTATTGTAGTGTGTGTGTGTGTGTGTGTGTGTGTGTGTGTGTGGTGTGTGG
>CM060315.1:68431732-68449232 GCA_030674185.1 Monoplex corrugatus | reverse complement strand
GAAACTGGATTTCCCTGGTTTCAGGTGAAATTTATATGACTCATTGTTTGCTCATGATACATCAACATGTTTTCCGCATGACATACCCGTGCGTGTTGATATATTCACCTTCTATATTGGTGACAGTGACGGTATTCACATGCACATAATAGATCCTTTAATGAGCATGTGATCGTCCAGTATTTTTTTGTTTTGTTTTGTTTCAAGTCTTTGAAACAATGACTTTGCATAATGATATTATTTGCCTTTGTGTCATGTTAAAAACGAATGAAAAGCTTGAAAAAATCAAGTATCTCTCTTTTGCAATGAACAAATAGTTTGGAAAAACATTTCAAACAAAGAATTTATTCGTTTTTTTTCACTCCGGTAATCATGTACGTACTTCACCTATGTCTACCAGTAACTCTCTGATAAAGTCCTTGAGCCAGCATAAAAGTATGCATGTACGCGATAGCAAAAATACAAATTGGACGGACAAGACATGTGAAAAGTTGAGTTGATGCTGCAAGGATGATTGTCACTGATGAAGACGGGCAGAAGACAAACCCATTTGTGTTGGGTACCGGGACTGAACTTGGGATATCAAATCTTAACTCTACCAACACAGCGGCAGCCGACAAACATTTAATTTAGACAATGCCACCTGGAGCAGATGAATTCCATAAACACCTCATGCCATATATGCCATTACGAAGTAGAAATGAACAGGATAATTTCAGCAGATGGAGTAAGGTTACACATATCTGGAATTCTGACTTCGGGGTTAACCCTTTGACATTCAGATCCTATCCACCAGCTTCCTGCATAATCAGCCATGACAGCATAGCAAAAACTTAATCCTTTCATTCCCCCACCCTATCCAGCTTCTTCCAGTCAATCCGAGCCTGAAACATGAATACCGGTCTGTTCACTGCAATCGGCTTAGCGTTTTAAGTCTAGTTTTTCCCCCAAGTCTTTGCCACATCGTGCGTGCAGTTTTGCGAAGGTTCAAGGTGTCTGCAGACAGATGATGCCCAATTTGGGTGGACTACTGTCCCAGTGTGATGAATTCTTCTTGAACGACTGACTTCAGCTCCATTAAGTCAGTGACTAATTGCCCTTGTCCGTGTCACTGTCAACTGAAACGCTGCACGTTCAGTAGTTGTGCAGCCAGTGACTACTCTCAATCGTCTGCTACATAACGTTGTGCCTTCGGGGCGTTTCCTTATGAACCGCTAATCACCTTTTTAAGGTTAGCTGTCTTCACACAGAGAGAGACAGAGAGAGAGAGAGAGAGAGAGAGACACACACACACACACACACACACACACACACACACACACACACACACACACACACACACAAGATACAGAGACAAGAGAGAGAGGGGGGGTAGAGAAAGAGAGAGAGAGACAGAGAAACAGACAGACACAGAGATAGACAGTCAGACAGATACAGATGACACAGACAGAGGTTGGTTGTCCAATAACACTGAGCTTGTAGGCGGGAATGCGGTCGTAGAGACCAACTTTTCTCAAAGCCAGCATTACGAGGGTAGTGCGCACCCCCTCTCCCTCGCTGCTTTACCTTTCCCTAAATCTGTAGAAAACCAGGTAGGTACCTGTTCACGGCCGGGTAGACTAGGGACTGCAAGCACACATATAAAGTTCTATGGGCGAGACTGGCACTCTATGTACAAAACGATGCGGGCAGACTGGAACGTGAGTACTCTTCCGCTGTGCCAATCAGGCCTCTTAGAGACAAAGAAGGTGGACAAAGACTGATACAGAGACAGAAACAGACACCGAGAGACAGGAGACAGAAAAAAAAACAGACAGACAGATAGAGACAGACAACAGACAGATATGGTGGACAAAGACTGAGATAGAGATAGAATAAGGCCGAGAGAGAGAGAGAGACAGAGACAGAGAGAGACAGAGACAGAGAGAGAGAGAGAAGACAGAGACAGACAGACAGAGACAGAGAGAGAGAGACAGAGACAGAGACAGACAGACAGAGACAGAGAGAGAGAGAGAGAGAGAGACAGAGACAGAGACAGAGACACAGAGAGAGAGAGAAGACAGAGACAGAGACAGACAGACAGAGACAGAGAGAGACAGAGAGAGACAGAGAGAGACAGACAGAGACACACAGAGAGAGAGAGAAGACAGAGACAGAGACAGACAGACAGAGACAGAGAGAGAGAGAGAGAGACAGAGAGAGACAGACAGAGACACAGAGAGAGAGAGAAGACAGAGACAGACAGACAGAGACAGAGAGAGAGAGAGAGACAGAGAGAGACAGACAGAGACACAGAGAGAGAGAGACAGAGAGAGACAGAGAGAGAGAGAAGACACAGAGAGAGAGAAGACAGAGACAGACTGTTAGACCAGAGACATTACATGACGTCTTTAAGATGAACCAGAAAAAACACGAAAGAAGAATACAAACGCGTATTTAATACGACAAGACAAGACAGGCGCAAATTTTCGGTCAACTGGCCTTTGTCAAGCGTAAGATTACAAACAAACAAACACCAGATACAAAAATTTTGAGAAAATTTTTGTATCTGGTGTTGAAAATTTGCGCCTGTCTTGTCTTGTTGTATTAAATACGCGTTCGTATTCTTCTTTCGTGTTTTTTTTCTGGTTCCTGTTTGCTTGAACGCGGGCAGTCACACTTGTTTTGGATTTCGTCTTTAAGATGGACAATGAAAGACAGAAATAGATCGCAAGAGACAGAGATCTGAGGATAACAATGATCAAGACAGACAGATTGAAAGACAGGACAACAACAGACAGGATGGAACGTGATTAATCTGCAAGTTCAAAGCGATCCTTATAATGACTTATTGTGCCCTCTCGTTAGTACTGAATGTTTTCAGTGAACAATTTGTGTGTGTTTGTATAGCGGAGATAGAAAAAGGATGACAAGAATCACACACCTAAAAGGATGAATGTCCCTAGCTTGCCATCTCTGTCCTCTCTCTCTCTCTCTCTCTTTTCTCTCTCTCTCTCTCTCTCTCTCTCTCTCTCTCTCTCTCTCTCTCTCTCTCTCTCACTGCGTGTGTGTGCGAGTGTATGTGTGTGTGTATGTGCGCGCACGCGTGTGTGTGCGTATGTACGTTGTCTGTATGTCTATGAATACATGTATTCAATTATATTATTTATCTCTTCTATTTACTATAGTTCGTCATACTTACGTCACTACAATTCGTAATACTTATTTTTCATGTCATGCTTCGTCAGTACCTGTTTTTACTCGGTTGAAAGTTTAATAATATTCTATTTATGGAAAATGCAACGAGCACGCTTTTGACGTGGATCGTTTGCGTTATGTAAGTGAAATTACTGCTGTTACTATTAACAGCACCAACACTCACCCTCCCCAACCATCTAAATCACTTCCACCATCTCCACCCTTACCCCTTCTCTCAGCCACGCCCTGACTTCAATGCTGGAGGCAGAAGAGCTGGAGTGGGGGGGGGGGGTGGAATCAGTGGAGGGATGGTAATCGTCACGTTGCCAAGAGACTGACTGTCGTTAACTGTTCTCTCCCCCACCCACATTTTACAACACATAATGGCAGGACTAAGAACTAAACAAGACGTAAAACTCACGCTAACGGTTTCATTATTACTGTTGTTAATTTAGTTAAGTTCATTCGTTTCGGGTACAGTCGTGTTATCACGGGTGCGCGCATGCGCGCCGCTGTCCTACCCAAACTGTGCAGGCACCATATGTTGTTGTTGTAGAGTCTTCTTCACACTCCCCGTCTCCAGTGGATAGAATGACTATTTGTCTGGACTCGGTTGTCACTGCAGTCTGCCAGTCTGCTTATCCCATCTTCAGGGATGGATCACTACTTGTTTGGACTCCACCTTCTGACATCAGAAACAGCCAGCAGAATCGGCCAAGTCAAAACAGCATTCAAAAAGATGACAAGCATTCTTACCAACAAATGCATATATCAATTAACATCAGAAAGAGAGTCCTTGAATATTATATAGAACCAATACTGTTGTACGGATGCGAGGCGTGGACAGTCAGCAAGAAAAGCCAGAGCAGGATCGAGGCAGCCGAGATGTGGTTTCTCAGAAGAATGTTGAGAGTTCCATGGACAGCAAAGAAAACAAACGAGACAGTCTTGATGGAGGCAGTCACAAGTAGCTCACTCATAAGGAAGATTAGGAAAAGACAAGCAACATTTATAGGCCATTTTATGAGGAAGGGGGATTTGGAGCACCTGGTCACAACGGGGAAGCTGGAGGGAAAGAGAGCACCAGGTAGACCCAGGGAGAGAATGCTGGACGGACTTGCAGAGTGGCTGGGGATGAGGAGGGTGGGGGAGATGCTGGGGGCAACGAGAGATAGAGATGGTTGGAAGTCCACGGTCGCCAACGCCATGCGGCAGGGCACCTGATGATGATGATGATACGAGGAGCACGAGGCTCTTAACGCCGTAACCTCATGGGTCATAAAACAGACAAATTCTCCCCTCCACCCATCGAACGTCCAGGTACTCTGTTCGTTGTTGCTGCACAGTCTGCATATTCCCATCTTCAGTGATGGATTACTATCCGCTTGGACTCTTACCTTCTGACTTGTCTGGTTTGGGTAACCATACTAGGGGCAAGGGACTCTTTAACACAGTTACTTTCTGGATCAAAGAGACAGACAAACTCCCCTGTCACCCAGCTAACGTCCAAGGGTATCCATGCCACACAAGACCGATCTTCGGAGCACGTTCTATAATTTTGCCCATTTTTCAAAAAGAAAAGAAATGTGCAGCGGCTAAATAGAGCAACTCTAGAAGAGCAGTGTTTTGGGGGCATCAAAAGGACTTGGTGAAAACCATATCCTGCATCCAGACCACCGAAAGGCTGTCTGAAGCGAAGACATGAAAGAAAAAGTTGTTATATTCAGACACTCTTGATCTCAATGTGAAAGATATTTTTCAGGACTGATTTTATATAATGAAGCATTAACATTGTGGATAATGTGATTAAAAGTATCAATTGCTCTGTTTGGCTCTATTTTTGGTCTTTCATTAACTCATGGAAAATTTGACTTAAAACAATACGGTGTACATATAGCTTTCTGTTTTTTGATGGATGCAAACTGTTTATAAAGAATGTCATGCATCAAACACTGCCGACTATACCAAAGGAATGCGTACAGAATACTCATACAGCACCAACAGCCGTTTACTTCACATTAAAAGGATCAAGGCTATACAACAATACTTTAACAAAGATCGTACACTTCCAAATTCTTCCTCTAAATTGTTGGAAAAACTGGGAACAAACATTCATAAGAAAAGATATTTATGAACATACATACATAATATAGAAGAGACTGGATTAAAATGATATGAATACCCACTGAACACAGACTTCTGGGAGCAAATGTCATCTTAAACGAAATGGGACTTGTAAACAATTTTTGTTGTGACTTCCTTTGGGAACAAAAAACAGCCTATTTGTTTTGAAGTATTTGCATATCAAAAGATTGTGGGTTAGGGTTGAAGATTTGTCTTACAGAGACAGAGACAGACAGAGAGAGACAGAGAGAGAGAGAGAGAGAGACAGAGAGAGAGAGCTGGCCTTCTCCTATGGTGTTGCACCAAAGAGGATAGTACCCATTGCACTGATGTTTCCAGGGCACAAAAATGGGCAACTGTGATATGGAGAACCTCCTCTTGCCCATGCAGCAGGCTACAAAATTGTATCCCCCCTGGATGAGCAAAAACTACCAACCTTTCGGTTAACAGTCAAAAAAAAAAAAAAAAAATAGAAAGGCCGGCAGACAGACAGAGACACTGAGACAGAAAACAGACACACAGGGACAGTTAGGCAGACAGGGTCAGACAAAGAGACAGAAAGAGACAGAGATAGCTGCGTTGTGGACGTTCTCAAGGATGTAGTCGGGCAGATCCTGGTTTCTAGCCATTATTGAACGTCTTCTGCGAACAACAACCATCCAAACCAGTGCCTCCGCCTTCCCCCACCCCGCCCCCTTTTCCACGCCCTGAAATCGATGAGGGAGATGGGGGCTTGATAATTAAGGTGTCAAGAGACTAGAGTCATTAACTGCTCAGCCCCCTTCCCCACCCCCAGCATCTGTATGAACACAGCTGCGGGTAAGGGAAATGAACAGATCAGAGCTAAACGAGAACAAGAAGCAAAACTCACGCTAACTTTCTCCCTTTTTCATCTCCCTTAAAAAAAGGAAAACAAGAAAGAAAGAAAGAGAGAAAGATAAAGAAAAATGAAAAAAGGCACTGTTTGATATCGATCCGAAAGGTGAGTGAGGGGAGAGAGAGACAGAGAGAGAGAGAGAGAGAGAGACGGAGAGAGAGACAGAGAGAGAGAAAGAGATACAGAGCCAGAGAGAGACAGAGACAGACAGACAGACAGACAGAGACAGAGACACAGAGAGAGACTCTTGTCTCTCTGCCTGCCTGTCTGCCTGCCTATCTGTGACAACTGAAACTGAACACTGAATCTGTTCTTGAGGTTGATTGATTGATTTGATTCAGTTTTACGTCAGCACCCACCTCAGGTGATATGGCCGACGGGGATAACCATCCCAGGAAAATGGGGGCAATGGGGACTTATCTAATCCTATACTGACACCACCAGAACAACAATGATGCTAAGATGGGACAGTGAGAAGGCCAGATTTAATGTAGCGCACCCCGGGATTCGAACCCATAACCATTAGCATGTGAATCCGACGAATCTGTTCTTGAGGAATTGTTCGCACTTTGATAACTTCAAATCTGCTCTACCCAAATATCTGCCAGCAGTCACGTGACAGAGTTCCCCCATCTTGCTTAAATCCTTATGAGGTCGAGAGACCTTTTTTTCTTTAAGTGTCCTGATTTTTACGGATGCGTGTAAATTTAGTTTTCGTTTCGTTTCGTTTCGTTTCGTTCAGTTTCGTTTCGTTTCGTTTCGTTTCGTTTTGTTTATTTTATTTTAAGTGTCCTGATTTTTACGGATGCGTGTAAATTTAGTTTTCGTTTCGTTTCGTTTCGTTTCGTTTCGTTTCGTTCAGTTTCGTTTCGTTTCGTTTCGTTTCGTTTCGTTTCGTTTCGTTTCGTTTCGTTTTGTTTAGTTTATTTTAAGTGTCCTGATTTTTACGGATGCGTGTAAATTTAGTTTTCGTTTCGTTTCGTTTCGTTTCGTTTCGTTTAGTTTAGTTTAGTTTTAGTTTTAGTTTTCGTTTCGTTTCGTTTCGTTTCGTTTCGTTCCGTTTCGTTTTAGTTTACTTTAGTTTAGTTTACTTTAGTTTAGTTTACTTTAGTTTAGTTTACTTTAGTTTAGTTTAGTGTGGTGAGTGTGGCGTGGTGTGGTTGTGGCGTGGCGTGGCGTGGTGTGGTGTGTGTGGTGTGGTGTGGAGTGATGTGGTGTGGTGTGGTGTGGTGTGGTGTGGTGTGGGTTGGTTTGGTGTGGTGTGGGTTGGTTTGATGTGGTGGTGGTGTGGTGTTGGTTTGGTGTGGTTGGTTGTTGGTTGTGGTGTGGTGTGGTGTGTGTGGTTGTGGTGTGGTGAAGTGTGTGTGGTTGTGGCATGGCGTGGTGTGTTGTGTTGTGGTGTGGTGTGGTTGTGGTGTGGTGTGGTGTGGTGAAGTGTGGTGTGGTTGTGGCATGGCGTGGTGTGGTTGTGGTGTGGTGTGCTGTGGTTGTGGCGTGGCTTGGTGTGGTTGTGGTGTGGTGTGGTGTGATGTGGTGTGATGTGGTTTGGTGTGGTGTGATGTGGTGTGGGTGTTGTTGTGGTGTGGAGTGGTGTGGCTGTGGTGTGGTGTGGTGATGTGGTGTGGTGTGGTGTGATGTGGTGATGTGTGGTGATGTGTGGCATGGTGTGATGTGTTGTGGTGAGGTGTGGTGTGTTGAGGTGTGGTGAGGTGTGGTGTGGTGTGATGTGGCGTGGTGTGATGTAGTGTAGTGTGGTGTGGTGTGGTGAGGTGTGGCGTAGCGTGATGTGGTGTGGTGTGGCGTGGTGTGGTGTGGTGTGGCGTAGCATGGTGTGGCGTGGCGTGGTGTGGTGTGGTGTGGTGTGGTGTGGCGTAGCGTGGCGTGCTGTGGTGTGGTGTGGTGTGGTATGGTGTGGTGTGGCGTAGCGTGGTGTGGTGTGGTGTGGTGTAGTGTGGTGTGGCTTGCCTTGTCGGTTTCGTTTCGTTTCGTTTCGTTTCGTTTTGTTGCGTTGCATTTCGTTTCGTTTCAGTTTCAATTCAGTTCGGTTTGGTTTAACCAAATTTAAGTTATCTTACCTCAATGTAAGTGTGTGTGTGTCTGCGCACTCGCGCGTGCGCATGAACACTTGGCTGCGGGCGCGCCTGTGTGTGTGTACGTGCATGCGTGTGTGCGTGCGTGCCTCTGTGTGTGCATGTGTGAGTGTGTGTGTGTGTGTGAAAAGAGAGACAGACAGACAGAGACAGACGGAAAGACAGACAGATGGGGAGGGAGGGAAGGAGGGAGGGGAGAGAGAGAGACATACAGACAGACAGACAAACAGAAAGACAGACACAGACATAGAGAGGAGAGAGAGAGAGGAGAGAGAGAGAGAGAGAGAGGAGAAGAGAAGAGAAGAAAAGAGAAGAGAAGAGAAGAGAAGAGACAGACAGACAGACAGAGAACTGGGAAATGGACGTGTAGGCAGGCAGCAGGCGGAAGGGGGAGGGAAACAATCAATAGAAGATTAAGGAGGGAAGGGGTGGAGGTCCAGACAGGTCAGTCTGGGGCATCAGGTCAACCCCAAGATATTATCATCTGGGACAGCTACTTGACCAACAGACTCAGCAGCCGTGGTGTGTGTTTACCACAGGCGTTTCAAGAGCTCTGCCTGTCTGTCTGTCTGTCTGTCCGTCCGTCTCTGCCTCTCTCTGTTCCTCTTTTTGTCTGTCTGTCTCTGTCTGTCTGTCTGTCTGTCTGTCTGTCTCTCTCTCTCACATACAAACACACACACACAGTCACACAAAATCACAGAAACACACTCACTCACTCACTCTCTATCTCACACACATACACACACAATCACAGGCACACACACACACACACACACTCATTCTCTCTCTCTCTCTCTCTTGTTCTCTGTTTGTCTGTCTGTCTAGCTGGCTCGCTCTCTCTCTCTCTCTCTCTCTCTCTCTCTCTCTCTCTCTCTCTCTCTCTCTCTCTCTCTTACACACACACATACACACACATACACATACAATCACAGTCACACACACACTTATACACACACACACACACACACTCTCTCTCTCTCTCTCTCTCTCTCTCTCTCTCTCTCTCTCTCTCTCTCTCTCGGGCCTTACTAGCAGCAACTCAGCTGGCTAAGCGCTGGATTCACAGGCCAATAATGGTGGAGGGTTCGAACATGAAAGGTGGAACATTTCCTTTTAATCTGGTCTTCTTACTATCAATCTTACGAAAACTGTTCTGGTGATGTCAGTGTAAAAGATAATAAAATTCTTCTGATGATGTAGTGTAAAATATACAATATAATATAATCCAGCTGCAGTGTCAATTTTTGAAGATGGCGTCTCTGCACTCGGAATAGATTATATAAGCACTGACGCCACAGACCCATGTGAAGCAGAAGATCCCAAGTCAGCATGGTGTAAGCCTTAATCCTGCACGTAACCCCTATTCGATGACAAGATCTTAATGTCTAGGCCTACCTGGTGTATCTTGGTATCAGTCTGTCAGTGGAACAACCTAGGCTATAACAATGAAATGGATATATCCATTCGCAATATTCAAGAAAATCTTAAACATTACAAAAACAAAAACAACAACAACAACAAATCCCGTGGAAACAGATCAAAACACATCCAGCCACCCAGCAGGAGCTAACCCACCGACGCCCCACACAACCACATCAAAGTAAGCCATATAATATCACGTCACGTCACGTCAGACAGCCTCCATCCATCCACCAACACCAACACGATTTATCGTCTCCATCACCCCAACTCACACAGCCCATCCTACATCCCTGACAGAAACAAACAAACAAAGCAATACTCACAGCGGGGCGAGCATGTACTATCTTGTAAGTGCAAAACAATAAAATATAAGGCAATACAATACAGCGCAACTTAACTTGTCGCCACACACTACAATCTGAAGGAGTTTGGGGCTTGTTAACGGTGGATTCACTGCACTCAATGTGCTCCACCGAAATCTGCCAGCAAATACCTGGCAGACTCCTTGAGTCTACGCAGTTACCTTACCCTAAGTGGAGGCAAGGTCCTGCCTGAGCTGTGGAAGGGAGAGAGGGATTTGGGAAACGTTAAGCTGACATCATCGAAACGATGGAAACATTATTCATTTGTAATACAGAAAATCCGGAACTTGTATTTCTCAAGGTCACTGTGACCTTGAAGAACTTTTAGTTGAAGGGAGCTTTACGTAAGCTACATCAGGGACGATGATAACAGACTGTTTACAGTGAAAAAATTATTTAAGATATTGTCATAAGTTACTGAGAAAGTGCTGCTTAATTTGATTACCTTTCCCCAAAGTGCTGATTTAAGGCACTAATTTGGGAGGGGGGAAAGGGGTTAGTCGATATTCATCTGGCTGCACATTAATCTCCAAGTGCTGTAGATTTTTCTTTAAGGAAAAAAAAACAAACTTTCATGAGGATCGGTCTTCACGGTAGTCTATAGGTGCATGGCTCTATCACACAAAACTACGATAGTTACTCAGGGTAAACTTAGTCTGTCTGAATGAAATGTCACTCGCAAACAAACAAATCAATAAAAAAAATAGTGATTATAAAAAAGAAACACAAAATACCTCCATTGAGGAAACGAATTCCTCGTCTATAGGCTATTTTTGAATGAAGGTATATCGCTGACATTACTTTTACAATGTATGATACGGTACTGTGTTATCCCCATATATGAAAGACAGACCGACAAACAGACAGACAAACAATGGACACAAAAAAGACAGACACAGAGAGAAAAAATGTAGTAAACTTTTTGACAACTTTAATCTACCAGCTGCAAGAAACAACAACAAACACACAAACAAAAAACAAACAAACAAAAAAACCATAAACCTTTCACTCCCTTACTCTCTTTCCCAGTTTCAAGGAAGGCGTGGAGTAGAATAAGAGAATGAGAGGAGCAGCTTCCCAACAGGAACCAGAAAAACACGAAGAGGACTCTTCTCCCACTGGACGAAGCAGGAGGGAAGTTTCAGTCTTTTTCTCATAATTTTTGTATTTGGTGTTTGTTTGTTTGTGACAAAGACCAGTTGGCCGAAAATTTGCGCCTGTCTTATCTGGTTGTATTAAATACGTGTTCTGATTCTACTTTCGTGTTTTTCTGGTTCCTGTTTGCTTGAACGCGAGCAGTCACACTTGTTTTGGATTCCAACAGGAGGCTGGGAAATGGAGTGAAGAGAAGAAAGGGTTACGGTTTTACTTTGTTATCGTGGTTGATACTGCAGGGAGCTGGTGGATAGGATAAGGAAGAGAAAAGGTTATGTTTTTGCTTCGTTATCACGGCTGATACTGCAGGAAGCTGATGGTATGGCGAGGTCGAAGGGTTAAATATGCTTAATCATAACCTTCCCGTGAGTTCCTACCTGAAGATTCCGGCCTCTAGCTGTTGTAGAACGTCTGCAGCGAACGAACAACACAAAACGCCCATACTCCCCAACCATCAGATCCACCACCCTCACAATTCCCTCTCCCACCCTGTGTTCGATTACCCCCCCCGCCCCCCCACCCCCACTCAAACTCTCTCTGCCACGCCCTGAAACCGATGAGGGATATGGATTAGGGGGGGGGGGGGGGAGCGCGACGTTTAAGCTGTAAAGAGACTAACGTTATCAACTGTTCACTCCGCGCCCTCATTTACATTAGCAAAGGTTTGAAAGTAGATCCGACTTGATGTGATGGAACAGTGAACCCTTTGTTATTTTCTCTTTCCTCCTAGAGCTGTCACTTATTTCAAGTACCTTGACTTCACAATGCCTGAGTAGTCAGTTACAGCAATGAGCCCGGGATAAATCGTTCCAGTCCTCTTTGGACACAGTAAGTACTTTCCCAAATAGACGGTCCAGAGTTGAAGTTTGTTCAAAAGGACTTCCTCGCAATCAGATAATTGCTTGAGGAGTAAAATACAGCAAAGAACCTGAGACAAATGTTTTTCCCCAGCTTCTTTTCGCGGGCTAGTTGGCAGAGCCGTGGACTCGAGATCTAGTATCTTGAGTTCAATCCAAGCTCGAAACATTAACCGCTCGCCTGAACGCTGCCCGTGTTTCCATCATTCTGGTGGTGTCAGCGTGATGTTTCATAGGTCCCTCTTCCTCCATCCCAATGTCAACACCTCGCCAGCGCATAGGGTTTTGCGCAGGCTTCGGAAGTCTGTCATAAAATTGCTGACAGATTTGGGTGGAGCACATATGGAGTTTTTCCGAATACAGTGAATCTCTCTTGAACAAACAACAAACAAACAACAAACTTTAAACACAATAAGTACTTTTCCCAGATAGGTCGGGTGTTTCGGGTTTGTCACGCCAGTAAATATCTGGCAGACACCTTGAGCCTGTGCCAAACCCTATACATTAGTAAGACATAAGAAAGGGAAGGGGACGCGCGGAAAACAAAACTGACTCCAGAACAGTGGCAGAATGGTTCAGAGGTTCGCCTGCCAATAACTAAACTCAAGGTTCCACGGTTCGTTTCCCCTTGAAGCCTCGACTATTCTCCTCAGTTGGACCGGTAAATCGAATGAATGTCTAGAACTTCGGAAGGGGACGAAAAATGAGTCGGACCAGTGTGCCTTCTGGCATGCGCACGCGAAAGATCCCACGGCAGTTGAAAATCGTGAAAAGCAGGGCATTCACCCAGCTGCCTTGGTACAAAAATAACTGGGGAGATATGCTGATTTTCCAGATCCCTCCCATTGAAAGCCAATTAGTCTTCTTGCCTTTTTGAAGTCTTGGTAAAAAAAAGAATTGGTTGGCGTTTGCGCTATGGCGATGGTGTACTCAAAGGGAAGAGTGGCCTCAAATTCACATGGACAAAACAACAAGGAAAGAATAAAAACAAGAAAACTTGAAGCGTTAAGTCAGATGGGCAGTGAACAGGGAGTTTTGTGTAGCGAGCTCTTGTGGTCATAACACACAGCCCTGTGTTACTGATGTAGTCATAACACACAGCCCTGTGTTACTGATGTAGTCATAACACACAGCCCTGTGTTACTGTTGTGGTCAAACACACAACCCTGTGTTACTGATGTGGTCATAACACACGGCCCTGTGTTACTGTTGTGGTCATAACACACAGCCCTGTTACTGATGTGGTCATAACACACAACCCTGTGTTACTGATGTGGTCATAACACACAGCCCTGTGTTACTGTTGTGGTCAAACACACAACCCTGTGTTACTGTTGTGGTCATAACACACAGCCCTGTGTTACTGTTGTGGTCATAACACACACCCCTGTGTTACTGATGTGGTCATAACACACAACCCTGTGTTACTGTTGTGGCCATAACACACAGCCCTGTGTTACTGATGTGGTCATAACACACAGCCCTGTGTTACTGATGTGGTCATAACACACAACCCTGTGTTACTGTTGTGGTCATAACACACAGCCCTGTGTTACTGATGTGGTCATAACACACAACCCTGTGTTACTGTTGTGGTCATAACACACAGCCCTGTTACTGTTGTGGTCATAACACACAGCCCTGTGTTACTGTTGTGGTCATAACACACAGCCCTGTGTTACTGTTGTGGTCATAACACACAGCCCTGTGTTACTGTTGTGGTCATAACACACAACCCTGTGTTACTGATGTGAACATAACACACAGCCCTGTTACTGTTGTGGTCATAACACACAGCCCTGTTACTGTTGTGGTCATAACACACAGCCCTGTGTTACTGTTGTGAACATAACACACAGCCCTGTTACTGTTGTGGTCATAACACACAGCCCTGTGTTACTGTTGTGAACATAACACACAGCCCTGTGTTACTGTTGTGAACATAACACACAGCCCTGTGTTACTGTTGTGAACATAACACACAGCCCTGTGTTACTGTTGTGAACATAACACACAGCCCTGTGTTACTGTTGTGAACATAACACACAGCCCTGTGTTACTGTTGTGGTCATAACACACAGCCCTGTGTTACTGTTGTGAACATAACACACAGCCCTGTGTTACTGTTGTGGTCATAACACACAGCCCTGTGTTATTGTTGTGGCCATAACACACAGCCCTGTGTTACTATTGTGGCCATAATACACAGCCCTGTGTTATTGTTGTGGCCATAACACACAGCCCTGTGTTATTGTTGTGGTCATAACACACAGTCCTGTGTTATTGTTGTGGTCATAACACACAGCCCTGTGTTACTATTGTGGCCATAACACACAGCCCTGTGTTACTATTGTGGCCATAATACACAGCCCTGTGTTATTGTTGTGGCCATAACACACAGCCCTGTGTTACTGTTGTGGTCATAACACACAGCCCTGTGTTACTGTTGTGGCCATAACACACAGCCCTGTGTTACTGTTGTGGTCATAACACACAGCCCTGTGTTACTGTTGTGGCCATAACACACAGCCCTGTGTTACTGTTGTGGTCATAACACACAGCCCTGTGTTATTGTTGTGGTCATAACACACAGCCCTGTGTTACTGATGTGGTCATAACACACAGCCCTGTGTTACTGTTGTGGTCATAACACACAGCCCTGTGTTACTGTTGTGGTCATAACACACAGCCCTGTTACTGTTGTGGTCATAACACACAGCCCTGTGTTACTGATGTGGTCATAACACACAACCCTGTGTTACTGTTGTGGCCATAACACACAGCCCTGTGTTACTGTTGTGGTCATAACACACAGCCCTGTGTTACTGTTGTGGTCATAACACACACCCCTGTGTTACTGATGTGGTCATAACACACAGCCCTGTGTTACTGTTGTGGTCATAACACACAGCCCTGTGTTACTGTTGTGGTCATAACACACAGCCCTGTGTTACTGATGTGGTCATAACACACAACCCTGTGTTACTGTTGTGGCCATAACACACAGCCCTGTGTTACTGTTGGGTCATAACACACACCCCTGTGTTACTGTTGTGGTCATAACACACAGCCCTGTGTTACTGTTGTGGTCATAACACACACCCCTATGTTAACAATCAACAACCTGCGAAGTACTTACAGCCACGCCAGAGTGGGGAACGAAAGAACAAATGAAGCCCTCGTATCAGGGTTTTGAATTTAGTCACGGCCTTTTTGTCCACGCACGCTGCTTCCTCTTCCAACTGGTCCTCGGTAATTGAAGTGCCACGCGTCAACTGTCGGTTTCTTGTCACGTGACCCATACGTTCTACGCGCACCTGCTGGAAGAGGGGTTAACATGTGCGAACAAACCACACTGATTTCTTAACCCTTTGACCCCCGCACCCTGTCCACCAACATCCTGCATTGAAACCATGTTAGCGAAACAAAAACTTAACCTTCTGACTCCCTCACCCTATCCACCAGCTAGACCCAGGAAGAAAAGATAAGCATTGCAGACTGGATTTGGACAGAAAGGGTAGGAGATAATGCTTACAACGTAAAATGACATCACGATGATGATTATGATGATGATGATGATGATGACGATGATGATAATGATAATGATGATGATGTATAATACATATATTTTTAGATTAAATATGAGCGGCTCTCCAAATCCATTAAAAGTAAAATATATCCGTTGGGAGTACACAAGCACCCTAGTCTTTAAGTCAAGCCAGTTATGTTAACATATCAAAACAAACAAGCAAAACAAGGAAAAACAAATAAAACAGAAACAAAACAATCAAAGGCAGCAATAAATCAAACTAAACGAAACATTTATTTTACACACACACACGCGCGCGCGCGCGGTACACACACACACATATTCACTGAACACGCACACGCACACGCCACGCACAACACACACACACACACACACACACACACACACACACACACACACACACACACAACACACCACACACACACACGAAAGCGACAACAAGGGATGGCGAGCGAGATTCAGGCTTTACTTGGGAACTACTAGATCTAATATTTCTAACAGCCTCCACTTTTCACGTATGCACTTCGTTTATTTATACAAGGGAAAGAAGTGGTCGTCCAGCTTTAAGAACTTTTTATCATGGCCACGACGCCAAGCAACTTTAATTGGCTGGTAACAGAGTCAGTTGATGGCTAAAACAGAAACTCGAAATATAGCACGTTCACGTTTCGTTGTCAAGTCATGTAGACGGTGTTGCAAGGGGGTGAGGGTCGAGAAACTGGATCGGGGTGGCAAAGTAGAAAAGGGAGGGAGAAGAGGACGGAGGGGGGTGGGGGGAGGGAGAAGATAGGATGAAAGAAGGATTGGTGGTGGGGGAGAGGGAGAGAAGGAGAAGGGAGGGAAGGTGGGAGGGAGAGAGACAGAGGAGTCTCAGATGTGAGGGTGGGGTGGACTAATCAATGAGATCAGGGACGGATGTGGCATGGACTTTGACCGTGTGGACTATTAGGTTCAACTCTTCTGGGATCCCTTTTGATCAAACAGTCTCTCTCTCTCTCTCTCTCTCTCTCTCTCTCTCTCTCTCTCTCTCTCTCTCTCTCTCTCTCTCTCTGTGCGTGTTTTAGTTCGCACGCGCGTGGGTGACAGAAAGAGAGAGACAGACAGAGACAGAGACAGACAGAGAAAGAGAGAAGGAGAGAGAGAGTGAGTGTGTGTGTGTGTGTGTGCGTGCGTGCGTGCGTGCCTGCGTGTGTGTGTGGTGCGTGCGTGCGTGTGTGTGTGTGTGTGTGTGTGTGTGTGTGTATGTGTGTTTGGTGTGTGTGTGTGTGTGGTGTGTGGTGTGTGTGTATGTATGTGTGTGTGTGTGTGTGTGTTGTGTGTGTGTGTGTGTGTGTGTGTGTGTGTGTGTATGTGTGTTTGTGCATGCGTGTGCGTAGGGATGGGATATGTTATTGACTGCATATATACATATGCACGCGCGTGTGTGCGTGTCCAAATGCAGTCTTCTTCGTTCGGCAAGCACGTGTTAAGAATGCATTAGGGCCTTCTCTGCCATTAGTGTTTATATGAATTGTAAATTTTGATGTGATCTTTAACAGTCAGTGCGGACCTGTACTTGTCATCAACCCAAAACATGGAAAGTAGTGGTGGTGCCTTTACACTGGTACGAACAAACAAACAACAAGCAAACAACAAAACAAAACAAAAAAGGGAGGGAGGGGGTCCTTAATTTTTCGATTCCCGCACCTTATTCACCAACAGCAAAAAGTTAACCCTTTGACTCCCTCATCTTATTGTTTCCGTTATTCTGGTGGTGTTGGCTTTGTCCATCTTATTGTTTCCGTCATTGTGGTGGTGTTGGCATGCCCGTCTTACTGTTTCCGTCATTGTGGTGGTGTTGGCTTTGCCCATCTTATTGTTTCCGTCATTGTAGTGGTGTTGGCTTG
>CM060315.1:68426732-68429232 GCA_030674185.1 Monoplex corrugatus | reverse complement strand
AAACACGCAAATAAATCTACAAAACATAAATATTACATAGTTAAAAATAGTACAAATTTTCCTTTTCATATCATCAGCACTTTTCTTAAAAATCAGTAACAAAAAAAATCATGTTCATATAATCAGCACTTTTCTAAAAAAAATTGTACAAATTTTCATTTTCATATCATCAGCACTTTTCTTTAAAACATTAAAACAAATTTCATTTTCACGTCATCAGTATTTTTCTTATCTCCCTTTTTATTAAAATATATAAAGGGGGTTGAAATTTGTTCATATCGATCGGAGAAAGTGTATCGATGTGTTTGTCTGTGTGACAAAGAACAATATGTTAGCAAGATTGTCTCAGTCGTTTGTGGAGAGATCTTAACCATACCTCTGGGTCAAAGGCAAGACAACCCAGGAATCGCAAATGTCAGGTCGGAAGTCATGGCAGCACAAAAGGTCACGGTCACATGGACAACACCGTGCCTAAAGGATAGCCTACTACTTTTTATGAAGGTGTGTAAATAGCGCTTTCTCAGGAACTTCTCGGATTACCTACATTCTGCTTTCACTGTCGTGACAATCTGTTATTGTCCCCGCTTCACAACAAGTTTCCATTCGCTTCATGCTTCTTCAAGGTCACACTGACCTTGAGATGTACAGTGTCTGTGGCGTCTTCTGAGCAGCGAAAATTTTAAATCGAAAATATTCGGCCATTTACAGTCTGATCACATTCCGATTTGTGGCAAGTCTCTCTCTCTCTCTCTCTCTCTCTCTCCTCTCTCTCTCTCTCTCTCACACACACCACACACACACACAAAACACACACACACACACACACACACACTCACACAACACACACACACACACACACACACAACACACACAATTTTTTTTTTCACACCTTGCTCTTTACAGAGAAGAAATTAGAAGAGGAAAAGGATCGTCGGTTCTTTTGTTTTGTTTTTGTTTTTTAGATAGTTTTGTTTAGTTTTGTTTTGTTTTTGTTTTAATGCCCAGGGAAAAGGGGAGATTGTTCGAATGGCTTGACTGTCTTTACATAAAGTTTCCTTCGCTTTTTACTGTAAAAATCGACCAAGCCTACTCTCATTTTCTGTATAAACACGTGTGCGCATACACACAGAAGCAAATTTCCATTTACAAAAGCACACGCGCTCGCGAATGCACGCACGCACGTGCGCGCGCGCCAATACACACACAAACACATATAGACACATACACACAAAAAAACAAGAGCACACACACACACACACACACACCACGCACCACGCACACACACACGCACGCACGCACGCACGCACGCACGCACACACACACACACACACACACACACACACACACAGAGCACTGCCCATGCGTTACATTTAAACATTGCGTGCGGAC
Source organism: Monoplex corrugatus (assembly GCA_030674185.1). Taxonomy (NCBI): domain Eukaryota; kingdom Metazoa; phylum Mollusca; class Gastropoda; order Littorinimorpha; family Ranellidae; genus Monoplex; species Monoplex corrugatus. The sequence goes on along the minus strand of CM060315.1, from coordinate 68,427,843 downwards.
TTTGTAACTGCCAAGTAAACAGGCGTTTCACATGCGTGATCGATTTTTCGTTTGTGCGTTTCCTCCCATCGACTTTTCCAATTCATCAGCCCTCCTTCAGAATCCCCAAGCCCTAAAGACATTTGTTTGTCTGCACGTGCGAGCGAGCGATTGCACGTGCACACGCACTCACACACACACATACACATATGCTACTACTACGACATATCAGAAAGACGTGTGGGTCTACTGCTGTCAACAACACTGTTTGTCAGTGTGTACTCATAACAACAAAATTCCACACCAGCTGATAAATCCGTATACATACCCCCTCCCCCCCCCCCCACACACACACATAAAGGTAGCGCGCGTGCACACACACACATACACACACACGCGCGCGCACCACACACACACACACCACACGCACGTACGCACGCACGCACGCACCTACGCACACACACGCACGCACTCACGCACACACGCACACATACACAGAGTAACACACGAATACCACCATTACCGGCATACAAACTGTTTCTCCCTCCCTCTCTGTGTCTTTATCTGTATACAAATTTATATGTTAATGATATACATGTGACGATCTGTTATCGTTATTGATTATCATCACATCATCATCATCATCATCATCATCATCACCATTATCAATGGTATCATTATTATCATTGTTATTATTAATTGTGCAAGGGTACACACGTTCATGACTGAAGGATGGATAGAAAAGAGCATAATTCTGTTTATAACACTACTCTTGAACCTGTACATGTCTTTCTTTGTCTTCTTCGTCTCCTCTCTGTCTGTCTATCTGTCTGTCTGTCTGTCTGTCTGTCTGTCTTCTCTCCTCTTCTCTCTCTCTCTCTCTCTCTCTCTCAATATATAACTGCTAGTCCACTGTCGCACTGGTTTGATCTCTTTATGCTGTAAGTTATTGTATTAACCCTTGACTCCACATCTGTTCACCGCATCATGCACTGTCACAATGCTACAAAGCAAAACTTAACCCTTTGACTCCTCACCCTATCCACCAGTTTCCTGCAGGAAGTAACCCTTGACTCCCACATCCTGTTCACGCATCATGCACTGTCAACAATGCTAACAAAGCAAAAAACTT
>CM060315.1:68414232-68419232 GCA_030674185.1 Monoplex corrugatus | reverse complement strand
TCACCAGTAGAAATCCTAACAAAGCTAACTACTAACATAAAACAACAATTTGCAAGACGTCAATGTGTTTTAGCTACATTTTTTGATATAACGAAAGCATACGATCAAGTGTGGCACTCCAGATTGTTATTTAAATTTAAAAGTATTGGGCTGACAGGTCACATTTTTGACTATGTTAAGTGTTTCTTAGAAAACAGAGTATTTCAAACGAGGATTGAAAATGTATATTCCACGAAACGAATTCTTCAAATGGGTATCCCTCAGGGATCCGTTATAGCTCCCCTTCTTTTCATGATATTAATGCATGACTTACCCAGTAAAGTATCTAAGCATGTAGTTTTAGCTCAATGTGCTGACGATTTATGCATGTGGATGCAGGTAAATATGAAAAGGAAAACTCCTTTGCGCTGTATTAATTATACACGCAAATGCTACCAATTAGAACTTGATAAAATAGCACGATACATGGTAGAAAATGGGTTACATCTATCCCTGGAAAAATCGAAAATAGTTTTATTTAATAATGGAGCTAACCCAGTAAATCTTCCCACTTTCAAACTGGGAGATACTCTTCTTCAGTTTAATGAGTCAATTAAATTCTTAGGAGTTTTTCTTACGGCAAAATTATCTTGGAATCAGCATATTGAATACTTATTAACCAAAGCTCAAAAAAGTTTAAATTTCTTAAAAATAGTTCGCAAACAGGCATGGGGTCAAGATTCATCAACACTTGTTCATCTTTGTAAATCGCTTGTTAGATCTAAATTAACCTATGCCCAAGAAATCTTCTTCAGTGCACCGAAACACTTAATGAAAAAACTGCAGAGCATAGATTGTAAAGGTTTCAAACTTGCACTGGGTCTTCCAATGCATGCTTCCTGTCTTCGCACATATACTGAAATCAAACTGTTGCCACTTGATGAGCAAAGGAAAGTCGCTTCTACTAAATTTTTGTTAAGACACACCACTGTAGAAAACATCTCTGAAACAGAAATTAAACTGAGATCAGATATCGACTTTCCAAAAAGAGCTAAATCAATATCTTCACAGGTCACTCTTGCAACATACACATCTGACGTCATGAAAGGTTCAGGAATTGATCTACACGTAGATCCTGTATCTATAAGACCTTCCTTTTCGCCAGTACCCAGTTGGGAACTCCAAAGAGCACAATTTGACGTACATCACACTAACTTAAAAAAAGGAGACAATGTAAACTTACTGGCAAGTCAGGTTAAATGTCATATAGACGACTTATATTCCGATCATTTGAAAATTTACACTGATGGATCAGTAATTGAAAGAAAAGCAGGCTCAGCGTTTTTAATACCTGCTCTCAAAATTGAAAAATCTTTCTACATAGGACTTGATAAATCTATCTTTACAGCTGAACTTTTTGCAATATTAATGGCTTTAAACTTTATGATAAGTTTTCCTAGGACAATTTTTCAAACACTTTTTTGCGTGGATTCAAAATCAGTACTTCAGGCTCTTGAATTATCAAAATTACAAACAAGATCAGAAATGATTCTGGAAATTAGTCACTTGATTCATAATTTATCTTTAAGAGGCACTGATATTACTTTCTGCTGGATACCTTCTCATAGTTCTTTTCGTTATAATGATAAAGTTGACAGGGCTGCCAAACGGGGAGCTAATAACTCACCAGATTCAAACAATATCCAGCTTTCTCTCTCGTTGCACGAGAATTACACTTTAGTAGACAACTACGTCTGGAAGCAGTTCCAATTAAAACAGAAAAAGTATGATAAATGTCACATGAACTTTGAAATTAGCAAAATACTTAAGCAGCTTCATGCCAGCAGAATTATACAATCCCTTATGTATAGATGGAAACTTGATGCATTCAAAACAAAATACACCAAGAACATAGTATGTCTGTGTGGAAAGAAGATAACACATAGTCATATTCTTTCTTGCGTTAAGGTAAAACGACATATTCCAACACTATCTATGAGTACAGTTTCTGATATATTTGCCTCATCATCATTACTGTATGAATTTTTTGTTAGCCTGTCAAAAAGTCCTATAGCGAATTACCTTTAAAATGTTATTTCACTTGTTCACTGTTATGGTTAGTCAATTATTAGTTTTATTTTTTTCTTCGTTTCTTCCAGATATTTATCAATTTTGTTTGTTAGTTTGTTTAAATCGTTAATTATGGTAACATTATTTGTTAGTTTTACCTTCCCCTCTTCAAAACAGTTGTTTTCTGGATCATCTTTTCTCAAGTTCAAAATTGACAATTTTCAAATATTCTCTTCACTCCTCTTATCACCTTTTTTTTTTTTTTTTTTTTTTTGTTGTTGTTGTTGTCTAAAATCACTTTAGTGAATAGACATTAAATCAAAGACCACCACACACACACACACACACACACACACACACACACACACACACACACACACGTTTAATATCACTCATAGTGAACAGACGTTAAATTAAAGAACGAACGAACACACACACACACACACACACACACACACACACACACACACACACACACACACACACACACACACACACACACACACACACACACACCGTGCACCCGTGTGACAGACGGATTAATATCGCGTATACATACGTTTGTACTCCCTGCTTTCATTCATTCAGTCAGTCAGTCATATTGGACCTGACCACATAGACGGCGAACCAAAGATGGACGGTTTGGAGTTTGAAATTCGTTAAAAATGGGATTCATCGCGTTTGGACAATCCCATGCGCGCTCCACCCAAATCTACCAGTAACCTGGCAGCTCGCTGAGCCTGCGCAAAGCCATATGCGCTGGCAATGTTTTAAAATATAGAGGGAGGAGAAGAGCCTATGAATCAGCCAAGTTATAAAGATATGACTGAGGAAGTTACCCAGTTTCGTCTCCCACATAAGAATGCATTATTCAGAAAGCCCTCAAGGACACTCACGGGCATCACAAGTAAAAAAAATAAAAATAAAAAAAAAAAGAGAGAGAGAGAGAAAAGAAAGAAAACACAAGAAAAAAATCTACATAATCTGAATGAAGGGATGAAAGTAACTGGGCTACAAGTCTACAATAAAAAAGGGACATGAATTATTAAATCGGCTTCATAAGAGGAAATGAGTAGTCGAGATTAACACGCAGAATGCATATTAAACAAAATGGTCAGGCCATTCTAACAATCTCCCTTTTCATACAAAAGTTACTAAAGCAATTTCGATCAGATTTTATGCTTCTCAAGATCAACATGATATTGAAAAAAATTCGGATGAGACAAAACTTCACATGTATTGAGCCGAGTGGGAGACTGTCGCCATGTGTCCAAACAAATTTTAAGTATTATCAGTACTTCCGGAGAAAGTGCTGTTCACAACTGTCCTCAAGAAGTGTTTATTTGCACTTTGTTACTTACTATTCTTCTTCTTTTTCTTCTTACTATTATTACTTTTTTTTTTTTTTTTGCTCCGTGTGACCTTGACCTTGACACCTTATGTTCCAAACTTTTCTGCATTCGAGACTTCTCAATCGTCAATATTTATTTTACCCACACTAGGTACAGAGCCATCAAGAAACAGCTGAGAAAATCTTGCTAGCACAGTAATGTTAACACATAGACAGACAGACAGACACACACACACACACACACACACACACACACACACACACACACACACACACACACACACACACACACACACACACACACACACACGTACACACACACACACACACACACACACACACATTTTTTCCGGGTAGTATGAAATAATCTCCCCCAGACACATTTTTTTTTATAGGAAGATTAAAAAAAACAATGTAATACTGACCTAGATCCACAATTTGCAACACAAGAACGTCAATGCGACAGCTGCCAGTCCAAGAAACCTCTTGACATACGCATACATAATATACACACTAATGTGAAAGTATGATCAAATTATTTTCTGACGTCTACGCACAAGGAAACGTCTGAGAAAGAATAAACAGACACACATGCATAAACGCATCTATAGGCACTCTCTCTCTCTCTCTCTCTCTCTCTCTCTCTCTCTCACACACACACACACACACACACACACACACACACACACACACACACACACACACACACACACAAACACACACACACACACACACAAACACCGCACACACACACACAGCGTACATATTCACACAAACTTACTAATACACTCATACATACACGCACGTATGCACGCACACACACACTGACGGTCACACACACGCGCGCGCACACACACACACACACAACACAACACAACACAACACAACACACAAACCCAGCACGCACGCACGAACGCACACACACATACACACACATACACACACATCCAACACACAACCAACACACACACACACACACACACACACACACACACACACACACACACACACACACACACACACACACACACACACACACATCACAAATCGTTCCAATGTATTCAGACACTTATAATCTACTTTCACGTTATACTCATCCACCCACAGATCCATTCGTTTAGGTGTTAAACTGTGTACGAGAGATTGAAAATGATATAGAAATAACAATAATAATAAGAATGATGATGATGATGACGACGACGACGACGATGATGATGAGGAGGAGGAGGAGAAGGAAGAGGAGGAGGATGCTGACGATGATATTGATACTACTACTACTACTACACCACCACTACATTTTTACTATTACTACTACCACCACTATTCTTACAACCACCACTTCTACTATTCTGATTGGTACTACAACTACTACTACTGATGATGACGACGACGACGACGACAACGACGATGACGATGAAGATGATGATATTATCATCATCATTACTATTGTTATCATCGTCATTATCGTTACTGGTATCATCATCATCATCATTTTTATTCTTGTTATTACTATTATTGTTGTTATTATTGTCATCATTATCATTATTGTTATTATTATTATTATTATTATTATCATCATCATCATCATTATTATTATTAT
>CM060315.1:68399232-68406732 GCA_030674185.1 Monoplex corrugatus | reverse complement strand
GTGTGTAAATCAATATTTTATTACAATAACGTGTTTCACATTGAATTTTGTTATGGTTCATCTCATCCTCTGTATCATCTTCATCTGTCTGTACGTGTATATGTGTATCTATGCCAATACGTCATGCACTTTACAAAAGCATGAAAGACAAAGGGAGATACATGTAAAGCATATAATGTCAACCCCTTTTAATACTAACAAAACCAACAACAGTAACACTACAAACAATAGCAACATCGCAGTAGTTGTAGCGGTGGTGGAAGTAATGGTAGTAGTTGTAGTAAAAGTAGTAGTAGCAGCAGCAATATATTTTTTTTTCAATTCTAATGAAAATAACAGTAAAACAATAAAGAACAAACAAGTGGGGTTCGTGCCATGTCAACTAGTAACACTGTGATGAACATAAATGAACCATATCACAACCAAGAGCAAACAGATAATAAATTTATAAATAAACACTATCAAATTAAATCAATAGGGAGTGAACCAAGAGAAGAGACAGAGGTTTAGCATTTTAGTGCAGAAAGATGATAAGCTTAAAACGGGGGAGAAATGGAGCCGTTGATTTAAAAGGAGAAAGAGGCAGACCAAGGAAGAACTGGATCAACAGACAGGACTGTGGGAAGGAGACTTTGACTTCACAGGGCATTTACCCTAAGTATTTTCCCCGCATCTATTTCACCTTCTTCACCTGCTCGATACTCTCCCTGCTTGATACTCTCCCTGTTCAATACTCTCCCTGCTCGATATTCCCCCTGTTTGATACTCTCCCTGCTTGATACTCCCCCTGCTTGATACCCCCCCTGTTTGATACTCTCCCTGTTTGATACTCTCCCTGTTTGATACTCTCCCTGCTTGATACTCTCCCTGTTTGGTACTCTCCATGCTTGATACTCCCCTGCTTGATACTCTCCCTGCTTGATACTCCCCTGCTTGATACTCTCCCTGCTTGATACTTTCCCTGTTTGATACTCTCCCTGCTTGATACTCTCCCTGCTTGATAATTCCCTGCTTGATACTCTCCCTGCTTGATACTTTCCCTGCTTGATACTTTCCCTGCTTGATACTCTCCCTGCTTGATATTCTCCCTGCTTGATACTCCCCCTGCTTGATACCCCCCCCCCCTGCTTGATACTCTCCCTGCTTGATACTCCCCCTGCTTGATAACCCCCCCCCCTGCTTGATACTCTCCCTGCTTGATACTTTCCCTGTTTGATACTCTCCCTGCTTGATACTCTCCCTGTTTGGTACTCTCCCTGCTTGATACTCTCCCTGCTTTGATACTCTCCCTGTTCAATACTCTCCCTGTTCAATACTCTCCCTGCTCGATATTCCCCCCCTGTTTGATACTCTCCCTGCTTGATACTCCCCCTGCTTGATACTCCCCCTGTTTGATACTCTCCCTGTTTGATACTCTCCCTGCTTGATACTCTCTTTGTTTGATACTCTCCCTGCTTGATACTCTCCTTGTTTGATACTCTCCCTGTTTGATACTCTCCTTGTTTGATACTCTCCCTGTTTGATACTCTCCCTGCTTGATACTCTCCTTGTTTGATACTCTCCCTGCTTGATACTCTCCTTGTTTGATACTCTCCCTGCTTGATACTCTCCCTGCTTGATACTCCCCCTGCTTGATACTCCCCTGCTTGATACTTTCCCTGTTTGATACTCTCCCTGTTTGATACTCCCCCTGTTTGATACTCCCCCTGCTTGATACTCCCCCTGCTTGATACTCTCCCTGTTTGGTACTCTCCCTGCTTGATACTCTCCCTGCTTGATACTCTCCCTGCTTTGATACTCTCCCTGTTCAATACTCTCCCTGCTCGATATTCCCCCCCTGTTTGATACTCTCCCTGCTTGATACTCCCCCTGCTTGATACTCCCCCTGTTTGATACTCTCCCTGTTTGATACTCTCCCTGCTTGATACTCTCTTTGTTTGATACTCTCCCTGTTTGATACTCTCCCTGCTTGATACTCTCCTTGTTTGATACTCTCCCTGCTTGATACTCTCCTTGTTTGATACTCTCCCTGCTTGATACTCTCCCTGCTTGATACTCTCCCTGCTTGATACTCCCCCTGCTTGATACTCCCCTGCTTGATACTTTCCCTGTTTGATACTCTCCCTGTTTGATACTCCCCCTGTTTGATACTCCCCCTGCTTGATACTCCCCCTGCTTGATACTCCCCCTGTTTGATACTCCCCTGCTTGATACTCTCCCTGCTTGATACTACCCCTGCTTGATACTCCCCCTGCTTGATACTCCCCCTGCTTGATATTCTTCCTGCTTCATGCATCCCTCTGCTCGATACTCTCCTTCTGATGCTCGATACTCTCCCTGCTCGATACTCTCCCTGCTCGATACTCTCCTTCTGATGCTCGATACTCTCCCTGCTCGATACTCTCCCTGCTCGATACTCTCCTTCTGATGCTCGATACTCTCCCTGCTCGATACTCTCCTTCTGATGCTCGATACTCTCCCTGCTCGATACTCTCCCTGCTCGATACTCTCCTTCTGATGCTCGATACTCTCCCTGCTCGATACTCTCCCTGCTCGATACTCTCCTTCTAATGCTCGATACTCTCCCTGCTCGATACTCTCCCTGCTCGATACTCTCCCTGCTCGATACTCTCCTTCTGATGCTCGATACTCTCCCTGCTCGATACTCTCCCTGCTCGATACTCTCCCTGCTCGATACTCTCCCTGCTCGATACTGTCCCTGCTCGATACTCTCCCTGCTCGATACTCTCCCTGCTCGATACTCTCCCTGCTCGATACTCTCCTTCTGATGCTCAATACTCTCCCTGCTCGATACTCTCCTTCTGATGCTCGATACTCTCCCTGCTCGATACTCTCCCTGCTCGATACTCTCCCTCTGACGCTCGATACTCTCCTTCTGATGCTCGATACTCCCTCTGATGCCCAATACTCTTCTTCTGATGCTCGATACTGTCCCTCTGATGCTCGATACTCTCCCTCTGACGCTCGATACTCTCCCTCTGATGCTCGATACTCTCCCTCTGATGCCCAATACTCTCCTTCTGATGCTCGATACTGTCCCTCTGATGCTCGATACTGTCCCTCTGATGCTCGATACTGTCCCTCTGATGCTCGATACTCTCCCTGCTCGATACTGACCCTCTGATGCTCGATACTCTCCCTGGTCGATACTGTCCCTCTGATGCTCGATACTCTCCCTGCTCGATACTGTCCCTCTGATGCTCGATACTCTCCCTGCTCGATATTCTCCCTCCTGTACTCGATACTCTTTCTGCTTGATACTCTCCCTGCTCGATATTCTCCCTCCTGTACTCGATACTCTTTCTGCTTGATACTCTCCCTGCTCGATATTCTCCCTCCCACGCTCAATACTTTTCCTATCCGATACTCTCTCTCCCATGCTCGATACTTCTCCTGCTCAATACTCCCCCTCACATGCTTGATACTCCCCTTGCTCGGTACTCTCCCTACTCGATTATTATTCTCCCCGCTCGGTACTCTCTCTCTCTCGATCTCCCCTGCTCCATACTCTCCCTGTTCCATACTTCCCCTGCTCGATACTCCCAATGTTCGTTACTCTCCCTGCTCCATACTCTTACGTGGTTGATACTCTCCTGCTCCATACTCTGTGCTCGAGCAGGTGGAGTTCAAGCAAATACGAACCACCACCCCACCCACCACACACACACCCACACACACACACCCACACACACACACCCCCCCCCCCACACCCCCCCCCCCCACACACACACACACACACACACACACACACACACACACACACACACACACACACACAGAGCTGACAGTCACTGTGATTCAAATTTCAAATGGTCTTTGTGAAGCGTGAACAAATGATAAAGAATAAATGCACAAAACTTGTGCTGACTGTATCATGAAATGAAATGTAGGTTGTGGTGCAGACATGAAGAAGTGGTCACCGATGGAACTTGTTAAAGAAAAAAAAAAGGTATAAATTGACTTTGCACAAGTCAAAAATTGTTCCAGATTGCGTTTTTGTTCTTTTACTGCCGTCCCTTTCTATATCGCTCTTCTTGTTCATGGTACAAAGACTTTGATGACGACAAAAGGTTTTGATGACGATCAAATTTGATGACGATTTTGATGATGACATAAGGCCTAATTGAAACAATGAATCTGGATCTGGATCTGGATAATTTACGCTGCAGGAGCCTTTTCAGGCTATCGTCGCAGCGGGTGGTAGGAGCGCATGGCTTGATTTGAATAAGTAGTCCTCATTTATTTTATGTTATTTTTTTACTATAATAACTTAATTTTTCTGATTTATTTATTTATGAGTGAAAATAACTAATTTAAGTGGTGTTTCAACTACAGTTTCTCTTGAGTTTATAGAACATGACGTTTAGTTTCTTTGCTGTGTCCGACTGGGTGGGGTGGGTGTAGGGGGGGGGGGGGGGAACTACTCTGCCCCAACGGACACCCCGAGTTCAACTCAAAGATGTCCTGTTTCGGCGCTGCATCTCCCTAGTCGGGTGGGGGGATGGGGGAGGGGGTGGGGCTGGAGGGGGGGGCTGGGGGGGGGGCTGGGGGGGGGGCTGATTTATTTATGGGAGGCAGCTGGGGCCGCTCTGCCTAGTGCTGCAGAAAATGCGGCGACGGAGCGTGCCTGCACTACCTCCTCCTCCAGCTTGTTCCAGTCTTCAACAATCCTTGTGAAGAAAGAGCATCCATACTGCTCTGTCCTTGTCTGGGGGACTTTGTAGCCACGGCTGTTGCTACATGCGTGTTTGGCGATGATGTTTGTTGCCACGTGGTCTGCATAGGTCTTCATTTTGAGTTTCCTTTTGGTCTTATCCACTGGGGTCAGGTATTTTTCTGGTGGTAGGGCTGGAACCTGACCTTCTGTTATTTTATATAGTGTTACCAGCCTTTGGTGTGTCCTTCGCTGCTGCAGAGAGGGCAGACCAAGCTCTTGGAGCATCCTGGTGACGCACCCTGGTTTTTGGGACTTGTAGTCTTGCTTTATGAAGCGTGCTGCCCTTCTCTGTACTCTCTCCAGTCTATCCTGATCTTTTGCCAAGTACGGGTCCCATACAGTGGCTCCATACTCCAGGGCAGACCGCACTAGAGAGATGTAGGCTGTACGGCGGCACTCTTGGGGACAGCTGCCCAAGTTACGACGGAGGAATCCTAGTGTAGTGTTTGCCCTCTTGCAGATGTTTGTTATGTGCGTGGACCACTTTAAATCTGCCGATATTTGTACTCCCAGGTATGGATTTTGCTCTACATGTTGGAGGATCTCCTCATCAAGCTTGTAGTAGAAGGATGAGCGGTTTTTGGTTGGTAGGACGTAACATTTTTTGGCATTAAACCGCATTCCCCATTTTTTCGCCCATTCCTCCAGCTTGGTGAGGTCTCCTTGGAGCAAGGTATGGTCCTGGAACTGGCATATCTCCCGGTACAGTAAGCAGTCATCTGCGAACAGCCGTACTTTTGATGTACTGCTCACGACCTCAGGCAAGTCATTGATGTAGCACAAGAAGAGTAAGGGACCAAGAACTGTGCCTTGGGGTACACCAGACATAACGGCTGTTTCTTCTGAGGTTTCCCCTTCTAGGACCACTCTCATCGTTCTTTGTGTCAGGAACTTTTCAATCCACCTGTGGACTGGGCCTGCTATCCCGTAGTGTTGCAGTTTGTGGAGGAGCTTTTTATGAGGTACAGTATCAAAGGCCTTACTGAAGTCCAAGATCACAACATCTGTTTGCATTCCTTCGTCATTTGACTTTAGTAGGTCGTGCATAGTTGTGAGCAGCTGCGTTTCACAGGAAAATCCTTTCCTGAAGCCGTGATTTTTATCGGTAAGGATTTGATGCTTGTCCAGGTGTTCTCGGATATGGTGGCTGATGACATGTTCTAAGATCTTACACGCCACAGATGTAAGGGACACTGGGCGATAATTTTCAGGTCTGTTTTGGTCTCCTTTTTTGAATATGCAACTTATGTTTGCAGTCAACCAGTCTTCAGGAAGCTGACCAGTGTCCATTGAGTGGTTGTAAATGCAGGTCAGGGGTGCTGCTAGGATGTCAGCGCAGTTTTTTAAGACTCTGCTGGGGACTTTATCTGGACCACTAGCTTTAGATGGGTTTAGGTTTCGCAACAGTTTTGCTACACCTTCCTCTCTGATCGTGAGTTTGTTTATTTGTGGCTGTTTGGGGCCATCCATTTGTGGTGTGGGGAGCCATCATCTGTGGTGAAGACAGAGCGGAACTGATTTAGTAGGATGTTTGCCTTGGTTTCGCTGTCACTGACCAGGTTTGTTCCTTCCTTTAGTGGGGCCACGCCGATATTATCCTGTCTTCTAGATTTGATGTATTTCCAGAAGGGTTTACTATTGTTTTCCTTCAGTCCATTCTCAATGATGTTGTTTATGTAGTTTTGTTCTGCTTTCCTCATGGCTCTTCTACATTCTTTTTGGCAGAATTTATAATTGGTCCAGTTGTTGCTTTTCTTTGCCCTCTTATGGAGTCTGATCTTACGCCTCAGTAGTTTCTTTATGTCTCTGGACATCCAAGGGAGATCATCATTGTTGCGTCTTAGAATGGACGGGACATGCTTCTCTACAGCAGAAAGAATAGCCTCCTTGAATGCTACCCACAGGCTGTTCACGTGATCTCCTTTTTCTTTCATAGAGTAGACCTTCTCTTTGAGCCCACTTAGGTCCCTGCCCATCTCGTCCCAGTTTGCTTTGGAGAAGAGGTGACATTTTCTTGGTTTTTCTTTTGTCCTACATGGTCTGGTGTCGAAATCCGCAATCACGGCATCATGATCGGAGCACCCAGGGATGGAAGCGGTGTGCTTTGCCAAGTATGGATTTGTACAAAAGAGCAAATCGAGCGTATTTCCAAGCCTTGTGGGTTGGTTGTGGATTTGCGTCAGCTGGGCGTTGATAGTTATGTCCACCAGTTCTTCCTGTACAGCTCGGTCTGGTGCTCCAGCAGGTACTGTACATGTTTCCCAGTTGATGTCAGGACAGTTGAAATCCCCCGCTAGGAGGACCTGTCCACCTCGTTTGTTCTTGCTGATCTTGGTCAGAATACGGTCAAGTTGTTCAAGGTCTGCCTGTGATCTGTCCGGCATATAAAAACAGCCCACGAGAAGATCTCGGTTTCTTTTAGCTGAATCTTGGCCCATATTGTCTCGCAATCACCTTCCAACTTCGTGTCATCAGTTGATATCAATGACTTGTGGACTAATATGAATGCACCTCCTCCAAGGGTCCCGCGGTCCTTCCTATAAACTTCATACGTCTTTGGAAACACTTCTGCCGACAGATTGTTTTCTTGTAACCAAGATTCTGTGTCACAGACTATGTCAGGTTTAATATAGTCAAGAAGTGCCGCAAACTCTGCTCTTTTGTTTACGATACTTTGGCAGTTTTATATTTAGGAGCCTTAGGTTTTGTTTCCTTGGAAGGTTGTAGATGTTTGTGCTGCTACTGTCATTTCTTGATGACGT
>CM060315.1:68386732-68389232 GCA_030674185.1 Monoplex corrugatus | reverse complement strand
GGCTTCATGAAGTTGCTTTGAGTCAGTGTGTCCGGAGGTGACTGATCAATACTACTACTACTACTACTACTACTACTACTACTACTAACAATAATAATGTTGCCAGTACTAGTGTTTACTGCTGCTGTTGCTGTTGCTAAAACTTGTGTGCGTACCATTACTACCACTCGTTTTTCTGCTATAATGACGGGCGCTATGAACTAATGGTCATGACACTAGTCTTGCAACTCGAAGGTCTGGGTTCAAACCTGCCTGAGTGTCTCCCACTTGGTGGCTTCGATCTCCCATGGCAGCATGTCTGCAGACCTGTTTGTGCCCAAACCCTCTTGGTGTGCTCACGCTCGCAGAGCATCAAATATGTACTTTAAAGATCCTGTAAGCCATATCAGAGCTCGTCTGCGCTAGAAACATGAACGAAACACTGCGGGTCACTGTGGGATACCAGGACGAAAAGACAGCTAGCAAAAAAGAGGAGCATTTGAAGACAAACCAGACAACAGCATCAGAAGAGAAGCATCATCAGATCACTCCTAGGAATGACTGCCCACAATCATCAGATCGCTCCTACGAATGACTGCCCATCTTCAGATCATTCCTAGGAACGACTGCCCATCATCAGATCACTCCTAGGAACGACTGCCCACAATCATCAGATCACTCCTAGGAACAACTGCCCATCATCAGATCACTCCTAGGAATGACTGCACACAATCATCAGATCACTCCTAGGAAGGACTGCACACAATCATCAGATCACTCCTAGGAATGACTGCACACAATCATCAGATCACTCCTAGGAACAACTGTCCATCATCAGATCACTCCTAGGAATGACTGCACACAATCATCAGATCACTCCTAGGAATGAGTGCACACAATCATCAGATCACTCCTAGGAACAACTGTCCATCATCAGATCACTCCTAGGAATGACTGCTCATCATCAGATCACTGCTAGGAACGACTGCCCATCATCAGATCACTCCTAGGAATGACTGCACACAATCATCAGATCACTCCTAGGAATGACTGCTCATCATCAGATCACTCCTAGGAACGACTGCCCATCATCAGATCACTCCTAGGAATGACTGCCCATCATCAGATCACTCCTAGGAGTGACTGCCCACAATCATCAGATCACTCCTACGAACGACTGCCCATCATCAGATCACTGCTAGGAATGACTGCCCACAATCATAGGATCACTGCTAGGAATGACTGCCCACAATCATAGGATCACTGCTAGGAATGACTGCCCACAATCATAGGATCACTGCTAGGAATGACTGCGCACAATCATAGGATCACTGCTAGGAATGACTGCCCACAATCATAGGATCACTGCTAGGAATGACTGCCACAATCATCAGATCACTCCTAGGAATGACTGCCCACAATCATAGGATCACTCCTAGGAATGACTGCCACAATCATCAGATCACTCCTAGAATGACTGCCACAATCATAGGATCACTCCTAGGAATGACTGTCCATCATCAGATCACTCCTAGGAATGACTGCCACAATCATAGGATCACTCCTAGGAATGACTGCCCATCATCAGATCACTCCTAGGAATGACTGCCATCATCAGATCACTCCTAGGAATGACTGTCCATCATCAGATCACTCCTAGGAATGACTGCCCATCATCAGATCACTCCTACGAATGACTGTCCCATCATCAGATCACTCCTAGAATGACTGCCCATCATCAGATCACTCCTAGGAAGACTGTCCCATCATCAGATCACTCCTAGGAATGACTGCCCATCATCAGATCACTCCTAGGAATGACTGTCCCATCATCAGATCACTCCTAGGAACACTGCTCCATCATCAGATCACTCCTAGGAATGACTGCCATCATCAGATCACTCCTAGGAACAACTGTCCATCATCAGATCACTCCTAGGAATGACTGTCCCATCATCAGATCACTCCTAGGAAAGACTGCCCACCCATCAGATCACTCCTAGGAATGACTGTCCCATCATCAGATCACTCCTAGGAATGACTGCCCATCATCAGATCACTCCTAGGAATGACTGCCCATCATCCTGATGCCCCATCATCAGATCACTCCTAGGAATGACTGCCCATCATCACTGCCCATCATCAGATCACTCCTAGGAATGACTGCCCATCATCACTGCCCATCATCAGATCACTCCTAGGAATGACAGCCATCCTCTATCCAAAGAGCAGCAAGAGATCCTGGTGAGGCTCCACACCGGCCATGACCGGCTCAAGGCGCTAATGAACCACAAGTTCAAACTGACGCTTTCGCCAACCCGTCCAACCCTGCGGTCAAAAGGGGCGCAGATTATTATTGACCACACACGGCAACGATGTCGCCTGTCTCCAGGGGGAGCGACAGAAAACATGGCCGGCTACGATTCCTGCTGATTGCCAAGTTTCATGGCAGCTGGCAGGAACGGAGGAGGTGGGGTGGGGTGGGGTGGGGTGGGGACACCACATTCATTACAGATTTGGC
>CM060315.1:68379232-68384232 GCA_030674185.1 Monoplex corrugatus | reverse complement strand
GCTTTTAATAGTAGATGTAGTTTCGTTGATCAAGTACGCTTTTTAATAGTAGATGTAGTTTCGTTGATCAAGTACGCTTTTAATAGTAGATGTAGTTTCGTTGATCAAGTACGCTTTTTAATAGTAGATGTAGTTTCGTTGATCAAGTACGCTTTTTAATAGTAGAAGTAGTTTCGTTGATCAAGTACGCTTTTTAATAGTAGATGTAGTTTCGTTGATCAAGTACGCTTTTTAATAGTAGATGTAGTTTCGTTGATCAAGTACGCTTTTTAATAGTAGAAGTAGTTTCGTTGATCAAGTACGCTTTTTAATAGTAGAATAGTTTCGTTGATCAAGTACGCTTTTTAATGGTAGAAGTAGTTTCGTTGATCAAGTACGCTTTTTAATAGTAAGAAGTAGTTTCGTTGATCAAGTACGCTTTTTAATAGTAGATTAGTTTCGTTGATCAAGTACGCTTTTTAATAGAGAAGTAGTTTCGTTGATCAAGTACGCTTTTTAATAGTAGATATAGTTTCGTTGATCAAGTACGCTTTTTAATGTAGAAGTAGTTTCGTTGATCAAGTACGCTTTTTAATAGTAGATATAGTTTCGTTGATCAAGTACGCTTTTTAATAGAAGAAGTAGTTTCGTTGATCAAGTACGCTTTTTAATAGTAGATATAGTTTCGTTGATCAAGTACGCTTTTTAATAGAAGAAGTAGTTTCGTTGATCAAGTACGCTTTTTAATAGAAGAAGTAGTTTCGTTGATCAAGTACGCTTTTTAATAGAAGAAGTAGTTTCGTTGATCAAGTACGCTTTTTAATAGAAGAAGTAGTTTCGTTGATCAAGTACGCTTTTTAATGGTAGAAGTAGTTTCGTTGATCAAGTACGCTTTTTAATAGTAGATGTAGTTTCGTTGATCAAGTACGCTTTTTAATAGTAGAAGTAGTTTCGTTGATCAAGTACGCTTTTTAATAGTAGAAGTAGTTTCGTTGATCAAGTACGCTTTTTAATAGTAGAAGTAGTTTCGTTGATCAAGTACGCTTTCTTATTGTTTTCGTGTTTTGGCTACCTTTTGTTTGAATACTGACAGTGACATTGATCAGACTGTAATTACTTTGGTTTTCTCCTATGGACATTAACCCTTGACTTCCGCATCCCATCCACCAACTGCAAAAACTTAACCCTTTACTCTTTCCCTATCTACCAGCTTCCTACTGGTGACTCCCTCGGCCTATCTACCTGTTTCATGCAGGAAGTTGGTGGATAGGGTGAGCGATGTCAAAGGGTTAATAAGTTTATACTTTGCGAGCTTGGTTGACAATGCAGATGGCGGTGGACAGGGCGCGGGAATCAAATGGTTAATGAGGTGCCATCCGACAGCCACCACCCTCACCATAACCAGCACCACCCACCTCCTTGTCCTCCTTCTCCCGTTCTCCTGCAATGTAATCTTCTCCGATCCCCCTACCCCCCCCCCAAACTCTCCCTCTCATTGCATATATCCATCCCCACCCCTACCCCTCCCGCCCCTTTGGATTTTTGTGTCATATATCAGGCGTTCTCCCCCAATCTCTCCTTGTTCTCGTTTCGTTAGTCAATAGTTTCCTTCTCTGCTCGCCCCAATTAACTGCTGAAACTCCGCTTTTATGACCGTCTCTTGCCCGCCAAATGTTTTCTTTTTCTTTCATTCTCCGTGTCCTTTCATTTCTCTCTTTTTCCTCCGCAGCCTTATAGAAAAGAAGATTGTTTCACAACAACCGGGAACAGATGTGAGTCTGTGTGTCTCTGCGACTAAAGTGTATTGACAAGGTATCCTCACTTGTTTCTGGAGAGACCTTTATTGAATGTGGTTCATAAATGTAGACTGTTAATTTAAAGAGTCATGAACGCGTTAAGTTTGGAACTCCTCATGGCGTCAAGGTCACACGGTAACCCTTCTCCGCCCCCCCCCCACCCCTCGTCCCCCCCCCCCAAAAAAGTCCTTAAAATCAGAACCTTGGTGGGAAGGTACGTGAACAGTATTTTCTCAGCAACCTCCGACAATAACTTACGGTCTGTTTTCACTCCTGTAACACTTTAACGTTGCTCATAACAGTCTATCGTTATTCATAACACTCTACCGTTGTTCATAACACTCTACCATTGTTCATAACAGTCTACCGTTCTTCATAACACTACCATTGTTCACAGCAATCTACCGTTGTTCATAACACTCTACCGTTGTTCATAACACTCTACCGTTGTTCATAACACTCTACCGTTGTTCATAACACTCTACCGTTGTTCACAGCAGTCTGCCGTTGTTCATAACAGTCTACTGTTGTTCATAACAGACTACCGTTATTCATATCAGACTACCGTTGTTCATAACAGTCTGCCGTTGTTCATAACAGACTACCGTTGTTCATAACAGTCTACCGTTGTTCATAACAGTCTACCGTTGTTCATAATAGTCGACCGTTGTTCATAGCAGACTACCGTTGTTCATAACAGTCTACAGTTGTTCATAACACTCTACCGTTGTTCATAACACTTTACTATTGTTCATAACACTCTACCGTTGTTCATAACACTCTACCGTTGTTCATAACAGTCTACCATTGTTCATAACACTCTACCGTTGTTCATAACACTTTACTATTGTTCATAACACTCTAACCGTTGTTCATAACACTCTACCGTTGTTCATAACAGTCTACCATTGTTCATAACACTCTACCGTTTTCATAACGCTCTACCGTTGTTCATAACAGACTACCGTTGTTAATAGCAGTCTGCCGTTGTTCATAACACTCTACCGTTGTTCATAGCAGTCTACCGTTGTTCATAACACTTTACCATTGTTCATAACACTCTACCATTGTTTCATAACACTCTACCGTTATTCCTAACAGTCTACCATTGTTCATAACACTCTACCGTTGTTCATAACAGTCTACCGTTGTTCATAACAGTTTAACCGTTTGTTCATAGCAGTCTACCGTTGTTCATAACAGTCTACCGTTGTTCATAACACTCTACCGTTTTCATAACGCTCTACCGTTGTTCATAAGCAGTCTACCGTTGTTCATAGCAGTCTACCGTTGTTCATAACACTCTACCGTTGTTCATAACACTCTAGCCGTTGTTCATAACTCTACCGTTGTTCATAACACTCTACCGTTGTTCATAACACTCTACCGTTGTTCATAACACTCTACCGTTGTTCATAAGTCTACCGTTGTTCATAACACTCTACTGTTGTTCATAAGTCTACCGTTGTTCATAACACTCTACCGTTGTTCATAACACTCTACCGTTGTTCATAACTCTACCGTTGTTCATAACACTCTACCGTTGTTCATAATAGTCTACCGTTGTTCATAAGTCCACCGTTGTTCATAACAGTCTACCGTTGTTCATAACAGTCTACCGTTGTTCATAACAGTCTACCGTTGTTCATAACACTCTACCGTTGTTCATAACACTCTACCGTTGTTCATAAACTCTACCGTTGTTCATAGCAGTCTAACCGTTGTTCATAGCACTCTACCGTTGTTCATAACAGACTACCGTTGTTCATAGCAGTCTACCGTTGTTCATAACTGTCTACCGTTGTTCATAACAGACCACCGTTGTTCATAGCAGTTACCGTTGTTCATAACCGACTACCGATGTTCATAAGTCTACCGTTCTTCATAACAGTCTGTCGTTTTTCATAGCACTCTACCATTCTTCATAACAGTCTACCATTGTTCATAACAGTCTGCCGTTGTTCATAACAGTCTATCGTTGTTCATAACACTCTACCGTTTTCATAACGCTCTACCGTTGTTCATAACAGTCTACCGTTGTTCATAACAGTCTACCGTTGTTCATAGCAGTCTTCCGTTGTTCATATCAGTCTACCGTTGTCATAGCAGTCTACCGTTGTTCATAACAGTCTACCGTTGTTCATAACAGACTACCGACGTTCATAGCAGTATGCCGTTGTTCATAACAGTCTACCGTTGTTCATAAGTCTAACCGTTGCTCATAACAGTCTACCGTTGTTCATAGCAGTCTACCGTTGTTCATAGCAGTCTTCCGTTGTTCATATCAGTCTTCCGTTGTTCATAACAGTCTACTGTTGTTCATAACACTCTACCATTGTTCATAGTAGTCTACCGTTGTTCATAAGTCTACCGTTGTTCATAGCAGTCTGCTGTTGTTCATAGCAGACTGCCGTTGTTCATAACAGTCTACCGTTGTTCAAAACACTTTACCATTGTTCATAACATTCTACCGTTGTTCATAACACTCTACCGTTGTTCATAACAGACTACCGTTGTTCATAGCAGTCTTCGCTGTTCATATCAGTCTTCCGTTGTTCATAGCAGTCTTCCGTTGTTCATAGCAGTCTACCGTTGTTCATAACAGTTTACCGTTGTTCACAGCAGTCTACCGTTGTTCATAACAGTTTACCGTTGTTCACAGCAGTTTACAGTTGTTCATAACAGTCTACCGTTGTTCATAACAGTTTACCGTTGTTGATAACAGTCTGTCGTTGTTCATAACAGTCTGTCGTTGTTCATAACAGACTACCGTTGTTCATAACAGACTACCGTTGTTCATAACAGACTACTGTTGTTCAAGTCTATCGTTGTTCATAATAGTCTACCGTTGTTCATAACAAGACTACCGTTGCTCATAACAGACTACCGTTGTTCATAGCAGTCTGCCGTTGTTCATAACAGACTACCGTTGTTCATAACAGTCTACCGTTGCTCATAACAGACTACCGTTGCTCATAACAGACTACCGTTGTTCATAACAGACTACCGTTGCTCATAACAGACTACCGTTGTTCATAACAGACTACCGTTGCTCATAACAGACTACCGTTGTTCATAGCAGTCTGCCGTTGTTCATAACAGACTACCGTTGTTCATAAGTCTATCGTTGTTCAAAACAGACTACCGTTGTTCATAACAGACTATCGTTGTTCATAACAGACTACCGTTGTTAATAGCAGTCTGCCGTTGTTCATAACAGACTAC
>CM060315.1:68341732-68346732 GCA_030674185.1 Monoplex corrugatus | reverse complement strand
CCAGCGAGCGACAAATTGAAAGTGGAACTGTCCACGATGTATTATGTATGATATGGCTGTCAAACTTGTCGAATCAGCACGTACGCGATCCGTTAATCCTGAGAGGCAAATACCACAGGGTAGAACCAGTGTTGACCCACAACAAGATTACACGTTAAGAATGCAGGTAACGAAACACCCTCCTCAAGAACAAAATCAACACGGCACCCGCACCTCGACCGTACCACCCGGGATAAAAACTGGCCTAATCTGTGAACAGAGACTATCATTGTCAGGAACAACGTGAAAGTCTGTATACAAAAGTCGCTGTAAGTAGATAAGACACGTGGCTTCAATGATTGTCTAGAGATCAATCAAGCTTCGCTGTCAGGGCTGTAGTACAGGGGTGGATTGCTGTGCCAGTATTTAGCGGTACAGGTGCTGTGCCTCACCTGGGGGGGATGATTCAGCCCTGCCGGAAACGCTTGGTTAAGTACTAAATGCTTTAAGTACTGACTGGGTCCTTGGCGACTTTGGAGGTCCCCTTTCTGACCACCACAGATGTCGTTGCCTGACTAATTCAATGTTTGGACTTTCCAGCTACGTCTAATTACCACCCCCGCTCTGAACTTCAGAGTTGGACTACCCCGGCCAGTCGCTTGACGTTTTATAGCGGGGTCAAGTCCAATTGTGAACTTTCCGCGTGTCTAGTTACGACCTTCACTCTCACAGTCTACAGCTTGTTCATACTGTCTGTCCACTTTAGCGATCTGAAAGTGTTGGATTGGGAACAAGGATTGGACTGGTGTGTGTTGTGTGTGTGTGTGGTGTGTGTGTAGGGAGGGGTTGAAGGATGGAGGGTGGAGGAGGAGAAACTTTATCTTTCTGTCTGTATGTCTGTCTGTCTATCTATGTGTGTGTGTGTTTGAGAGAGAGAGAGAGAGAGAGTGTGGGGTTGTGTGTGTGTGTGTGTGTGTGTGTGTGTGTGTGTGGTGTGTGTGTGTGTGTGTGTATGTGTGTGTGCGTGCGTGCGAGCGCGCGCGCGACTCGCGTTTGGAAGAGAATGTGGTTTGTGAGTGCGTGTTGTTGTCGTCGTTTGTTTGTTTGTTTGTCTGTTGTTCTTTGCAGTGGTGATGGTAGTTGTGTCTGTGTCTGTTTCTGTTTGTGTATGTATGCAGGCCCCTTTGCGGTTTGTCGAATGGAAATTACACTTGTGAACATGTGTGTGTGCGCGCGTCTGTGAATGTTTGTGTTTGTGCGCGCGTGTGTATGTGATACTAGGTACAGTATACGTGTATGTCGGCGCACGCGTGTGTGCGTTTGTGTGTATGTATGTGAATGTGTGTGCTTGTACGATCATACCACAGAGACAGAAACACACAGAAGAATGTGAGAGAGAGACAGGTGTGTGTATAGTCTGAGTGAATGTGTGTGTGTGTGTGTGTGTGTGTGTGTGTGTGTGTGTGTGTGTGTGTGTGTGTGTGTGTGTGTGTGTGTGTGGGTGTGGGTGTGTGTGGGTGTGAGTGAGTGAGTGAGTGAGTGTGTATGTGTATGTATGCGTATGTATGTCTGCGTATATATCCATGTGTATGTGTGTGAGTGAGTGTGTGTGTGTGTGTATGTATGTATGCGTGTATGTATATATAAACGTGTGTGTGTGTGTGCGTGTGTGTGTGTGTGTGTGTGTGTGTGTCTGTGTGTGTGTGTGTCTGTGTCTGTGTCTGTGTCTGTGTGTCCATGTTTGTGTGTGGGCGTATACCCCCATCGGGTCGGTCACTGCTATAGTCCAATGAAGAGATAATGTAGCGTTTCAAAGGTTAACCAGCACACAGGAAATGAGCTGTACAAGCTGAGTGTGTGAAAAACTCAAAAAGCCACAGAGACGGAGGAGGGGGACAGGCAAGGACATAAACAGGCACAAAGAGAGAGGGGGAGGGAGAGAGAAGGGGAGGGAGAGAGAGGGACAGGGAGTGAGATGGAGAGAGAAGAGAGAAAGAAAAAGACAGACAGACAGACAGACGGACGGACAGCAGAGAGGCAAAGAGAGAGAGAGAAAGAGAGAGAAAGAGTGTGTGTGTGTGCGTGTGTGTGTATGTGAGAGAGAGAGACAGACAGAGACAGAGAGAGAGACAGTGAGAGATACAGACAGACAGAGACAGAGAGAGTGTGTGAGAGAGAGATAGACAGAGAGAGAGAGAGAGAGTGAGAGAGAGACAGACAGACGAAAACAGAGACAGAGATTGACACATGGTTTATTGTGAAGGCCACCGACCCTGCACAAACCAGGGATTTGAGGAAGAGGATTAAGTAAACATTGTTTGTTTGCACGATAATTTTCATACATCATCCATTTTTTTTTTGGTTTCGGCTTGTCATAGAGCATTGTCTAAAACAGGTTTTGTTAACTCGTTAACAACATCATCTCATGCTTTCAAGCATAAAAATTAATATAAACATTGCCGATGTTCTAGAACGTTCCAAGTTGTTATGTTACACTTTTAAGACCGTACTCCGTCAGTCTTCAGAGCTATTAAGTTCCAGTGATTCCTTGTAGATGCTTATTTCTGATGTCTTTTTATAAACCGGACAATGAAACAGGAAATGGGATTATCTTTTAAAATTTGGGACAAAAGGGTCAGGTTTTTGTTTGTTTGTTTGTTTGTTTGTTTGTTTGTTTGTTTGTTTGTTTTCGAGCATAATTTTCTGTTAAAAATCATGAAGACCAGGCTTGATGAAAACTAAATGTTCTATCTAGAACACCGGACTGACTATCTGAGGTATAACCATGTTCCACTGAACACAAACAAAGAAACAACAACAAAAAACCACCACCACCAATAACAAAAACACCCACTTCATTCACGCCTAATCTAAATCTGAACTAAGTGTGACCGCGCGCGTTCAAGCAAACAGGAACCAGAAAAACATAAATATAGAACCAGAACGCGTATTTTATTACAACCGGACAAGACAGCCGCAAATATTAGGTCAACTGGCCTTTGTCAAGCGTAAATGTAAGGCAAGAAATTAAAAGTGAAACAACAAACTAAAAAATTAGAGAAAAATAACGCAAAATTCTCTGTTACGTTTATCTTTGGCTTGGCCGAAAATCTCCACGTAAATCCGAGTTAAAAACAACAACAACAACAACAAAAACAAAAAAAAACGAAATGTCTTAAAAGTGACGTCATTTTCTTCATGTACTTCTCGGATTGGTAGAGTGATCTCAACTGACGATAGGAAGAAAAGCTGTGAAAGAGAAAGAGACGGTGGGAAAAAGAAATCAGTATTCGGGATGTTTTACGGCCCAGAGCCCCTCATGAAGAGGCAGGTATGCAAAAAAAAAAAAAAAAAAAAAAAAAATTATAATAATAATAAAATAACAACATAATAATTTTGATTACAACAATACATTGCAAATAACTACAAAATATTCTAATAATAAATCTCATGAAAAATTAATTACCAATATTATGAAACAGCTATTTCTCTGAATTTCAAAAGCTTTATACAAGAACAATAGGAGCTGACTCTCTCTCTCTCTCTCTCTCTCTCTCTCTCTCTCTCTCTCTCTCTCTCTCTCTTGTGAGTGTGTGTGTGTGTGTGTGTGTGTGTGTGTGTGTGTGTGTGTGTGTGTGTGTGTTCGCGCTCGCGCGCGTGTGTATGCGTGCGTAGGACATGATGTTTTTCATTTAGCTTGAGAGAGCTGACACATGGTTTATCGTGAAGGCCACCAATCCTCACACAAACCAGGGATTGTGGGGGCAGAGTTATATTGTTAATGTACACAATACTGTTCAACTGTCATCCGTTTTATTGTAAGAATGTACATAAAATTTCAGATTGTTGCCTCATCTCAAAGCTTTAAAGCACAGAATATGAACATCGACAAGTGATTTTCTGGATTGTTCTCAATTGTAAAACTGTAGGACCGTTGTCAAGAAGAGAGAAAGAAGGGCGGGGGACGGGAGGTGGGGGTGGCAGACATACAATGAGATGCACAAACAAGGACAATAAGAAGAAACGGAAAATGAACCCATCAAGTTATGTGAATTTCACTTGTAACATTGTAAGGAGTCATCGGAACCTCTGCCGACGCCTCAACAGGAACAAACAGTTGATGAGATGGTATGAATGATAAAAGGCGGCTTCTCCGTCCAAATGATGGCCACAATCTCATATCACAGGAAGCGAAACTTCAGCCACGTCATTTCCGCTTCCCGTCTCCCAGTATTGTCAGAGAAAGAGAAACTCATAATGTACTTGCCTGCTTGTGTGGTTATGTGTTCATTACCGTGTATGATATCATTCCCTGCGTATGTTGTTGGATGGATGGATGGATGGATGGATGGATGGATGGATGGATGATGATTATCTATTATTTCTCTGTTTGTTGTTCTGTCTGTCCTAGTGTGTGTATAGCAGAGTATATCAAATTCAAATACCATATTCTGCTTTGATGATCTTTGTTTTGTCCTCTTTTATAAAAGCACACACTCACAAAAACTCGGCTCTTGTTGTAACTTGTATTGGGCTTACCTCTTTTTCCTCTGCTTTCTTCACCCTACTGTGCATATTGTAGTCGTATGATAGTTTGACTGAGAATTGTAGTCTGTGGATATACCATCAGTCTGTTTGCAAACCTTGCAGCAGGGTCTGTACATATATATAATCGAAAGCATGAGTCTCTATGTAGGTTTTTGTGCCTGCTTGTCTGTGCGTGCATGCTTGCTTGTGCCCGGTGTGCATGTTTACCTGCCTCTGTCTGTCTGTCTGTCTGTCTGTCTCTTTCTCTCTCTCTCTCTTTCTCTCTCTCTCTTTCTCTTTCTGTCTCTCTCTCTCCCCCTCTGTCTCTCTGTCTTTGTCTTTCTGTTTGTCTGTCTGTCTCTCTTTCTCTCTCTGTCTGTTTGTCTGTCTGTCTGCCTGTCTCTCTCTCTCTCTCTCTCTCTCTCTCTCTCTCTCTCTCTCTCTCATGTGTATGTGTGATTCATTCAGCTACTGATACATTCGACAATACACTG
>CM060315.1:68319232-68336732 GCA_030674185.1 Monoplex corrugatus | reverse complement strand
CTCCCCTCTCTCTCTCTCTCTCTCTCTATCTCCCATGGCACAAAGGTCTGAACCCCTCTCTCTCTCTCTCTCTTTTCCAAGGTACAAAGGTCTGAACCTCTCTCTCTCTCTCTCTCTCTCTCTCTCTCTTCCATGGCACAAAGGTCTGAACCCCCCTCTCTCTCTCTACCTCTCTCTCTCTTCCATGGCACAAAGGTCTGACCCCCCCCTCTCTCTCTCTTTTTTCCAAGGTACAAAGGTCCTAGCCAGTGGATCCAGTCACACAGTGACAGAGATGATAATCTCTGACTGACCTTACGACAGGAAGAGACTTGTCAAGCGTCAGAATCTACTCTATTATCATTCTAAGAAAAACGTCTTTGTGAGTAACTCACAGCTGCGTTTGACTGAGAAGTTACATGTCAGCCCTTATTACCAGAAAAGATCACCGTACCGACAGATCTATCGTATTGTTGCGAGACCCCCAGCACTTAGGCCTACTGCTTTGTAACGACAAACATTGTCAGCTCGTTTCTAATTTCGCTTTAATAATTAAAACAATGATAACAAAAACACACACACACACACAAAAGGGGGAGGGATTTTCATATAAACTGGTGTTGTTTGTTGTTTGTTTGTTTGTTCGTTTGTTTGTTTACTTACTTTTGTGTGTATGTATGTATGTGTGTGTGTGTGTGTGTGTGTGTGTGTGTGTGTGTGTGTGTGTGTGTGTGTGTGTGTGTGTGTGTGTGTGTGTGTGTGTGTGTGTGTTGTGTGTGTGTGTGCATGTTCTTTCGTTCGTTCTCTGATTTAACGTCTTTTCACTATGAATGATATTGAAAGAAAACGTGTAAGCACGGGGGATAAATGGGTAGGGGGGGGGGGGGGATGGGGAACAGATAGGTGACAGAATAAGAGACAAAGTTTGTAAATGGAAGAGGCAAGGTCTTAAGAAAAGACGCATGCGTGAGTAGAGAAATGGAACTTAAACTTCAACACCAACGTCAATAATGTCAAGGAAAATTGAAATAAAAAAAACAACCGTTAATCAACTTATAGAAATGTATTAACAGAACTGTGAATCAACGATTCTGAAATTTCAGCTAACAAAACTTTGTCTGATATTATTTCTTTAAAATGTGTTTCAAGATAGTTTTCTTGTGTAAAACGTCTTTGGTAAAGCAAACAGTGATACATGTACAGTGTGAACTGTTCACCGCATACTATATACATTCGACATTTTTACAATATTTGTTTTCAGAGCGTTTTGTTGAATACGAAAATAAACGGAAACAATCTATCTCAAATGATATTGGGAGGAAAACTGCAATTTTTCACGTGCGTGCGTGCGTGCGTCTGTTGTGTGGGAGTGCATGTGTGTATGTGCGCGTGCGTGCGTGCGTGCTTGTGTGTGTCTGTTGTGTGGGAGTGCATGTGTGTATGTGCGCGTGCGTGCGTGCGTGCGTGCGTGTGTGTGTCTGTTGTGTGGGAGTGCATGTGTGTATGTGCGCGTGCGTGCGTGCGTGTGTGTGTGTGTCTGTTGTGTGGGAGTGCATGTGTGTATGTGCGCGTGCGTGCGTGCGTGCGTGTGTGTGTGTGTCTGTTGTGTGGGAGTGCATGTGTGTATGTGCGCGTGCGTGCGTGCGTGCTTGTGTGTGTGTGTGTGTGTGTACGCGTATGTGTGTGTGTGCGCGCGCGCGCACGCTCACGCGCATGCACACGTGGTCTATGTAGACATCTGCGCACGTGTCATTTACAGCACGGTTTGATGTTTATCGCACACTATCAGTGTCAGACAGGCGGAAAACAACGTTGCCTCATTCTGACCCCGTGAAGTGGCGGGGCCAGGAAATAAACTCTCACTTCGTCCTTCAAGCCGGATTGTGGTTTGCGGATTACCTACACTGCCAAGTACTTGAAACCGAAACAGATTCAGAATACGCAAGCATGGCGGAAGGAAATCCACGGGAAATTCCCCCTTTTCTGCCGACATGGGTTTCTCAGAACGCTTTGCATAACTTAATTAACCACAGACTGCTAAAGGGCATTTCACACCATGCGATTTCAATCGAATGAAAACTCATCGTAAACGATTATTTTGGTCGTTTGAAAATCAGAATTTGGTCGAACGGGTTTCTGATCAATACACACCACTAGCTGAAAGAGTTTGCTGCAAGTGTCATTTCCTTTCGACTGATCAGACGCCACTATCACAAAAGAACAAATGAGCATCCGGTTATTTTGTCATTTGATCTCGGTTTCAAACTGGAAACAAAATGGCGGACAAAGGACACATGCCCGAATTGTAATGAAATGAGGAAACTTACGGACACCTCTCTCAGGAATTATTTCAACTGAGACAAGAAGAGGGACAGTCTCATGCACACTGGCAGAGAAATGGGAAAGGCAGTACGTGCAGCACGTTTCCCATTTTTTGTTCCTTATTACTTTCAGTCCCAATTTGGGTCAATCAGTGAATCACAAAGCTGAGTGAGCCGCGAGCTTGTTCCTCCTAAAGACCTATTATCTTGTTCACAATCTTCTTTTCTAAGACCTCATGTAGGCAGTTGCCAACCTATCTGCAGCTGCCAATGCCAGTCTTGCTATCTGAACCCCAAATTCTGCATCACTATCTAAATCGTCTGGCGGTGATACGTCGTCTGATGATTAAAATATAGTGGAAGATCACGTGGCAGGGAGATATACATCTCATCATCATCATCATCACTCTCATCATCATCATCATCATCATCATCATCATGTGCCCTGCTGCATGGCATTGGCGATCATGGCACTCCACACGAATCTATCCCCTGTCGCTGCGAGTACATCTCCCACCCTTTTTGTCTTCAGCCACCTCGCAAGTCCGTCTAATACAATTATTCTCCTGGGTCTACCTGGTGTTCTCTTTCCCTCCAGCTTTCCAGTTGTGACCAGGTGTTCTAATAGATCACGTGTTTACTTTATATGCAAGCAGGTAGAGGAGACAACTCCGTAGCTTTCAAGCAAGTCGAAACGTCTGTTGAATGCATGCAACCAGTTGTTTCAAACTTTTATGACTCGGCCAGCTGGATCGAACTTTCAATCACATCGTCTGAGTGCTGCGTAACACATAATTATTTGGCTGCTCTTGGGGGAAGTCGTATCTATCTTCGAGCCGCAGTTCTTTGCCGCTGTTCTGAAGATGGTTCGTTGACAAGCTGGCTCATCGATCCCTGTTTATTTAATCGAACTTCATCTTTCAATTCGATTCACTTCGGTTCAGTTCAAAATACTTTAGCTCCTGTAAATGAGAAATCAAATATAGAATACCGCTGTGTGCCAGCAACGATTTTAAAGCACATGAAAATAAATAAAGTCAAAATAAGACACACACTAAGTCAAAATACACACACACACACACACACAACACACACACACACACACACACACACACACACACACACACACACACACACACACACACCGAGTGGCATATCCACACACTTCATGCTTATCTGCAGTAAATCCAAGGGAAACTGACTCACTTGTTAAGGAAGACGACCGACTTCGGCACAGAGCTACTTTTTGTTGGGTTCTACGTCAGTTTTAGTGCACGATAACGGCGGCCTGATGGAGGGTGTTTTTAGCATCGCTCAAAGATATGACTGTTGTTCAAAACTATTTCTCTCACCTTTTGTATTATTCCTCTTTTACACAAAGGCAGGCTCTCGCCTTTTCGGTCACTTCCCTTTCATACAACTGGCACAGACTCTCTTGCCTCTCGCCCATAACCTTATTACACATTTTCAATATTTGTTTCAGTTTTGTTATAAACAACGTACACATAGACAAAGTCAGCATAAATTCAATAAAACTACATGTAATAAAACACCTCAAAACAACGTCGAGACAAATTTAGGACTGATGAAAATGATACTGCTCATTATCTGCGTTCTTTTTCCACTTTAATTTTTTTCTAAAACTGATACGTCCTCGAACATTCAGTTCAGAATTGCGAATAATACAGTTATTTTTCTCCAAATCTACAAGTTTGTAATAACATTGAAAACTCAACGTTATTAGCGTGTATGCTCGTGATCCCTATTTCGTACAGTACAGCAGAGAAATAGCTTGTATTACAAACCATTGCTTATTGTCCTACCAAATTATGACAGAACTGAGAGTTGCCATCTCCTACTGTTATAATTAGTTTGTCTGATCCTTATCCATGATTATCACAGATAGTAATTGTTCTTCCATTCTATAAACAGTTGTTGTCTGTCCTTATCCATGATTATCACAGAATAGGTATTCTGTCTCCCTATCCATTCTATAAAGTTAGTTGTCTGTATCCTTATCCATGATTATCATGAATAGGTAATCTTCTCCTTCCTTATATCCAATGTTCTACAGTATTGTCTGTTCCTTACCATGTTATCACAGAAAAATACGTCTCTGCTCTCCCTACATTCTATACAAACAGTTGTTGTCTTATCTTACCATGTATAACGAACAATTCTGTCTCCTACCATGTCTACAGACAGAACAAATTACATGTCTCCTGTCCATTCCCTACCCATGTATATGACAGAACAAATTGCCTGTCTCCTTACCATTCTACTAGACAGAACAATTACCTGCTCCCTGTCCATCTCCCTACCCATGTATATAGACAGAACAAATTGTCTGCTCCCTGTCCATCTCCCTACCCATGTATATAGACAGAACAAATACCTGTCTCCCTTACTCCATGTCTATAGACAGAACAAATTACCTGTCTCCTGTCCATCTCCCTACCCATGTATATAACAGAACAAATTACTGTCCTCCCATGTCAGAACATACTCTCCTCATCACCTATGTTATAGACAGAACAAATTACCTGTCTCCTGTCCATCTCCCTACCCATGTATATAGACAGAACAATTTACCTGTCTCCTGTCCATCCCCACCATGTATATAGACAGAACAAATTACCTGTCTCCCTGTCCATCTCCCTACCCATGTAT
The DNA here is from genome assembly GCA_030674185.1 of Monoplex corrugatus. Classification (NCBI taxonomy): domain Eukaryota; kingdom Metazoa; phylum Mollusca; class Gastropoda; order Littorinimorpha; family Ranellidae; genus Monoplex; species Monoplex corrugatus. The sequence continues at coordinate 68,331,762 of CM060315.1, read as the reverse complement.
ATAGACAGAACAAATTACCTGTCTCCTTACCCCATGTATATAGACAGAACAAATTACCTGTCTCCCTGTCCATCTCCCTACCCATGTATATAGACAGAACAAATTACCTGTCTCCTGTCCATCTCCCTACCCATGTATATAGACAGAACAATTACCTGTCTCCTGTCCATCTCCTTACCCATGTATAAGACAGAACAAATTACCTGTCTCCCTTACCCATGTATATAGACAGAACAAATTACCTGTCTCTCTGTCCATCTCCCTACCCATGTATATAGACAGAACAAATTACCTGCCTCCCTGTCCATCTCCCTACCCATGTATATAGACAGAACAAATTACCTGTCTCCCTGTCCATCTCCCTACCCATGTATATAGACAGAACAAATTACCTGTCTCCCTACCCATGTATATAGACAGAACAAATTACCTGTCTCACTGTCCATCTCCCTACCCATGTATATAGACAGAACAAATTGTCTGTCTACCTGTCCATCTCCCTACCCATGTATATAGACAGAACAAATTACCTGTCTCCCTGTCCATCTCCCTACCCATGTATATAGACAGAACAAATTGTCTGTCTACCTGTCCATCTCCCTACTCATGTATATAGAAAGAAATTGCCTGTCTCCCTGTCCATCTCCCTACCCATGTATATAGACAGAACAAATTACCTGTCTCCTTACCCATGTCTACAGACAGAACAAATTACCTGTCTCCCTGTCCATCTCCCTACTCATGTATATAGACAGAACAAATTGCCTGTCCCCCTATCTAGTCAACTAGAGCTGACGAATTGCCTGTCCCCTATCTTACTACGGACTGAGCGAATTGCCTGTCTCCCATCTATGTCTACGGACTGAGCGAATTGCCTGTCTCCCATCTTGTCTACGGACTGAGCGAATTGCCTGTCTCCCATCTTGTCTACGGACTCAGAGAATTGCCTGTCTCCCCATCTATGTTTACGGACTGAGCGAATTGCCTGTCTCCCCATCTATGTTACGGACTGAGCGAATTGCCTGTCTCCTCTATGTTCTACGGACTGAGCGAATTGCCTGTCTCTCTATCTGTGTCTACGGACTGAGCGAATTGCCTGTCTCTCTACTGTGTCTACGGACTGAGCGAATTGCCTATCTCCCACTATGTCTACGGACTGAGCGAATTGCCTATCTCCCACTATGTCTACGGACTGAGCGAATTGCCTGTCTCCCTACCTGTGTCTACGGACTGAGCGAATTGCCTGTCTCCCTATCTTGTCTACGGACTGAGCGAATTGCCTGTTCCCTATCTATGTCTACGACAGACGAATTGCCTGTATCCCTACTGTGTCTACGGACAGAGCGAATTGCCTGTCTCCCTATCCCGTGTCTACGGACTGAGCGAATTGCCTGTCTCCCTATCATGTCTACGGACTGAGCGAATTGCCTGTCTCCCTACTTGTCTACGGACTGAGCGAATTGCCTGTCTCCCTATCTGTGTCTACGGACTGAGCGAATTGCCTGTCTCCCTATCATGTCTACGACTAGAGCGAATTGCCTGTCTCCCTATCATATGTCTACGGACTAAGCGAATTGCCTGTCTCCCTATCTATGTCTACAGACTGAGCGAATTGCCTGTCTCCCTATCTTGTCTACAGACTGAGCGAATTGCCTGTCTCCTATCTTCACTGACGAATTGCTGTCTCTCTATCGTGTCTACTGAGCGAATTGCCTGTCTCTCTACCTGTGTCTACGTACAGAGCGAATTGCCTGTCTCCCTATCTATGTCTACGGACAGAGCGAATTGCCTGTCTCCCTATCTGTGTTTACGGACAGAGCCGAATTGCCTGTCTCTCTATCTGTGTTTACGGACAGAGCGAATTGCCTGTCTCCCTATCTATGTCTACGGACAGAGCGAATTGCCTGTCTCCCTATCTGTGTTTACGGACAGAGCGAATTGCCTGTCTCTCTATCTGTGTTTACGGACAGAGCGAATTGCCTGTCTCCCTATCTATGTCTACGGACAGAGCGAATTGCCTGTCTCCCTATCTGTGTTTACGGACAGAGCGAATTGCCTGTCTCTCTGTGTTTACGGACTGAGCGAATTGCCTGTCTCTCTACCTGTGTCTACGTACAGAGCGAATTGCCTGTCTCCCTATCTATGTCTACGTACAGAGCGAATTGCCTGTCTCTCTACCTGTGTCTACGTACAGAGCGAATTGCCTGTCTCCCTATCTATGTCTACGGACAGAGCGAATTGCCTGTCTCTCTATCTGTGTTTACGGACAGAGCGAATGCCTGTCTCTCTATCTGTGTCTACGTACAGAGCGAATTGCCTGTCTCTCTATCTGTGTCTACGTACAGAGCGAATTGCCTGTCTCCCTATCTGTGTTTACGTACAGAGCGAATTGCCTGTCTCCCTATCTGTGTTTACGGACAGAGCGAATTGCCTGTCTCTCTATCTGTGTCTACGTACAGAGCGAATTGCCTGTCTCCCTATCTGTGTTTACGGACAGAGCGAATTGCCTGTCTCTCTATCTGTGTTTACAGACTGAGCGAATTGCCTGTCTCTCTATCTGTGTTTACGTACAGAGCGAATTGCCTGTCTCTCTATCTGTGTTTACGTACAGAGCGAATTGCCTGTCTCTCTATCTGTGTCTACGTACAGAGCGAATTGCCTGTCTCCCTATCTGTGTCTACGTACAGAGCGAATTGCCTTTCTCTCTATCTGTGTTTACGTACAGAGCGAATTGCCTGTCTCTCTATCTGTGTCTACGTACAGAGCGAATTGCCTGTCTCTCTATCTGTGTTTACGTACAGAGCGAATTGCCTGTCTCTCTATCTGTGTCTACGTACAGAGCGAATTGCCTGTCTCTCTATCTGTGTCTACGTACAGAGCGAATTGCCTCTCTCTCTATCTGTGTCTACGTACGAGCGAATTGCCTGTCTCCTATCTGTGTCTACGTACAGAGCGAATTGCCTGTCTCTCTATTGTGTCTACGGACTGAGCGAATTGCCTGTCTCCCTATCTGTGTCTACGTACAGAGCGAATTGCCTGTCTCTCTATCTGTGTCTACGACAGAGCGAATTGCCTGTCTCTCTATCTGTGTCTACGACAGACGAATTGCCTGTCCCTATGTGTCTACGGACTGAGCGAATTGCCTGTCTCCTATCTGTGTCTACGGGCTGAGCGAATTGCCTGTCTCCTATGTCTACGGACTGAGCGAATTGCCTGTCTCCCTATCTGTGTCTACGGACTGAGCGAATCTGTTCCCTATGTTACGGCTGAGCGAATTGCCTGTCTCCCTATCTGTCTACGCAGCGAATTGCCTGTCCTATCTGTGTCTAGGACTGAGCGAATGCTGTTCCTATGTCTACGCCGAATTGCTGTTTGTCTATGGACTGAGCGAATTGCCTGTCTCTCTATCTGTGTCTACAGACAGACGGAAAGCTGTTCTACAGACAAAGAAAGTTGCCTGTTTATGCAGATGATCCACAAAGATCGCAACAACTACTGATTATTTCAATTTCCTTGTCGGCCACCTTGGAGCGGGCCCAACAAGCAGCCTGATCACTGCCGCTTAATATAGCATTGGTGCTATTTTGGGGATAGAGAGCCACACGTGTAGGAGCAGCAAAACACTCAAAAAGAAACAAATGGACAAACAAACAAACTGCATGATCAAGCCATATCGGGAGGGTGGGGTTACCCACCAGAAGGGTGTAGTATCACAAAACGAACATTAAAAAAAAAAAAAAAAGGTAGAGCTCCACTAGCGGTGCGGTACAGCGGGTGGAGAAATTAAACGTTCTGTCTTCTTTGGGAACCGCAGGAGCTATCTATAGTTTGATTTTACGTCATTAGGGGTTGCTCCATAGGGCGGCCTTCTACGCTTTGTGGATTGCTCTCTCTCCTGTCACACTCTCTGCTTTTAGGTCATTTGGGGTTTCTCTCTCTCTCTCTCTCTCTCTCTCTCTCTCTCTCTCTCTCTCTCTCTCTCTCTCTCTCTCTCTCCTGTCACACACTCTGCTTTTACGTCATTAAGGGTTGCTCTCTCTCCTGTCACACTCTCTGCTTTTACGTCATTAGGGGTTGCTCTCTCCTGCCACACTTTCTGCTTTTACGTCATTAGAGGTTGCTCTCTCCTATCACACTCTATGCTCTTATGTCATTAGGGGTTGCTCTCTCCTGTCACGCTCTCTACTTTTACGTCATTAGGGGTTGCTCTCTCTCCTGTCACACTCTCTACTTTTACGTCATTAGGGGTTCCTCTCTCTCCTGTCACACTCTCTGCTCTTACGTCATCAGGGGTTGCTCTCTCCTGTCACACCCTCTCTTCCTCAAGACTTTTTTTTTCTTATTTCTGCCTTCCAAAACATTATTTATCTACATTTCTTCTAGATCTCTCCTTAGCTCCCCCCCCCCCCCCCTATAACGAAGTATGACTGCCTTTAATTAAGACGGGATAAAGAACGGTCATATACGTAACACTCAGCTCCTTCTGCTATGTAGGCAGTTTGTATTAATTTGAATGCTTAGACAGGAAATGCTCGCAGGAAGTGTATGTAGCCTTCGTAAGAAGAAGAAGATGAATACAGATACACTGTACCGGCAGATAATCTCTGAATTATCTCCTTTTTGTGCCATTTCGTTAACCACGTTCTGTGTGATTATTCATCTTGAAAGTTAACTCTGCTGTCAAAGAATTTATCAGCGATGTGTTTCCTAACAGCATCACATGAAACCGAATCTAATTTGACATGAGATGAGGTGTTCAATGGTCAGGATAATTATTTCGTTATGAAAAAAGTGTCAGACGTACGACTCGAGTTTCCTTCAGATCCAGTCATTAGCTCATGTACAACCAAAAATGCGATATGGTTACTCGATGGTTGATCGGTTGGTTTGTTGGTTGGTTAACTAATTGGTGGGTTGTTTGATTATTTGACTGGTTGGTCACCTGCTTATTTGTTTGGCTGACTGGCTGGCTGGTATCACATCTGGTCTTGTCGACAGCACAAAATAACGCGCATCACAGGTGGTAATTTTGTGCTCTAGGGTTTTGGTCAGGGTCCAGGTCTGGCACTGGTATGTCAGGATGAGGATGAAAATGAAACCGACGAGCTTGGATTTTGTTTCAGTATGAACTAAATGTGAACCATAGGAAAATCACAAATGGTTGAGTAGGATGTTTGCGATCTTATCAGTAAAACTACAAACATCAAAGCAAATCATCACAAAGTTAACAGCGAAGAGAGAGAAAGAGAGAGACAAGGAGAGAAAGAAAAAAAAAGAAAAAGAGAGAGAGAGAGAGAAAGAGAGAAAAAGAGAGAGAGAGAGAATCATCCTCCAACCCCAACCCCAACACACATGTTTTAATGAAATAGATCTAAATGGTTATCTAAAAACACATTTTTTTCATAAATAGACATTAAAAGAATCAACGAACACACACACACACACACTACTCTTCGGTCGATATAAAGTAACTTGTCGTTTTTTTTTTTTTTTTTAACGTTTTAAGGGAGATTTAAAGAATGATGCACACAATCTATGACATAAGAGCACAGGTATTGGGGGCGTCGTCATCCCGGCATCACTGGCTTATCATGGGCGGGAAGGAAAGGAAGAGGGAGGGGAAGGGAAGGGAAGGGAAGGGAGAGGGTAGTGATACGAAAGAAGGTTTAAAAGACAGGCACAGAGAGCGAGAGGGAGGGAGAGGGACGGGAGGGGGTAGTGATACGAAAGAAGGTTTAAAAGACAGGCACGGAGAGCGAGAGGGAGGGAGAAACGCGCGATAAAGGTGATAATAACACGTCTTAAAAGTTCGCCGCCATAAGGAAACCAAACCGGATTTATCTCCTCACATGAAGGTTCCTTGTGTTCGCAGATTTCTGCAAAGTGCTGACTGAGTACAGACGATGTTTGTGGTGCTGAGTCAGTAAAAGTGTCGGATGCCTCGAATTTTTCACAGGGCAGTAAATGCTGTGACATCACCCACAGGGAGCGCGGTGCTGCTGGGCTTCAAAACAGACCAGGTTGGGCGGAGACAAGCAACAACAACAAACTGGGCAAATACGCAAATAAATCTTACCGCCAAGCAAAGCAAACAAACCAGAAGCAATGTCAAAGCAACTGATATGCCTGTATAAAGATGAAACGATAACAGGTTTATTGATGATGGGCAGGAAATGGTTATCACCTACAAGAATTTTGTGCTACGGTTTTTGTTTTTGTTTGTTTGTTTTCTTACTGGATCATTGCCGTGTGGCTTGACGATTACTTATTCTGTTTCTTCTGTTTGATCGGTTCTGTTGATTTATTTGTTTATTCCTTTGTTTGTTTGTTTGTTTGTTTTGGGGTGTGGTGTTCTGATAGGGAATGTTTTTGGCAATAACAAAGAAATTCCACAGCGCAATATAAACCTGGCTAAGTGGCTACCGCAAAGGACTAGCATAAATATTTCCACACAGTAGTAAATATGTATGACTCATTCTTTGGTTTAAACAGAATTTTATTCAAGAAAAGAAGAGTCATAAATACAGCAAAGCATGGGCAGGGCATCAAGCAATGGCTTATGTTAGCCCTCCCCAAAAACAATTGACACACTACTGGCTCAAATGTGGGCAACTTGTGAAATTTAAACCAACAAGAAACAAGAAAGAAATGAAGAAAAAAGCTAAAAGCACTACGATCATATCCTTAGCACATTAGGTGAAAGAAAACAATAACAACAAAAATGAACCAAAGCAAGCTAAGCTAAGGAAACAAAAAAAGAAACTCAGAAAAACCCAACAAAGCAGGCAAAAACACCCACATTCTTTCATTTCTTTCCCCGTCTAGTCTCACATCTCGGAAGGTTACTTTCATTCGGTTGGGTTCTGATGTATCCTGAAACACGGGTTAGATGGTCAGTATTACGGAATATGGTCAGGGTCTGATCTCTTTAATTACTGGAAGTAACAAAAATAAAGATATTTCTGCCGTAGTGTCTTGGTCACTGAACAAGAAATAAAAAAAATGGATTTCGTCCTCTAGATGACATCTGCACAAGGGGCATGACAAATCTTGTCTAGGATCAATGGAAAAGTGAAATTTGTGTTTTTGATCTCTGATATATGCCCATTATGAACCTAATAAAAAACATCTCGAATTTTGCCGTTTTTGTTGCCAGCAAAATACGGTTCCAATGTACAACGCTGTCATTGACATTCTGTGAAGAGATCAGCTTCCTCTTTCTTGACATTCTGTGAACAGACTATCTTTCTCTTTCTTGACATTCTGTTAACAGACTATCTTTCTCGTTCTTGACATTCTGTGAGCTGACTATTTTCCTCGTTTTGACATTCTATGGACAGACTATCTTCCTAGTTTTTGACGTTTGTTGAACAGACTATTTTCCTCTTTCTTGAAACTCTGTGAACAGGCTATCTTCCTTGTTCTTGGTATTCTGTGAACAGACTATTTTCCTCTTTCTTGACATTCTGTGAGCAGACCATTTTCCTCGTTCTTGACTTTCTGTGAGGAAACAATCTTCCTCGTTCTTGACATTCTGTGGACAGACTATTTTCCTCTTTCTTGACATTCTGTGAACAGACTATCTTCCTCGTTCTTGACATTCATTCTGTGAACAGACTATCTTCCTCGTTCTTGACATTCTGTGGACAGACTATCTTCCTCGTTCTTGACATTCTGTGGACAGACTATTTTCCTCGTTCTTGACATTCTATGGACAGACTATCTTCCTCGTTCTTGACATTCTGTGAACAGACTATCTTCCTCGTTCTTGACATTCTGTGGACAGACTATTTTCCTTGTTCTTGACATTCTGTGAACAGACTATCTTCCTCGTTCTTGACATTCTATGGACAGACTATCTTCCTCGTTCTTGACATTCTGTGAACAGACTATCTTCCTCGTTCTTGACATTCTGTGGACAGACTATCTTCCTCGTTCTTGACATTCTGTGGACAGACTATCTTCCTCGTTCTTGACATTCTATGGACAGACTATCTTCCTCGTTCTTGACATTCTGTGAACAGACTATCTTCCTCGTTCTTGACATTCTATGGACAGACTATCTTCCTCGTTCTTGACATTCTGTGAACAGACTATCTTCCTCGTTCTTGACATTCTGTGAACAGACTATCTTCCTCGTTCTTGACATTCTGTGAACAGACTATCTTCCTCGTTCTTGACATTCTGTGGACAGACTATTTTCCTCTTTCTTGACATTCTGTGAACAGACTATCTTCCTCGTTCTTGACATTCTGTGGACAGACTATTTTCCTCTTTCTTGACATTCTGTGGACAGACTTTTTTCCTCTTTCTTGACATTCTGTGAACAGACTATCTTCCTCGTTCTTGACATTCTGTGAACAGACTATCTTCCTCGTTCTTGACATTCTGTGGACAGACTATTTTCCTCTTTCTTGACATTCTGTGAACAGACTATTTTCCTCTTTCTTGACATTCTGTGGACAGACTATCTTCCTCGTTCTTGACATTCTGTGGACAGACTTTTTTCCTCTTTCTTGACATTCTGTGAACAGACTATTTTCCTCTTTCTTGACATTCTGTGAACAGACTATTTTCCTCTTTCTTGACATTCTGTGAACAGACTATCTTATCCTCGTTCTTGACATTCTGTGAGCAGACTATCTTCCTCGTTCTTGACATTCTGTGAACAGACTACCTTCCTCTTTCTTGGCATTCTGTGAACAGACTATCTTCCTCTTTCTTGACATTCTGTGAACAGATTATTTTCCTCGTTCTTGACATTCTGTGAGCAGACTATCTTCCTCGTTCTTGACATTCTGTGAACAGACTATCTTCCTCGTTCTTGACATTCTGTGAGCAGACTATCTTCCTCGTTCTTGACATTCTGTGGACAGACTATTTTCCTCTTTCTTGACATTCTGTGAACAGACTATCTTCCTCGGTTTTGACATTCTGTGGACAAGACTATCTTCCTCTTTCTTGACATTCTGTGAACAGACTATCTTCCTCTTTCTTGACATTCTGTGAACAAATGATCTCATCCTCGTTCTTGACATTCTGTAGACAGACTATTTTCCTCTTTCTTCACAAGAAAGAAAAGAAGAAAAGAAAAGAAAACAAGAAAGAAAGAAAGCGGCAACATATATCGCCAACTGTGGCCTGACCAACAAGCAGAAGCTATCACGCCCTTCATAGTACGTTAGGACACGCGCTTGTGATAACGAGGCTCTTTCATCGTGCCGGTTTGAAAGTTTACGTTCAATTTATAACCCACCCGACCAGTAGGGCCACAACATCAGGGCTGTGAAATCGAACACACGCGAAGGCCAAACGGCCGCGTTATCACACCCACTTCAAAGCCATCATCACCACTACCAACCACATCCCCCCCACCCCCCTCCCCTTGTTAAACTTCTTTTACCGTCTAACCGTCTGTATTAAAAGATCCGTCCATCCATAAACGTACCCGCGTTATCCCTGCTTGGACGCCGTCAGTACCACTAACGGCCACTGTAACTCTGAAAATGGTCGGAAAATAAAACGGGGCGGTGTTTTCCATTCAATCTGCGTTATTTATAGCCTCGCCGATCGCTAAGGGTCTTGCCAGGGCTGTCACCACGCCACCCACAAAGGGTCAAAGATTAGAACTAAGACTACTTGAAAGTTACCTCTGTCAATATTGTGCAAGTTATATAAAAAGTTCAGATCCGGTTTCAAAAACAAAATCTAAACAAAAATATCTATTTTTAGTTGAAATCATATCCAAATGAAATAAACTAATGGACCACGAATATTCATTCTAGCAGAAAAACTTATTTGCCCTCGACAATGGAAGAAGTTATTATTTGTATATCCATCCCCCATTTTATAGGCCTACATTCTTTAATGAAAATAAAGGTTTCACATAACCGTGAAGTTACAGGGGAGTGAGATGGTAGAGACCTCAACTTCTCTCTGGGCCAGCTTGATGAAGGCGGCACCAATCTTTTCTCCTTCAATGCTTTACACTCCCCAACCATCAGCAGGATCAGGTACCCATTCACATACTGGGTGGACTGGAAACTACACGCCCATAGGTTTTTCTCTTGGACTAAAGTCGCGCGTGCGCAAAAAGCACAGTCAGAATGGAAGGCGACGGGCGCAGTCGTCAAGATGTCAGATTCTCAAACGGAAGGTTAGGATTCGATCCTGCCTGGGTTCTTCCCGCCTGGTGGATAATGGATGGATATTCAACAGGCAAAGCTAGAAAAAGATTGAGCCAGCCATAATGTGGTTTCTAAGAAGAATGTTGAGAGTTCCATGGACAGCAAAGTAAACAAACGAAATAGTCTTGATGGAGGCAGATACAAGAAGATCATTGATAAAGAAGATAAAGAAAAGACAAGCAACATTTATAGGACATTTTATGAGGAATGGGGAATTAGAGCACCTGATCACAACAAGAGAGCTGGAGAAAAAGAAAAAACACCAAGTAGACCCAGGGAGAAAATAGTGGACGGACTTGCAGGGTGGCTGAGGACAGAGAGGGTGGAAGATGTACTTGCAGCGACAAGGGATAGGTTCATGGCACATGATGATGATGATTCTTCCGATCTCCTTAGGTCAACGTGTGTGCAGATCTGCTAGTGCATAAACCCCCTTTGTGTGTGTAAGCACTCAGGACACCAAATATGCTGTGAATCCTGTAAGTCATATCTGCGTCCAGTGGCTTGTGGACATTATGAAAATACCCAAAATGTAAACCCACCGAGGACAGAGTATTCAGACTATGTAGCATTGCTGCATAGCCTACCACCTGCACACTGTGGGCGAAACCATGAGCATACATACATCCGAGAAAAATCAGATGCTAATACAAGAAACTAATGAATGAAATAAAATACTTTAAGGTGGGAGGTTTTCATCTAAGACAATCAGGTTTCATAAGTTATATGTTCTTGCCTATGGTTTTCTTAACATTATAACTAGACAGTATCGTCTTTGTCTCTGGGGCATGGTTGATGCTTGAATATTATCATGATAGTAAATACAGAGTACAGACTTGTCACGCAGTGTAAATAGTGGGTGGAACTCCATAACATCATGATTATCATCCAACATCGTCATTGTCATCATACACTGTCAAAAACTGTCCCAAATTCTGTCACCATTACTGTAGCGTAGAGAATAGGACAGCAGAAACAGGAAAGACAAAAGTGCACAGTATCTATTCTAGTAATAATCATAATTTCTTGCTCATGGTATTAGAAACACCGATATTTTCTGTGCTCATTCTAATGGGCACATTCTTGCCTAAAGACTGAATCCATATTCTAAGGTTTTCATTCTAATCTGGGTCCACGGTGACCCCATATGAAGCTGATTCCCTTAACTATAATTATCAAGCCCCATACTTCTCCTTCCCATTACTGCAGGGAAATACTGAACAAAGTCAATTGTATAACTGGCTTACGCTTACTAGTTACTAAATATACACCATAATTGCTACGACAGTGTTAATCCTTGACACCATGTGGGTTGTACTGGGGTGTCAGTCGCACACTACTTTAACCACAGACATGAAGAGATACTAAGACACGCCTTAACCAACGACACGGAAAGATAGGCAACTAGCTCTGTGGCACTAAGTGATGTGATCACCTCCCTATGCTACGGAACTCGCAATTATATAGAGAGAGCTACACAATGTTACTGTCGTATTTAACTAGCATCAATTCAACTCTGTAGGGAAGAAAACCATTATATCAGAAAAACAGCAGATATTAAGCCACCAACTGAACGATTATTCTCAATGGAAGAGTTTACTATCAAAAATGCCCAAGATCGAAGCAGAATTGATTAGATGCGCGCGGTAGTCAAGTGGATAAACGCTGGACTTTCAGTCGGAAGGTCCTGGATTCGACCTCCCCTATACGCCTCTGTGTGGTGGGTAAAAGATGGAGATTTGTACGATCTCCAGGCCAACATGTGTGAAGCCTGCCAGTGCCTAAAGTCTTCGTGCCTATACGCACGCAGAATATTAAATATGAACGCTAATGATTCTGTAAGTCACGTCACTGGCTGGAATATGGAAATAATTCGAGAGTTGACAGCCAGAACCCAGTATCTCACTTTTTTGTCAATTTTCATTTTTTATACTGAACTGTTGCTTTTAATGTGATCTTTCATTTGCTGGACTTTGTTTTTGCCATGATATTGATTTTTGATCGGTATTATGAAAACACCAGCCATGCACGCCCACCGAAGACTGAAAATGCAGACTGAGCATCGACATACTGTCTGCATAGTGTCGGTAAAACAACATGCACACACACTTCCAAGAAAACCAAGACGCTTAAAAACATGAGAACAAGCTCCTGTTTTGCTTATTAATGTTATACAAATAGGAGCAAACTATCGCCTCATAAAGTGAATGATATTTACTAGGCATCAGTCTTCTGAACGTTATTCGAGGTGAAAAGCGTTGATCCAACTAAAGAAAATAGGCATCAATGCTGATGCCATCATCAGCCTGAAGCTGCTAATCTATTTAATTTTTATGTAAGCAT
>CM060315.1:68309232-68314232 GCA_030674185.1 Monoplex corrugatus | reverse complement strand
AAGGGTTACGTTTTTGCAGCTGGCGGATAGGGTACGGGAGTGAAAGAGTTAAAAATACTGAGTGTGTCCATCTGAGGCACGTTCATCATGTTAGCTGGGATACATGTATATGAACTGTTTCGACGGGCTGACCCACATTGTGGCGGTAACACAATCGTCCTTGGTGGGTAGGACTGAAAGGTAAACAGTATGAGCAAGAATCCTTTTTTTTTTTTTTTAACAAATACAGGTAAATGCATCGGTAAGACAGAAAGAGACAAAGAAGGACGTGACATCAAATAAAAGGCAGAAACAAGAGTGGTGGAACAATACATTTTCAACCCAGAATTTCCTAACTATGAGGGTACTATTTATACTGAAAGATCCGGACATCCCCGCAGGTGACATTATAATTGACGCTTATGTCTCGGCACCTGTCAATAAAACCATCCAGGCATCAAAGCTCGAAATAATCTTTTAATCCCAGTGGCGGCGTGGATGATAACAGTAGCTCAACAAACACCCGAGGGAGTCCATACAATAATCCCACATAATGGAGAAGGTTGGAATACCAGGAAATGAGAGAGTAATTGAACTAGGGAAAAGACGAGTCCAGGAAGACCAACTGTTACGAATGTATATAACAGGTTAGATGACAAATGAGTCAAAAGGTTCGTATGCATCCCGCCGTTTAAGATTTCTCTCGCAGAAGACAAAATAGGCCGTTTTGAAACGAAGAGGGTCCTTCAATTAAAAACAGTATCTAACTTTCAGGCACATAATCTAAACTTGTTTTCTCCATTCCAACAGGCTTCGTTACATCAAGTATCAGTAGTATCCCAATCTACTACAAGAAAACGACCTTCTCCTAGCCACCAAAAAAACCCAAACAAACAAACAAAAAACAAAGCCAAGTTATAAAGATTACGAATTCAAAAAATATTATAATGAAAGATTCTTACGAAACCAATGATGTTATGACAAAAGACAGCTTTCAACATCAATGATATTATGACAAAAGACAGCTTTCAACATCAATGATATTATGACAAAAGACAGCTTTCAACATCAATGATATTATGACAAAAGACAGCTTTCAACATCAATGATGTTATGACAAAAGACAGCTTTCAACATCAATGATATTATGACAAAAGACAGCTTTCAACATCATTGATGTTATGACAAAAGACAGCTTTCAACATCATTGTTGTTATGACAAAAGACAGCTTTCAACATCATTGATGTTATGATAAAAGACAGCTTTCAACATCATTGTTGTTATGACAAAAGACAGCTTTCAACATCATTGATGTTATGACAAAAGACAGCTTTCAACATCATTGATGTTATGACAAAAGACAGCTTTCAACATCATTGATGTTATGACAAAGACAGCTTTCAACAACATTGATGTTATGACAAAAGACAGCTTTCAACAACATTGATGTTATGACAAAAGACAGCTTTCAACAACATTGATGTTATGACAAAAGACAGCTTTCAACATCATTGATGTTATGACAAAAGACAGCTTTCAACAACATTGATGTTATGACAAAAGACAGCTTTCAACATCATTGTTGTTATGACAAAAGACAGCTTTCAACAACATTGATGTTATGACAAAAGACAGCTTTCAACATCATTGATGTTATGACAAAGACAGCTTTCAACATCATTGATATTATGACAAAAGACAGCTTTCAACATCATTGTTGTTATGACAAAAGACAGCTTTCAACATCATTGTTGTTATGACAAAAGACAGCTTTCAACATCATGTTGTTATGACAAAAGACAGCTTTCAACATCATTGTTGTTATGACAAAAGACAGCTTTCAACATCATTGATGTTATGACAAAAGACAGCTTTCAACATCATTGATGTTATGACAAAGACAGCTTTCAACATCATTGTTGTTATGACAAAAGACAGCTTTCAACATCATTGTTGTTATGACAAAAGACAGCTTTCAACATCATTGTTGTTATGACAAAAGACAGCTTTCAACAACATTGATGTTATGACAAAAGACAGCTTTCAACATCATTGATGTTATGACAAAGACAGCTTTCAACATCATTGATATTATGACAAAGACAGCTTTCAACATCATTGTTGTTATGACAAAAGACAGCTTTCAACATCATTGTTGTTATGACAAAAGACAGCTTTCAACATCATTGTTGTTATGACAAAAGACAGCTTTCAACATCATTGTTGTTATGACAAAAGACAGCTTTCAACATCATTGATGTTATGACAAAAGACAGCTTTCAACATCATTGATGTTATGACAAAGACAGCTTTCAACATCATTGTTGTTATGACAAAAGACAGCTTTCAACATCATTGTTGTTATGACAAAAGACAGCTTTCAACATCATTGTTGTTATGACAAAAGACAGCTTTCAACATCATTGTTGTTATGACAAAAGACAGCTTTCAACATCATTGTTGTTATGACAAAAGACAGCTTTCAACATCATTGATGTTATGACAAAAGACAGCTGTCAACATCATTGATGTTATGACGCATTTCCACACAGTGCCATTATATATCAGAGATCAATATCGAGTTTAATTTTCATCAAAATTGTAACACTAACTAGACAGCAGCGTCAGGTACACAGTGAGAAGAGGAGCATTATTACATCACTACTATAGCCAAAGACAGAAAGAGAAATTAACACCTTCAGTAAAGAAAGCAGCAAGTGGTTCTGATTAGGCTCCGCACCGGCCACAACTGGCTAATTGCACATACGAACCCCCAAGTTCAAACTGACTCTTTCACCTACGATCAAAAGGACCAGACAGCTGAAACAGATTTTAAAATGGAGCGACAGGAGACATGGCCGCCTACAACTCCGCTGACCACCAAGTTCCATGGCAGTCTGCAGGAACTTGGAAAAAATCCGGACACCTTCATCGTCAGATGTGGCCTACCATGACGACAGCAAAACAATAAACAAGAAAATGAAAGACGGGAAACTGTCTCACGACTGTAGGTATAAATAATTAGAACGTAATTACATAACTGTACAAATTTGATATATTTTGCTGACATTTTTTTTTTTTTCATTTCTTTCCCCCGTCCAGATAAAATTACAGTGTGCAGATACTGATTTCACTGAAAGATGTTTTTGTGGAACGATAGTTATTGAACTTAGGACATCTGAAAATGAAATGAAACTCTTCCCTAAGACATTCTCATCACAGAACGTATGTATTCCGTTTTCTCTATCTGCTCCTTTACGTTTACCGAATTTAGTCTCATGCTTGTGACAGCTGGTATGTCTAGTATTTATGTGATACATTTGTACATTTCTCTTACTTAATTTCTTGTGTTGTTTTCAATGTGGACACAGAATGCACTGCTGCTGTTTTCCAAAGATGTCTTTGATTACTGTTGCTGGTAATTGCCTCAAGTGAGGAGGTGACAATTTTTACACACTCGGGCTTTGTTCCCAAAACGCTGAGACAACCAAAAACAGACACGTATCACAGATCCCACTGAGCACGATTCCCCAGCTACTATCCAAACAGAAACCAACATCTCAATCTCTCCGTAAATCCCTCTCACTCTACCCATTACCATGGCAACCAACCCACAACGAACTGGAAAGGGTCCCCAGGTCATACTGAAACATTAACGTAAAAGGCGATATTCATTCAGCATTAACTGCTGTGCGTTAATTTAATGTTAGGCGCGGCGTTACAAAGGATACCGTTTTGGCTCTGAGAAACGCGATTGTCCGTAAGCAGACGTTTCAACGTTTCAAAGTTGGCAATAAACAGAAATACAATCGGGCAAGCACTAGCAGTACAGGCTTCAGTAGTTCAGTTCGTGGACCGTCCAATTCACATGCCAGTGGTCGATGGTCCAAACCCTGGGTGCACTAGTTAACAAGAAACACCCCGAGGTGGCGGATGGGAACCAGAGCAGGGTGTTTCTCTGTCGATAGTCCACACCCTGGGTGCGCTACATTACACTGGCCTTGATCTTTACTACCCGTCTTGTCATAATTGTAAGTTATGTCAGTTTAAGATAAATTCCGAGAGTCAGGGGTGTTTCTCTGTCGATAGTCCAAACCATGGGTGCGCTACATTACACTGGCCTTGATCTTTACTACTCGTCTTGTCATAATTGTAAGTTATGTCAGTTTAAGATAAATTCCGAGAGTCAGGGGTGTTTCTCTGTCGTTAGTCCAAACCCTGGGTGCGCTACATTACACTGGCCTTGATCTTACTGCCCGTCTTAACATAATTGTAAGTTATGTCAGTTTAAGATAAATTCCGCTCTACCCGCTTCTCTGGGATGGTTATCCCCGTCATCCGCATCACCTGAGAGGGTTACTGAGGTAAAACTGACTCAGATCAATCAATCAAGCACTCACTGGTCAGTCTCATATCACTATCTGAAGCTATCCGTACAAAAAGGATTGATCACATAAATATATTCACAATCACTCACACAATGTAATATAATCTATGCCTCTGTCTGTCTGTCTGTCTTCTGTCCTCTGTCTATCTGTCTGTCTCTCTCTCTGTCTGTCTGTCTGTCTGTCTGTCTCTCTTCCCCCACCACCCCCCTCCAAAGGTTGACATGGAAAACTGACCAAAGTCTGTTGTACTGTGTCATTATCTTTACCGTTAGAAAATAAATTTAGATTAATCATTCTCTCTCTCTCTCTCTCTCTCTCTCTCTCTCTCTCTCTCTCTCTCTCTCTCTCTCTCTCTCTTGTTTTATCATTTCCGATTCCATCTATCTTTCCTCCTCTTCTCCCCCTCACCTCTACTGCCTTTATCACCTACACCCCATACCCGCCCTGTCTCAACCCCCCGCTGTGTCCACATCTTTGGCGCCATAGTCCCAACCGTACACAGACATCAAAGACATTTGTCGCCTACTTGACACTAGTGAAATCGTTCAACTCAACCAATTCCCACTCTCTTCACACACACACACACACACACACACACACACACACACACACACACACACACACACACACAC
>CM060315.1:68299232-68304232 GCA_030674185.1 Monoplex corrugatus | reverse complement strand
AGATGAATTAAAACTTAGCGAAGACAACAGTAGATTGTCACAACAATGAAATCAGAATGTAAATATTGTCAGAGGTTCCAAAGAAACTGCTGTCCACACACCTTTCTAGTAAAGGGCTTGTTCATCCTAGGCAACATTTTGGTCCGTGTGATCTTGCTTGACCTTACTGCTATGAATCCCAAATTCAGGCGATGTCATCTCCTTAACAGTCCACTTCTTTGACCCCGAATTAGAAAAGATCTATCCAGAAACTGCTGAGAAAATCTGGCTAACACCTTCTTGTGATAAAATCGCTCACCACACACACACACACACACACACACACACACACACACACACACACACACACACACACACACACACACACACACACAATATACACACACAATACACACACACAAACACACACACACACACACAATGTACACGTACACACACACTCTCTCTCTCTCTCTCTCTTTCTCACTCACACACATACACACACAACACACACACACACACACACACACACACACACACACACACACACACACACACCACACACACACACACACACACACACACACACACACCCTCTCCATCCAGTCGATTTGAAATACTCTGCCCGTCTTTTTCTATTCAAGGGATACTTAAAAACAAAGTAGGTTACTGATGCCAACACCTGAGCGAGATATCCCATAAATAGTGTTTCATTCCCTCCTTATTGTGTACCATAGCAATGACTTGTAGGTCTGCTGCAGTTCATGACTGGACATGCCTACCACGTTGGGCAAAGAAGTGGTAGAGGAGATAGAGACGGAGGGTAGCTCTGGTTCACATTTTGGGAGCAATGATAAACTCGCAGTAACAATAGCCGTTTTGTTTGTTTGTTTGTTTGTTTGTTTGTTTGTTTGTTTGTTTTCCAGTTCCGGTTTTTCTCAAATGTATACATATGTACTCACGTTATTTTGCCCGTTGCGTGTGCAGGCGAATGTCGCCGCGTAGTCTATCATTCCGGGTTTGATGGTCACGCATGCTGGGTGGGTGTTTTCATGTTGTCATAAGTCACCTAACAATGGCTTTTTTCATTCTGATTTTTTTTTGAGGGGAGGGGGGGGGGGGGAAGCGTATGTGCATGTTGTAATGCGCACACTGTGCAATCAGAACGTTACTGCGCAGTCTGGATACTCTCCATGCTTCGTGTTTTGATATGTCCACAAGCCAGCCACAGACATGGTTAACAAGATCTTTAACGTGCATATTTCATACTCTGCATGCTATGCACAGTTAAGCGGATTTAGGCACGGGCAGGTCTGCATACATGATCTAAGAGATCGGAAAAATCTCTATCCTTATCCTTTACCCACCAGGCAGAGGTATCTAAGTGAGTTAATGCATTTTTACGTTTATCCACTTGATTACTGCGCCCTGATAATAGAATCTTTCATGTGTAGAGTTGATGTTCTGCTGCGTATGGCACATGATATGGGTTTATGCATTAATAGGTCCTTACTCACGTTGACGCGGAAGATCGGAAAATTCGCCAACCCTTTACCCACCAGGCGTGTCATACTGGCTATTTGCCTGCTGACCTGAACGAAAAAGACAGATGAAATAGCAAAGATGTGAACAGAGTATAAACAGAAAGACAACAGTATCAGCTTCAGAGAGATTAAAAACTATCATCAAGCCTCTATTCAGAGCACCCCACAACACGACAGTTACCACCAGCTGTCCCGGTAAGAGCAAGTCATTATCCTCCGCCTGCGAACTCAACTGGGACACAACAGACTTGAACCACCGCATGAACAGGTTTAAGTTCAGACTTGTGTCACAACCACCACCACTCCTCCACCCCTTTTGGTGTTACTGTGGAAAAACCGGTCCAGACAGGAGAACACATCCCAAAGGGCTGCGAGAGCTACCGGTGGCTGAGGAGGAAGATCTGGCCGATACCCTTTGAGCCCGCGGGAGAAGTGGTACGGGACTGTGGTGGACGTGTCACAGAAGACAACCTACGTGCCACAGAAGACAACCTATTTCATCCTCAAGTACTGCGAGAGATACCGGTCGCTGAAGGAGATCTGACCGATAACCGATACCCCTTGAGCCTGCGGAGAAGCGGTACAGCCCTGTGGACGTGCCACAGAAGACAACCTATTTCATCCTCAAGTACTGCGAGAGCTACTGGTCGCTGAGAGAGGAGATCTGGCTGACAACCCTTTGATCCTGTGGGAGAACGGGCACAGCCCTGTGGACATGCTACGGAAAACGACCTATTTTATTCTCGAGACGGCGAACGAAAAGACCACCCGCCAGGCAGAAGATACCCTGCAACCAGGCAAGATCGAACCCAGACGACAACTCGATGCTTTTTTTCAACCGATACACGCAGCCTACCTGCTGTCATAGGCCCGGGCCAGAACGAACAGGTACGAAGGTAAGCGGAGGGCGACATGAAACAACTTGCTACCTGGCACACAGGAAAGGTGTCTCAAGTTTTTATACCCGTCGTCCTATTTTCTCTACCCGCCATATCTCATCCACGTTACTCGGTTACAATTACAGATGCTGTAACCGACTTCCTCCATTCTCTGGCTGTCAGAAACTTCAAGTCGTGTTGTTTAATGAGAGCCCCGCCAACCGCTAAGTGTAACAAGTATATGCTGGGATTGGCTGTCCTCTCCCTTCCTCGCCTTTGACGAGAAGGAGGGGAGGGGGGGGGGGGGTTACAATACCTTAAGGTTTACAAAAAAAATATCTTACTAATTCTCATATATACTTAACTGTGGTAGGATTTTTAACCTTTCGACTCTCGCGCCCTATCCACCAACTCCAAAAACTTAACCCCTTGATTCCCTCACCCCGAATCAAAGGATTAAGTTTTTGCTTTGTTAGCATGGTTGACAATGCAGAATGCTGGTGGACAGTGTGCAAGAGTCGAAGGGTTAGTGTTTCTTCTCTCTTCTTTCTCCTCCTGAAAGCAAGCGTGCGTGCATGCGTGCGTGCGTGCGTGTGTGTTGTTGTCTGTGTGATGTGGTGGTCTTTGATTTGATGTCTACTCACTAAAATTATTTTAGACAGAAAACACACACACACACACACACACACACACAACACACACACACACACACACACACACACACGCACGCACACGCACGCACACACACACACACACACACACACACACACACACACACACACACACACAAAGTGAGAATACATGAGGAGTGAAGAGGATACTTGAAAATAGACAATCTTCAAACTGAACCAGAAAAGAACTGTGCTCAAGAAGGAAAACCTCACAAATGACGTTACCATAATTAACGATTTAAACAGTAAAATTGGCTAACCATAACAGTGAACATATGAAATAATAGCGTGTTAAAGATATTCGCTATAGGGTTTTTTTGACAGGCTGATAAAAAATTCATATTTAAGGATGGTGAGGCAAATATGTCAGAAACTGTCTTCGTAGATAGTGTAGGAATATGTCATTTTTACCGAACGCATGAAAGAATATGACTATGTGTTATCTTTTTTCCACACAGACACACTATACTTATGGTGTAATTTGTTTTGAATGCATCAAGTTTCCACCTATACATAAGGGATTGTATAATTCTGCTGGCAGGAAACTGCTTAGGTGTTTTGCTAATTTCAAAGTTCATGTAACATTTTTCATACTTTTTCTGTTTATCTTGAAACTGCTTTTATACGTAGGTGTCTACTAAGGTATAATAATCATGCAATGGGAGAGAAAGCTGTATATCATTTGAATCTGGTGAGCTCTTTGCCCCCCGTTTGGCAGCCCTATTCAACCATATCATTGTCTGTGTGTGTGTGTGTGCGTGTGTAAGGGAGTGTGTCTGTGTGCGTGGTAGGAGTGTGCTGTGTGCGTGTGCGTGTGCGTTGTAAATCTTGGTGTGTGTAAACATACATGCAGGAGTTCTGAAAAAGTGCTGTCGTGGCGTCAGTGTATATGAAATTCGTTTCAAGCGCGAAGACGTTATTTAGATTGAGAAATTGAAACCATTCTGAACAAAATTACAGATTTTAGTTACTTTTTGTTTTCTCTTTTGCTCGTATGCCTTAGATCTTGGCCCTTTGATTTCCAGTTCTATGCATTCGCCCTTCTTCTTCAGTCTACAACTTTGGTCTAAATTTTCGTAAAAACCCAACCATAATTGGTTGAGAAAATCGCGCAAACACACCTGTCACAAACACACACACACACACACACACACACACACACACACACACACACACACACACACACACACACATACACACACACACACACACACACACACACACACACACACACACACACACACACACAGAGGTCTCCCGGACACTATAAAATAATCTCCCTTTTTCTTAAAAATAACGGGATGAGGGGGTGGGGGGAGGCAAGAGAATTAACTAAACCGGGAGGAGGGTGAGTTTGAAAAGAAAGTGCGAGTAATCCATGTCGACATGTGTCCTTGGAACCGGGTAATTCCAACTGTCGGCCCGTGTCTATAACGGGTGACAGATCCCTTAGCCGTTACAGAATGGAGATTAGGCTTACATCTTGTTGACAGGATTCGCACCTTTGGGGTCACTGTACTACCAAATATCATCCCTCCGTCAAGCTTTTTACTCCGAACGTTGACTTTTATTTGTATCTCGGAGACCCTGTGTTTTGGTAAAGGCGTTGCTGAAATAAGCTTATTTAGTAATTTTGGGAATAAAACAAGAAAAAGTATGATTTAATCATTATTTTTTTACGAATAAAACAAGCGAAAATATGACTTTATAAATTTTGGGAATAAAACAAGCAAAAGTATGAACTTTAATACACTTTGAGAATAAAACAAGCAAAGGTGTGAATGGGAATGTGCGCATCGTGTTAAAAGTTTGGAATTTGTTCAAGAAGGATTGATTGTACTCGGACAATTCCATATGCGCTCCATCCAAACCTGCCAGCAATAATTTGGCAGATTCCCTGAGCCTGCACAAAACCCTATCCGCTGACA
>CM060315.1:68269232-68294232 GCA_030674185.1 Monoplex corrugatus | reverse complement strand
CAGTGAAGATGATTTTCAGAGAAGACATGTACATTCAACACATTTTATAGTGAAAACGTTTACAGTGAAGAATTTTCTCAGTGAAAACGATTTACAAGGAAGACACAGGCATCACGTTAACAATAAACACCACGAGGGTGCGGATGGGACCCGGAGCACCAATGCCTCGCCACTCTCCTGGCAATCACCTCCCAAGCTCCCGGCGCCAATCGACAAGTCATTTCTTCAAGCAAAGGGGGGGGGCTGTCCATGCGTTGCATGACCCATTCGGACCCAGTCATCAGTTACCTTGTTTACAAACCGAATGGCAAGATGGGGAGATGACTAACCCCGGGACATAGCCACACAACACGCACCAACCAGGTCCAGCCCATTCTCTGGACCAAGAGAGAATGGAAGACCCCTCTCTCGCCCCACTATGGTCTTCATCTCTCTTTCAGGCAGCCCGCCCTGCCCCCAGCTCGCATAGCTGACAGCTCCCGACGTTGTCTTACTCTAACGACAGGGGTTGTTTGAACGGCCGCAAAAGTGGCCAAGCGTGAGGCTCCAGACACAGCCCATTTTGCTTGTTCAGCAAGGTCTGACATGCCCCGAACGGGATCTTAAGTGAAAAACATTTACAGTGAAAACGATTTACAGAGAAGACATTGACATTTAAGATATTGTACGGTGAAGACGTTTTGCAGTGGAGCCATTTACAGTGCAGATGGGACACTGACACTTTCCCGACAATGAGACCCGTAAAGTCTGTTGGCTAGAATGCATACTGATAACGCAAGCTTGTGGGTTCGGCTCCAAGCCTCAGGCAGGCCACAATTTTTTTTACGGTGGCTCCCCTTTGTGTAGTTAGCTGAATTTTAGAGCGCCATTAGAATGCCATTCCGCAAACGCAGGGATCGTGGTTAGCCTTCAGGGAAACCCCAGGTTTTTATTATTATTATTATTATTTATTTTATTTCATTATCATCATTTTTTTATGTTGGTTGTCTCTGATGGATAGAGTCGTGGACTCAAGATCTAAAATCTTGATTTCAATCCCTGCCCGCAGCGTAAAAACTGACCCCAAATGAATGATCTCAATAAGGAAGATCGCGATTTTTTTTTTTTATATATATACAGGAACTATCAGATCACAGTTTATTATGGCAAATCTGCATTCATTATCAAACCATCCATATATCTTAATATGAAATCAGTCGGAGGTCAAGATGTACTCTAATAAGAAAATAACGTAAAACTTATATCTGATATCAGTTATCATTTATATCAGTCATTGTAGTACAGTTTGATAACACCATAAGTAATCTACAAAAAATGAAACAAACAAACAAAGAAAGGCTGATTTGGAACGGTTATCTCTAATGTATGTGATAAAATTCTTATGCTTCTCTTTTTGGATTGAAATAATAGTGTTTTGTGTTTGTCTCTCTGTGTGTTTGTATCTATAACATGTATAAAATGAATGAAAGTGTTGATGAAAAAAAACAAAGACTGACCTGTTCGCTGCCCATCTTTATGCTCAATCATTCTGCTGGTGTCAGCTTAATGTTTTATAGATCTATACCAATCTCTCCTCCCCTCCATTCAAGCAAGACCTTGCAAGACATTTGCCGGATAATTGTTGGCAGATTCGGGTGGAGCGCACATGGACTTATCTGAGTGCAATAAATCCCTCTTGAGCAATTAAAAACTACACACTCCACTGTTGTAAAAAAGAGAAGAAAAAAAACAGTTACTTACACTCTTTATCATCTTGGGTGTTGTGTGTGTGTGTGTTTGTTTGTGTGTGTGTGTGGTGTGTGTGTGTGTGTGTGTGTGTTGTGTGTGTGTGTGGTGTGTGTGTGTGTGTGTGTGTGTGTGTGTGTGTCGTGTGTTGTGTGTGTGTGTGTGTGTGTGTGTGTGTGTGTGTGAAATTGAGAGGATGACAACTTGGGTCAAGGGTCAAACGCCTAATAGGATGAATGTACTCTAGCTCTAGCATCCTAAATGTGTGTGTGCGTACGTGCGTATGTGTGTGCGTGTGTGCATGTGCGTGTGTGCATGTGTGTGTGTGTGAGTATGCGTGTGTACGTGTGCATGTGTTGTGTGTGTGCGCGTGCGCGTGCGTGCATTGGGCACGGTATTTGTCTATGTGTCGGAGACTTGAATTCATTTACATAATTTTGCTTTCAATTATGTAAGTTTGTCATTTTGCTCTTTGTGACAAGTTGATCCTAATATATATATTTTCGTTCGGTATCTTATTACCAGTTGTTATTTGTCTAAACTTTAATAACGATGCTCTGTCAAGCGTATAAAACGCAACGAGCATCTTTTGACAACGTGCTGCTTGCGCTACATAAGACAAATCATGATAAACATAATTGCCTACATGTCCTTGAACATTGGACTTTTTGGATGAGGTGTTTTTGTTGTTGTTGTTGTTGTTGTTGTTGTCGTCGTCGTCAGTTTGGTTATTTTATTCCGTTTTTATTTTCCATTTTCATCACTTATTCATACAGGCGGGAAGCAAACCAGGTCACCCCGCAGCGCCAAAAGTGATCCAGGTCAATTTCAACACAGACGTTGGAGATGTTAATCTTTTTGTGTCCCGGATGTAGACACCAGTGAGATGTGTCGATAATATGTTAATCAGAATGACGTAGACGTCAGTTGGGTTTTACTGGCCCGCGGAACTAACTGAACAGGACTGTGTGAACAATCAAAAGAATAGATGACTAAGCTACAAAGAGGGAAAAAAGTAGTAATCACGGTAATTATACACGAATTCAGAAACTCGTGATGTTACGGGAAGTCATATATACTAAACTCTCTCTCTCTCTCTCTCTCTGTCTCTCTCTCTCTCTCTCTCTGTCTCTCTCTCTCTCTCTGTCTCTCTCTCTCTCTCCACACACACACACACACACAACACAAACACACACACAAACACAAACACGTTCTCCCCATCGCCATCTCTCTCTCTCTGTGTCTCTCTCTCCGTCTCTCTATCTCTCTCTGTCTCTCTCTCTCTCTCTCACGCGGGCCTCTGTAGCTCAGTTGGTTTGAGCGTCGGATTCACATGCTAATGATTGTGGGTTCGAATCCCGGGGTGCCTACATTAAATCTGGCCTTCTCACTGTCCCATCTTAGCATCATTGTTGTTCTGGTGGTGTCAGTATAGGATTAGATAAGTCCCCATTGCCCCCATTTTCCTGGGATGGTTATCCCCGTCGGCCATATCACCTGAGGTGGGTGCTGACGTAAAACTGAATCAAATCAAAATCAAATCAATCAATCTCTCTCTCTCTCACACACACACACAACACACACACACACAAAACACACACACAAACACATTAATTATCAATTTCTTTTCTACGTCTCTACCATCTCTGTCAATCGACAGCAAATGTCGTTATTCTTTGATTCCCTTCCTTAAATATGTAGGAAAAGAATGTTTAATTAGCTCCAAAGTTTAATAGTAAGTGTGGGTGAAAAAAAAAAGGTAAAGGTAGAGGAGAGCAGATGGAAGACAGGAGCATCAGACACTTGGAGAATGAAAGATGACTATGGAAAATACAGGGATGGGAGGGAAGAAGAGATTAAAAAAAAAAAAAAAAAGGGGGGGGGGGGGAGGGAGACAGACGAAATGCTGAGTCACGTTTGTCCCATAGATTTAAAGATAAAGACTGTCTAATAATTTTGTGGTTCAAGGGGAATGAGATGGTAGAGACCTCAACTTTGCTCGTTGCTAGGATGATCAGTATGGTGCCCCGTCTCCTCTCCTTAACTGCTCTACCTTCCCCAAAACTGGTCAAGGGTGAAGCATCTATTGACAGCTGACTAGACCGAAGAACTCATACACAAAACGTTTTTTGTTTTTTTTATATTACTACCCTTCGGGTGAGAGTCGACCTTATCAGCCAGACAAGCAGAAAGAATACCATATCTTCTTATCTGAAGGTTTATAAACAGGAACATGCACAGATAGTTGTAATGGTGTGTGTGTGCGTGTGTGTGTGTGTGCGTGCGTGTATGTGTGTGTGTGTGTGCGCGGGCGTGCGTGTGTTTGTGTGTGTGTGTGTTTGTGTGTGTGTGTGTGTGTGTGTTTGTGTGTGTGTGTTTGTGTGTGTGTTTGTGTGTGTGTGTTTGTGTGTGTGTGTGTGTGTGTGTGTTGTGTTGTGTTGTGTTGTGTTGTGTTGTGTTGTGTTGTGTTGTGTTGTGTTGTGTTGTGTGTGTGTGTGTGTGTGTTTGTGTGTGTGTGTTGTTGTGTGTGTGTGTGTGTGTGTGTGTGTGTGTTGTGTGTGTTGTGTGCGTGTGTGTGTGTGTGTGTGTGTGTGTGTGTTGGTGTGTTTTGTGTTTGTGTGTTGTGTGTGTGTGTGTTGTGTTGTGTTGTGTTGTGTTGTGTTGTGTTGTTGTGTTGTGTTGTGTTGTGTTGTGTTGTGTTGTGTTGTGTTGTTGGTGTGTTGGTGTGTGTGCGTGTGCGTGTGTTTGTGTGTAATGATTCCTATACATTTCTTCTTGGTCATGATGTCCTTTTGCGCGCCACGCGCACACACACACACACACACACACACACACACACACACACACACACACACACACACACACACAACACAACACAACACACACACACACCACAGTAACATACATATACACGTACAGTCACACATACAAACACACGTGTAGAATCTAAATACTCCCCCTCTCCACGTAACACACGCACACGCACACGCCCGCGCACACACACACACACACACCACATACACGCACACGCCCGCGCGCACACACACACACACATACACGCACGCACACACATACATACACACCCCCTTCCCCTCCCCCCCCCCACATAATTACACACACACATACATACATATACACACACACAAACACACGCACGCCACACACACACACACACACATACGCACACACACACACACGCACATGCATAATCACAAACACAGTAATCCTCTCCTCTACTCCCCCACCCCACCCCACCCCACCCTCCATCCCTCCACACAGGGTCGTATTTTATGACCTGATGATGACGAAAATGAATGCATTCGTACTTCTTAATTGTTGTTTACAACCACAAGTTTTGAAAAAAGGCGCCAGACTTCGGTTACGTTGATCGGCCCTTAGCGTCTGGCTGTCTTGTCTCTCTCTGCCTGTCTCTCTGTCTATCAATTTATGTTTGTCTGCCTGCCTGCCTGCCTGTCTGTCTGCCTGCCTGTCTGCCTGTCTGTCTGTCTCATCTTCTGCACACCCATCCGCCCTCCTTCTCCCGTGCTCTCTCCGTCTCTCCAACTTTTATCCTTTGTTGTTCACTGTCTATTCTACTTCAGTCGTGACTGTTTGTCTTCTGTTTTATCCCTCTCTAAGTGAGCGAGCGAGCGAATGTCTCTGCGTGTGCGTGCGTGCGTGCGTGCGTGCGTGCTGTGCGTGTGTGTGTGTGTGTGTGTGTGTGTGTGTGTGTGTGTGTGTGGTGTGTGTTTGTGCTACACACCACCATCATGTTTCTCACTGTTTCATGTGCTTTCGCACGGAATCAAAACATAAACAAAACACCACATACATACAAAACACACACACACACCACACACCACACACACACACAACACACACAAACACACACACACACACACACACACACACACACACACACACACACACACACACCACACACGCAGAATCTGTCTAAGCATGCACACTCCAAGTAGCACACGACCTTGACATCAGATATATCATTTTAAAATTTATTACTCCTCTCTGACGTATTTGCGCAATCCAAACGGCTGTGTATTGACATGCAGAAAGCAATATAATACAAACAAACAAGCAAATAAACAGACAAACAAATAAGCAAACGAACTGACAAACAAAAACACACACAAAAAATCAGACAAACTAACCAACAAACAACAGCAATAACAATAAAAATAAAGCAGGACACCACGTTTCCGAGAGTTGGCGCGCCTACGTACATGCACAGACAGGCGGACAGATAGACACACACGCACATTATACTCATACATGCACAGAAAAGACAGACAGACAGACAGACACATTACATACCGAAGTTTTTTACTTGATTATGAGGAAAAGTGATGATTCTGTCTCTGTGTCTGTGTCTGTCTTTCTCTGTCTGTGTCTGTCTGTCTGTCTCTGTCTCCCCTTCTCTCCTCCCACCCCCCCCCCCCCCTCTTCTCTCTCGTTGCACAATTTTTACATTCTCAAACTAAATAAGAATGATAATAAACAACCAATATACTAAAATGAACTGGTGCTTCATTATCATTCATACTGGTTACATTTATACACGTTTTTCTTTAGCTTTACAAAGAATACTTGCTGCGGCAGACATAGAAATATTTACCAGACACTTTTGTATTATGTCAATGTCTTATAACCGTTTGAAAAATAAAGACCAATCAGTTAACTAACCAATTAATCAACCAACCAACCAACCAACCAACCAACCAAACCAACAAAACCAGCCAATCAATGAATCAATCAATCTCTCTGTCTCTGTCTGTGTGTGTGTGTTGTGTGTGTGTGTGTGTTGTGTGTGTGTGTGTGTGTGTGTGTGTGTTGTGTGTGTGTGTGTCGTCTGTCTGTCTGTCTGTCTGTCTGTCTGTCTCTCTCTCTCTCTCTCTCTCTCGCTCTGTGATTTCTTTCTCGGTAGTGTATAAAGTGTCACTGTAACAGAGAACCTGCACCTACGCAAACACGCCGACAAACCCACACAAATTCACAGGCATGAGAACAGTCTGTAGTGTGGCCTGCTCCCTGTGAGTAAAAACACACACAGGCTACAACTGTACAAGCAAGTATCAGCACTAATCTACACCCCCCAACTCCCTACCGGCCCCTTCCATCCCCACCCCACACACACTTACACACACGCATATACACACTCACATGCATACACACACACACTCTCACTCATGCGTACACACACACACACACACACACACACACACACACACACACACACACACACACTCACTTACTCACTCAGATAAAACACACACTCTCACTCAATCACACACACACACACACACACATACACACATACACACACACACTCACTCACTCACACATACACACACTCATACACGCAAGCATAACACATGCAACCCCTCCCTTTTTCATTCCAGAACACACGCGCGCGCAAACACGCACGCACGCATACACACACACGGCACGCACATGTATACACATATGCATACAAACATTCCATCCACACACAACACACACACACACACACACACACACACACACACACACACACACACACACACACACACACACACACACACAACACACACACATACACACACACGCACACAGTCATACACACGGATCTCACCCCTCCTCCACATATCAACTTACAAACTTTACCCATGGACATAAACGCACGCACGAACAGACACACATACTCACCGTCACATACACCATACTATGCATATACTTTATCCATTCGTTAACTCCCTCCCGCCCCCCAAAATTAAATTCTCGTTTACAAATAAGCACACAAACAATTTCAGATGTAGGCGTAAACACTTATCCCCATTTTTCTCTTCACTCTTTCCTCCCCCCCCCCTCCCCGCCTCCACACGCAAGCATGCACACACACGCATTCACGCACACACACACACGTGTGCACGTGAACACCCCCTTAAACTCCCTATATACTCACACACATACACACGTGCGGACACACACACACACACACACACACACACACACACACACCCCACACGCACGCACGCACGCACGCACGCATATACAAACACAAACAAGCGCGCACGCGAACACCCCATTTCCCACTCTATATTACAAAACCATTTATTATCAGATTAACATCAATGTTGTTTTGACAAGAACACACGCACGCTCTCTCTCTCTCTGTCTCTCTGTCTCTCTGTCTGTCTCTCTCTCTCTCTCTGTCTCTCTCTGTGTTTCTCTCTCTCTCTCTCTCTCTCTCACACACACGCACATATTTACACACATGCACGCACGCGCACACTCACGCGCGCACACACACGCACATATTACTAAATCATTTGTTATCAGATCAGTGCTGTTCTGACAAGAAGAATCCACGCGCGCCTGCGCGTGCGCGCGCGCACACATACACACACACACACACACACACAACACACACACACACACACACACACACACACACACACACACACACACCTGTCACTAACAGATCTATGTCAGGTAACCAACCAGGAAGATCACATTACGACAGACGGTGGCCGAAAATAGGCGTGAGATCAGACACAACTCTTCACACGGTATGACGCATCGATGCACACGTTAGCCATCACAAAAGTAAGCCACAACGCCCTGCTCAAGTGTTCGTTGGTTGTTAACAAGCTTCGTGCCACGTTTAATTTCAAGTTAAATTCGTAAATGATATAATCATGCTCCGTTTTTCATCCGTCAGCCGCCTATTTTTACTCAACAACTAAAAAAAAAAAAAAAAAAACACGTGAGAAAAAGAAATGGGGCGGGGATGGGGTGGAGCGTTTATGCTGCAACACGTAAAATCTTTTTTCAAGGCAATGGGAAACTCGCATAAACCATTTACGACATGGTCAAAACAACGAAAGTCAGTCAACTCTAATATATGTAAAATCATGCTTGGAATCGGTCGAAGAATTGATTAGCCCGAATGCCAAATAACAGAGTTCACAAGGCACCAAAAAATTTAATCGGGAAAATGTCCGAACTGTTTCAAAGATCTGTATAAAAAAAATTTTTAAAAAAGGTATATTAAAGAAACATGTCGGAAGACACTGCGGCGAATAGCCAGAAGGTAAAACTGACGCAGAAATCAAATCACTCATCGAACAAATAAGTAACAACGCAAAGCCATTATCTTACATTAATGTAGATAATCACACACACACACACACACACACACACACACACACACACACACACACACACACACACACACACACACACACACACACACACACACACATATCCCTGTGGTCGATAAGCAACAATCTTCCTTTTTTTTTCTTTTTTTCTTGAAAAATAATTTTTTTTAAAATGTGGAAAAGAAAGGGAGATAAAGAGAAGCGAGAAAGAATGAGTCAGACAGCAGAAATACAGAGACAGACAAACAGATACAGAGAGGGAGAGAGACAGATAGACAGACAGGCAGAGACAGACACAGAGACAGAGTGAGTGAGAGAGAGAGAGAGGGTGAGAAAGAGACAGACAGACAGGCAGGCAGACAGACAGAGAGGGAGAGAGCAAAGACAGAAAGATGAGAGTGTCATCTTTTAAGTTTTATACTTATGGATCAAGACTTGAACTAAAAGCCTAGTTTTTCAATCTGTCCTCTCTACCGCTACACCACACTCCATTCTCAATCAGTAACATTCATGACATATCCAATAAAACTCAGACATGCAGATATGAAGGGGTGGAGACATTCAGACAGACAGACACAGACAGACAGACAGACAGATAAAGAGACAAAAACACAGATAAACAGGCTAATAAAAACTGAGCAAGACAGTGCGGAACCATGATGAGACACTTAAAGGGTGTAAAAAACCCCGTGTGAACAATTCTGAACCTGATAAACCAACGATCAAACCGGTGAGAGATAAAGTCAGAATGAGGATGGTTTTATTGTATAGGTCATGACCCTTTACAAACCGAGTGAGTATCATTGTAATAATATCCAAAGCAAGGCCGACCCCCCACGTTCAAGCAAACAGGAACGAGAAAAACGAAAATACAATCATAACGCGTATTTAATACAGCCAGACATGACAAGCACAAATGGGTCAAGCGAACACGTAAGCCCACAAAAAATAAAAAATAAATAAATAAATACATAAAAAACAAAAAAAAAAACATATAAAACAAGACATCAAACAATCAATACAAAACTTGGGAGAAAGAAACTTCTCTGCCGATTCATCCAGTCGGAGAAACTGACTGAAAATCAGATAGAGCAGCAGGGGAGTTTTGTTCTTTTTCTCCTTACTTTTGTATTTGTTGTTTGATGGACTCTCTCTCTCTCTCTCTCTCTCTCTCTCTCTCTCTCTCTCTCTCTCTCTCTCTCTCCTCCTGCGCGCGCGCGCGCGGCGTGTGTGTTGTGTGTGTGTGTGTGTGGTGAGTGAGTGAGTGAGTGGTAGTGAGTGAGTGAGTGTTGTGTGTGTGTGTGTGTGAGTGTATGTGTATATGTATGTGTGTGGGATGGAGAGAGAGTGTGTGTGTGTGTGAGTGGTGTGTGTTGGTGTGAGTGAGTGAGTGTGAGTGAGTGAGTGAGTGTGTGTGTGTGGTGTGTGGTGAGTGTGTGTGTGTGTGTGTGTGTGTGTGTGTGTGTGTGTGTGTGTGTGTGTGTGTGTGTGTGTGTGTGTGTGTGTGTGTGTGTGTGTGTGTGTGGTCTTGCGTTTCGTTTGACAAAGACGAAATGGCCGAAAATTTTCTGCCTCTCTTACTGGTTGTATTTAATACGCGTTCTGATTCTATTTTCATGTTTTCTGGTTCCTGTAATGATATCACCACAGACGTAAACACCCTTTTTCCAAACCGTCCGTTTCCTCAGTCCGTTAGAGGCGACATTATGGCGACAACGCAGGGGCTGGGTTCGACCCTAGCGCGGACAATGTATTTTGTTAGCAGGGTGGCTGGCATTTGTAACAGAGTCGTGGAACTCAAGATCTGATATCTGAGTTCAATCCCAGCTTGCAACACAAAAGCTGGCCTGTCTGCTACCCATCTAAACGCTACAGTCATTCTGGTGGCGTCAGTTTAATATTTCCCCTCCCTCCCGAGTTAAGTCCTTACCACCGCACATGGTTTGGGGCAGACTCAAGGAGTCTGCCATATAGCAGATGAAGGAGAGGGTGGTGCGTATATGGAACTGCCTGAGTGTGATGCATCCTTCTTGAATAAAAAAAGAACTCTAACTCGACGGTAAAAGTTTAAGTCTTTACCAATTGCACATGGTTTGGGGCAATCTCAAGGAGTCTGCCATATACAGATGAGGGACTGGGTAGCGCGCATACGGAATTGTCCGAGTGTGATGCATCCCTCTTAAATAACAAAAAATCTAAACGCTACGGTCGCAGGCTTTATGCACAAAAATCAGCAGCTTTCATTCTCTTCTGTTCTCTGCAGCTATCAGCAAAGTCAACTTAGACGTAGACGGAAGTCTATAGTATTTCGCAGGTACTCATTCTTTGTGTAACTTGACAACAGTGAGAACACTTTAGCAGTAAACGTACTTCTGTTTCCACAGTGTCATTACAAAATGGACTTGAACAATCTTTGCCCCTAATGTATTTATTATAATGTGAAAAATTACATTTCAGTGATAACATTCTAATTCTTCATCTAGTTAAAAGTGTGAGAGACAGATATGTCAGCAATGACACACGGTTTACTGTGAAGGCCACTGACCAACACACAAACCAGTGTTGTAAGGGACAGGGCAACATTGGTAGCCTCCATACTGCTTTTCGTACATCAGTGGCTTTGTCATAAACAGATGTCATGAACATGTTATATTTATCTTGTTATATCATCTTTAGGCTTTAAAAATATAAAATAAATACACAGCTGTTTCCCCTCAGGAACATATGAAATGAATCATACAATACATAAATATATACATTGCTTTATCATAAAAACTATATTGAGCAAAAGAAATGGGAATATTCAAGTGATACATGAACACCTGAAATTAAAGGCTTTATACAAATAATTGGCAAAAAAAAATGGCTTTATACAAATAATTGGCAAAAAAAAAGGCTTTATACAAATAATTGGCAAACTATTTAACATGATCTTCTTTGGTGGGTGCCACACGCAAGCTCAGTCTACGTAGTGATGGTCGTTTTACATCTTTAAGATAACTGACAGCTGGACAGCAAAACACAAGATGGTTTTCCCTTTCTCTTGCCTTCCTACATAATAGATAAGTTCTAAGCCCATGGTTATCATGTTGTCTTTAACGAAAACAATGTGAATAGGTCTCAGATATACCACAAGTCTAAATCTACTCCTAATATACTTTAAATGTCTATCCATTTTAATCGATGAATATGAGGAAATGTCATGTGGAGGACTAAACTGTCTATAAAACTCAAATCTATCAATGTTCTGAACATCCATTCCAGTCAGTACCTGTCACCTTTTAATCAACCAGTCTATTATGAAATTATAAACCAATGCCTTTATGTCCCCTGCCCCTCCTTACTCTAAATCATCCATACATATCCTAGCAAAAATAGCTTAACCTCCACCCTTGATATCTAGCTTGTTTTCCTCTAACATCCAAATCAAACAACATATCTGCTTTCCTTGGCAATCGTTCCTCTGACATGTGTGTTGATTTTAACCGTTACAAATCTGACAACATAACTGAAATGAATCAGACATCTGTTTACTTCTTGAATTCCGTTTCACTTGTTCAAGTTATAAGCAGACTAAGGTCCCGAATTCAAAGTTACTGCATTATGAAAAATATATCTGGAATGAAATTTATGCCCGTGTGTAAACAGGTAATATACTTTCAAAAGAATTTCAAGAGCGACTAGACTATACTGCTTCTCTTTATTAATTCTGATATCAATGAAGCATTGTATGCTTTACACGAGTGCACAGAATATGCTGCAGTACACGTGATGAAACAAATAAACATCGGGAATACATCTAAATATCAAGACCGGATCGATACAGAATGCGTAATAGCAGAAGAAATGTCCATATGTTATTAATAATCTTTAGATGATCTGTAGAAACAGGTGACAGAGTGACAGAGAGACAGAGACAGAGACAGACATACAGACAGACAGACAGTGACACAGAGACAGAGAGACAGACAAAGATAGAGGGACAGAGAGAGACAGACAGAGAGGAAGAGAGAGAGAGACATAGAGAGGCGGAGAGGGGGGGGGGAGAAGAGAGAGACAGAGATAGACAGAGAGGGACAGAGACAGAGAGACAGAGAGGAAGAGAGAAAGAAAGAAAGAGAGAAGACAGACAGACAGACAGAGATAGAGAAAGAGAGAGACAGAGAAAGACAGAGAGGGGCAGAGAAAGGGAAAGAGAGAGAGACGACACACACACACACACAGAGATACAGACACAGACAGACACACAAAGACAGAGAGAGGGGGGAGGAGAGACAGACAGGTAGAGACAGAGACACACACAGACATAGAGACAAAGAGAGACAGACAGACAGACAGAGACAGCGGAAGAGAGAGGAGAGGAGAGAGAGAAGGAGTGCGACACACAGACAAAGACAGAGACAGAGACAATGACAGAAAGAGAGTATGACATTTCCAGACTTTAACAGAGAGCTCGGAACTCAGAAACTTTACTAAACATCAGCCATATATAGCATATAGCTACAAAACCTACATGGGAATTAGTTAGTAATTGGAGACAGCTAGACAGAGAGAGAATAGGGGGGGGGGGGGGGGGGAGGGAGGCAGACTGAGAGGAAAAAGAAGAGTTGAGACAGTACAGAAAGAAATATAATATAAACACAGACAGAGGCATGGACAATGAGGCAGAATAGACGTAGAAAACTGAGAGAGGAGAGCTGGGCAGACAAAAGTAGATAAACGAGCAGATAGACAGACAGTCCACAGACAGACGAAAGTACATGAAGACTGGGAGGAAGAAGAGTTGAGACAGCACAGACAGAAACACAATACAGACACAGACACAGACAGTTCACAGTGGGACAGAGCAGACATAAACATTTGAAGGCAGACAAAGATGACAGAAGATTGAATTAAGACCAGACACAAACAGACTGACAGAGAGATGAAATCTAAAGACACACTGACTGACAAAATGACTGAGAGAAACAGACACGTAGTAGACGAGGTAGATAAGCAAGACCAACCAATCAAACTGAATAATCCACCAACCGCCACCCATAAACCAATCAAGAAATAAACCACCTACCAAGCCACCCACTAATCAACTAACCAGTCAACCAACCCACCTTCCACCCATCCACTCACAACTAACCAACTTACCCACAACCAACTAACCAACCAATCAACCAACCAACAAAAACAAACAAACAAACAAACAAAAACACACAACAAAACTAGAAAAAGGTAAAGATTTTCTCTCTCTCTCTCCACCCTAACCATCTCCAGTCCTACCCAGTCTTTGCATACAAGCTGATATCTTAACCCTTTGATTCCCGCACACTATCCACCAACTGCAAACACTTAACCCCTTGACTCCCTCACCCTATCCACCAACTTCCTGCAGGAAGCTGGTGGATAGGGTGAGGGAGTCAAAGGGTTAAGTGTTTGCTTTGCTAGCGTGGCTGATATGCAGGATGCTGGTGGACAGGGCGCTGGAGTCAAAGGGTTAATAACTGATATCAAATGAAACGGGTCTTCGTCTATATTTAGTACACCACGTCTTGCAGCTTCTTATACGATATCTTTTCATATTATTTAGCTTTTAGATCTTTTCCTGTTATATATGCGCTGGTAACAGATCACTGATCGTACATTTTACTCTTTCCTTTGATCTATCAAACCCATACTTCAAATCTCAGAAATTTTGGAATTTTGTCAAGGAACTTGGCGAACAGTTCCAGATTTTGAGTATTTTGCTATTACTTGCCAGTAGGTCTTCTAGTGCTTTCCCAATTACACTGTTTGATAATGAAAATTCTCTGATGTGGTCGTGCAAAGTTGTACAAAAATCCTAGCTAAGTTTGATATCTATACTAACTGATCGTTGACTCTTTTGCTTTGAATAGTAAATGCAGTTAGGCCATCTTCAGCCCCAAAAGAGAGGAAGCAGGGCTGTCTGCCTTGCACTAGTAAGGGAAAAAAGAAGAAGAAAAAGAAGAAGAAGAGAAGAAGAAGTAGAAGCAGAAGAAAAAGAAGAAGAAGGAGAAGAAAAAGAAAACAAAATTAAAAGTCAACTAAAAAAAACAAACAAAGAGAACAAAACAAGATTTTTTATTATACAAAAGATACTGTCTAGTTTGAAACAAGAACAAACTTCTGTTTGTTTTGCTAAGATCACCATGCAACAAGAAGAGGAAAATTAACAAGGTCTCTGCACATGTGAGTGAGTGCTGGTTAAAGATGAGTTTAATACTAACATAACAATGTTCTTATTACAGTTAAAATGGCTGAATAATTTGAGTTAATTACTAATAGAACAGTTTTTATTTTCCTGATAAAAAGGCTGAATATTTTGAGTTTATTTCATTTTATTTCATTTGTTTTACCATAATACAGTACTGTTTACTGTCCTTACACAATGACTGAATGCTTTAACATTATTGTTTTTACTATAGTGTTTATTTTCCTTTAAAATATTCTGAGTTTATTACTAATGCAAAAGTGTTTGGTTCCTGTCAAAAAAGCTTAATGTGTTGTACTGTGAATTTATTACTAATACAACAATGTTGGTTTTCCAGTCAAATTAAACTGAATTTTTGTTTTCGTTTCCAACATACTCACTGCTTAGCAATGAACTTTTGTACCAAACGTCAACGTCCAATTTTCTGATTTTGGTTGGTTCGGTGTTTCAAGGTAAACCTTTAAAGTGAAGATGTAAGTAAGCAAAACAATCCCTTTTTTTTTTATTCCTCTATTGCATCAATATTTAAATGTGTTAACATACTGAATAAATACATGAACAAATAGATAAATAAATGGAAAGGGAACTGAAAGGGAAGCGGAGTTTTAAAATATAGATAACAGATGACAAGGGCATTGCAACCAATGCTGCTGTATAGTGTATAAATACAATTACAAATGACGAAAAAAAATGGAGAGGGGGGGGGGGGGGGATCCAAAGAGTTAGTTGCACGGTGTTTCAATTTTACACAATCAAATATTTGGGGCAATTTCTGGAAAGCAGACAGAACTTAATGAAGTGTTTCATTCCATACCATCATCATCATCATCATCATCCATCATCATCATCATCACTGAACTTCTCCTTCTTCTTCCTCTTCTTCTTTGTCTTGTTGTTCTCCTCCTTTTCATTATCATTATTGTTGTTGTTATTAATTTACTTATTGTATTTACTAATAATTATCAATATTATTACTATTTTAACTATTAGTGTTATTACTATTATTCATATTATTATTATTATCATCATCATTATTGTTCTTGTTGTTACTGTTTATTATTATTATTATTATTATTGTTGTTGTTGTTGTCGTTGTTATTATTATTACTATTATTACATTATCATCATCATCATCATCATCATCATCAGTGAAAGACAGGAAAAACTAAGACGTTTAGGGAGAGAGAGAGAAAACCTTTCCAGGGAAATAGTCTGACCTTTTTCATGGACATTTTGTTTCTTGTCAGCTGGACCTTGTCCGGCGTTTCAGGCCTGTAGGTAATCCATTGTCAGCTTCAGAACAGCGTCACACAATAAGACATATACTCCAAAAATGGGAACACACGAGCTGAGGCACTTCACGTTTCAGGCCTGTAGGTAATCCACTGTCAGCTTCTGAACAGCTTTACACACATATACGCCAAAAAGGGGAACACACGAGCTGAAGCACTTCACGTAGAATGTTTCACGTTTTCTGAGTTCCTTGCTTCATATGAAAACTGATCAAAACAGCTGATTATTTTTACATGAGTCTCAAAAGTTTAGCCGTAAGAATACATGGAGATGTGGTTATATCAGAACTGACCAAGATGACCATTAAATTTACTGACTGACAGAA
Source organism: Monoplex corrugatus (assembly GCA_030674185.1). NCBI lineage: Eukaryota > Metazoa > Mollusca > Gastropoda > Littorinimorpha > Ranellidae > Monoplex > Monoplex corrugatus. Next base: position 68,277,506 of record CM060315.1, on the reverse strand, counting down.
CACTGACAACATAACCAAGGCGGACCTGTTCCGAAAGACTACTATGTTTCTTGGATGAACTTTCTCTTGAGATTCAATCCATGCACCTTCCTCTTCAGATTCTAAGAGTTCGCTTCCAATGCAACGATTTATGCTGAGTTTGAAAACAGAATGGATGACACGCTGCTTTCACCTAAGCTATTTATCTATGTCATCTATGTCACGAGGAGGACCAAGGTCGATGTAAGTACACAACATCAGATTAAAATTGCACAATTTCTCCTCTTTTCGCATTATTTATACAGCTGACACCGATTTATTTTGCCGTGTATAGTATACCGTCCTGAAGCTTCCAAGGAGAAAAGAAAAACTGACATGTTTTCTTCAAAGAATAATCCCATCTTTGAAGCGAAGTTTGGAGGAAAAAGTCACCATAACTCTACGCAAAATGAGGCGCTCTTACTTACTAAACTGTTGAACATCTGAGATATCTTTGAACAGAAAATAACAACATTCCCCTGATGATGCTAAAGCACCAGGCCAGTCACTCATGAGGCATGGCGATGGACGACAGTGGTAATTAGTATCACGCGACTGTCAACACACTCTCCCAACTCTAAACCCTTCTTTTGTTCAAGTTTTAACAGGGTCAAATGTTCAGTTTTTCCAAGCACGAAGTACGCTACTTCACACTTACCAGTCTGTTTCAATTAAGTCCACACTGCTTTCTCAGTCTTTCCTTGCTTATTGCAAACCTACAGCTACGCCATTTTCTTGTATCCGCACTTCAGTACGAAATCACTTCCATGAATAGATTTTGACTTTGAGAAGCAAAATTTTGTGTTCAAAAATACTAACTGCCAATGTCATCACAACCATAAGCTTTTCCTCGTTAGAACATAACTGACAAAAAATATATTAGGGTCAATATCGTCTTGCCTTGACGCTGAATCACTAAATTTCAATCAATCGACTTGTTCAGTCGACTGTCTTCCAATGTGAATGTCAAACGCAGCAGAAAACAATTACAATTGTGTTGCATACATTCCGGTTTTACGCGGTTCAGAACTTTTTTATCCATTGTTATTCCATGGTCATGAAACGTAAACATCCTCCTCACACAAAATCTTCCAATGTTAATGGTGACAACACATTAGTTAAGTCAAAAAACAAAAACAAAAAAAGTTAACACTAACCAGAAAAATGAGCCGATTCAAAACCGACGACCTGGATGAAGAATGTGCAGACGACATGACGTCATTCAAACCACAGCACCCCCTGACAAAATTGCACGATAACACAAACACAAAAACAAAAAACAAACCCAAACCAAAGCAAAAGAGATCATTGTAACACTATCTTTCTTATACATAAAAAAATCAACAGAAAAGAAAATGGTTTATAAGATACGCCTCTTGCAACTCAAAAATAATTGAGAAAAATAGGTTTTATTTCTTTCTTGCCTATCCGAAAATCCAGTTTGAACTTTTCAACTTCATTGTGACCTTGAACAAAAATCGAATAAAATATAACTTGGCATGAGGTGAAAACAACAGACAGCAGAATTCAATGTGGATTTAATCGAAAATAATAATAATAATAATAAGAGACCATTTATAAGCGCACATCTCTGCCTACGGCGGAGCTTATGACGCTTTACAATCATTCACTCACAATATTTCAATCTCTCGGACCTCACGTACATACACTAAATACACAATACAAAGTAATAAAATAAATCCATAAAAATACTACATACGCTACAATCATACACGGATTCTCACGCAAGTCCAAATGCACCCCACAACCCCCACGGCTATACCCCAAAGTACTGTGAGGCACATTGGGCTCTATAATCACCCACCCCCACCCCCCACCTATCTACTATAACATACACACACACTAACACACCTTTTCTACTATTAGGCTGGGGGGAAATGAGGTTGAACTTACTGATAATATTTTTGAAAGAGGTGAGTTTTTAGAGCTGTTTTGAAAGAAGAAGTCGATTTTAGGTGTCGGATTTCAAAGGGAAGAGAGTTCCAGATAGTGGGGGCTGCGAAGGAGAAAGAGCGATGTCCAAATGTTTTTGTGCGCACGCGTGGAACACGGAGCAATCTGGTATCAGCAATGGAGTGGAGATTTCTAGAAGGAGTGTACACAGAGAGAAGATCAGCCAGGTAGCGAGGAGAGAGATCAGAGAAAAAAGAGTGGCATAGTGAGGCAAGCTTATAGTCAATGCGAGCTTGAACAGGCAACCAGTGAAGGGATTTGAGAATAGGTGTGACATGATCATGCTTGCGGGAACGAGAAACAAGTTTAGCGGCAGAGTTTTGTACTTTTTGAAGTTTGTCTAATTGATTTTGAGAACAGCCAGAAAAGAGGGAGTTACAGTAGTCTAATTTGGAGAGTACAAAGGCAGAAAGAAATGTTTTGGTAGCGTCTTCTGAAAGTAAGTGGCGAATGTAACTAATGCGTCTAAGGTCAATGTATGCTTTGCGGCAGACTGTCTGTACATGTGTTGAGATACTCATGTCTTTGCTGAAGTGGAAGCCAAGATTTCGTGCGGTAGAGGAAAAGGGAATATCTGTTGATCCAACGGTAAGAGATGTAGGAGTGGTAGACGGCATAGACTTAAAAGAGGAAGAACAGAGGACAGCTTCAGTTTTCTCGTCATTTAGTTTTAGCTTGGTTTCGAGCATCCAAATTCGTATGTCGGTGATACAAAGTTCGATAGAGGAAAGGCTGGGTTTATGTTCTCGGGAGGAGTAGAGAGTTCAAGTTGAGTGTCATCTGCAAATGATTGATGTTCAGGAGAGTGAGACTGTATCAGGCCGGCAAGTGGTTGTGTATAGAGGACAAAGAGCACGGGGCCCAACACAGATCCCTGTAGGACCCCGTACAATAGTTCTTCAGATGTAGAGTTGAGGTTATTGACAAAGACTGATTGTGTTCTTTCTGTGAGGTATGAACGGAACCAGGAAAGAGCGGTGTGAGAAATGCCGTAACTGTATTGGAGTCTGTTAAGCAAAATGGTATGGTCTATTGTATCAAAAGCAGCTGAGAGGTCCAGTAAAGTTAGTAGAGAGACGTTTCCAGAGTCAAGGATGTCATTAGAAATTTTGAGGAGCGCAGTTTCAGTACTGTGATGAGGACGATAAGCAGACTGAGAAGGAGAGAAGAGGTCATAGTCATTAAGATATGTAAGTAATTGTTGGAGAACGACTTTTTCAAGAATTTTGGAAAAGAATGATAGGTTAGAAACCGGTCTGTAATTTTTCAAGTTGTTTGGGTCCAAGGATTGTTTCTTGAGGAGAGGTTTTACAACAGCTATTTTAAGACTTGATGGAAATATACCGGAAGAAAGAGAGGAGTTGATGATTACAGTGAGAGTTGGGAGCAGATCATCAAGAAACTGGAGAAACAGAGGGGTAGGAATGGGATCGAGGGAACATGAAGTGGGTTTTGTGTCTTTTTACCAAAGGGGACAACGTGGCCTGATCTAATTATTTTCTGATGTTTTTTACTTTGTCGAGGAAATACTTATTAAACACTGAAGGTAGGTCATTTAAAGGGTATGTGTTGGGAAGTAGAGATTTTTTGCTGCGGCCTAGCAATCTGTCACAGACATTGAACAATTTTCTTTGGCTTGTAGCGGAGGCGATTTCGTTTAGATAGAAGAGAGATTTAGCCTTTAGAATAATTTTTGTGAATTCATCTCATTTCTCATGAGACATATATTTTACCTTCCCTCTTCACAGTTACCACCGCTCACAAATATTTTATGATTTCATATCAGTCATTTTCTCCAGTTCGTTCAAACAACAGGAAGTTTGGTGATTTTCCACTGATTTTGTGTTTGTTGTTTGTTGTTTGTTATTTGTTGTCTTACGCTTACGCTTGATAAAGGCAGTTGACCGAAATTTTGCGCCTGTCTTGTCTTGTTATATTAAATAACTTGCTCTGATTCTATTTTTGTGTTTTTCTGATTCCAATGTGTATTTAATTCATATAACAAGACAGGGGGCACATTTGGGGGCCATTGGCCTTTATCAAGCGCACACAAACGAAATAAATAAATAAATAAAAGAAAGACAGGAAGAACGGCAGTTTCATGAATGCTACAAGATAAAAGTGATCATGGAAAAATCTTGTAAAAAACTCTTTTCGTCACAGACACACAGACACACGCGCTCGCTCGCATACACTATACATACACATACACACCAACACACACACACACACACACACACACACACACACACACACACACACACACACACACACACACACACACACACACACACACACACACACACACACACACACACACACACACACACACACACAAACTCCCTTTCCACTCAACACGAAACAAGTCTTTTTTTTGTCTCAAAATGTGAGATTAAGAGCAGGCAAACAGTAAGAAAAATAAATGTTTGGTAAGTCTAACATAAACACATAGAATATTCAAGCCATATCTTTATTCTTCTCTTTATGCCAAGTACCTGATGACAAAAATATTAACACAAACACATAGAATATTCAAGCCATATCTATATTCTTCCCTTTATGTCAAGTACCTGATAACAAAAAAGTGATCTTGAAAATAATCTGAAGTACACAACACTGTGACATCTTCTTCGAAAGTAGTGTTCGATAACGCAGACCCAAAGTAGCTGCATGTGATTCTTAAACCTCAGAGTCATGATAAGCCTGTATATTAATACAGTCTATAGCTTTGACCTTGAAACTGTGCAGAAGTCATCCCATCTTTGGCCTTGATGAATGTGACTCACAAAAATGCCAAGGCTTGATATAAAACTTTTCCTTCCTATTACATTGAAAGGGTAAAAGAAAACGAAATCGCCATCAACTTGGCACTTTCATTGTTATGAATTTAGAATGTCGCGTTGGTTCATTATATGCCTGCTGTGATAGTGTTTTGGGATACCTATTTTAGATCGGCAGCCTTGTATTTATTTATCTATCTATTTATTTATTATTCATTTATCTATCTATCTATCTATCTGTTTATTCTTTCACTTATGTAATTATCTTTTTATTATCATTTTATTTATTTTCGTCATTTCGTTGTTGTAGTAATAAATCAATATTTAAGAACACTGAATTCCACAGAGACTCGCCTCTTCTCTCTCTCTTTCCCTCTCTACCTTTCTTTCTCTCTCTCTCTCCCACCCCACTCCAGTTCACAGAAAGAGAGAAAGGAGATAGATAGATAGACAGATAGATAGGTAGGTAGATAGACAGACAGACAGAGAGAGAGAGAGACAGAGAGAGAGACAGAGAGAGAGATAGAGAGACAGAGAGAGACAGAAACAGAGAGAGAATGAGAGAGAAAGAGAGTGAGAGTGAGAGAGAGAGAGAGATGATAGAGAGGTAGGTAGGAGATGAAATAGAGAGAGACAGTGACAGAGAGACAGAGAGAGACAGAGAGACACAGAGAGAGAGACAGAGAGAGACAGAGAATCGGGCAGGCAAAGACAGAGACAGGTGTCGAATTGTTGTGTGTCTTCATACAATGCATACGCACTTGTCCGGTGTGTGAATATGCGCGTGTACGCACATGAGTATGTGTGTGTGTGTAAATGAGTGTGACGTGTGTGTGTACGTGTGTGTGGTGTGTGTGTTGTGTGTGTGTGTGTGTGTGTGTGTGTGTGTGTGTGTGTGTGTGTGTGTGTAATGGGGTGTGGGACGTGTGTGTTTTGTGTGTCGTGTGTGGACGTGTGTGTGTGTGTGTGTGTGTGTGTGTGTGTGTGTGTGTGTCTGTCTGTTGTCTGTCTGTCTCTCTGTCTGTGTCTGTGTCTGTCTGTGTCTGTACAAATGAGTGTGCACGTCTGTGTGTGTTCTCGAAATAAACATAAAAACAAAGCAAAAGAAACCAAAGGAAACAATTGAGCATGACAACATTTGTTGTCTTTTTATAATGCAGTCGTGATCGCCTATTTCTTGTCTCTTCTGTTTTGTTTTGTAAGCATGCTCTTACTTTCAATCCTGTGCTTATTTTTAGTGTTTATGTAATATTATTCTCTTAGCGACTGTCTCTTAATATAATATATCACGCAGAGACAAATGATTTGCAAACCAGGATGTTCCGTCTCCTGTCATGTTTTCAATCTGTTGTACTGACGTGCTCGTTGGCCAAGTGGGTAACAAGTCCGATTTGTGATCCGAAGGTCTGGGTTCGATCCTATCTGGGTACCTTTCTTTCTTTCTTTCTTTTATTGCTGTTTAAAGCCCAGCCGACTGCGCAGAGCCATATCAGGGCTATAACCGCTTCAAAACACACAAAACTTCAACAGGAAAAAAAAAAAAAAAAGAAAATTAAGTACACATATCAATGCATTCACGCACATAATCTAAGGACATGCCCCCGGTGTAGGACAATTCCGTCCGATTTATCGCACAGGGGAGATTTAAAAAAACACACCTGAATACAAATATAAGCATACATAAAGACACCAAAACATATATAAAAACAGGCATAAATTACCTAAAATTGCTTCCGCATATCTCACCTCCTTAGAGCCAAAAATGCACTCAATACATGTACCCAATTATCAATCCAAAGAAAAAGCACGCAAATACAAGTGAATGGACCATTAAGGCAGAAAATAAGTAGAAATGACAGAAAGCAAGGCAACAAGGCAGAAACAAAGAGAGTGACAGAAAAGAGGAAATTTCTAGCACAGAATTTCCAGAAGGTGGGGATACTATTTATACTAAAAGAACCCCTGGCAACCAAACGGGGGGTATCTGGGTACCTACCCCACGCCTAGTGGATACAGGGTGGAAATTTACCCCATCTCCCAGATCAACTTGAGTGCAGATCTGTTAGAGCCTAACCCACCCACCCACCCCATCCCCGCCCTGTGTATCCATGCAAAACATCAAATATGCAATGTTAAAGAGCAGTTCAGGTCCATGAGTATTCGGTGGATTTACCATACAAACCTGAAAACACCCATCCTGCACACCCACCAAGGAAGGAGTATGCAGACTGCGCAGCAACATTTCGACCGCCCAGCTTGGACAAAACAACACACCTTCGAAAAAATAATCATCATCATCATCATGTGCCCTGCCGCATGGCGTTGGCGATCATGGCCCTCCATATGCATCCATCCCTTGTCGCTGCAAGCAGACCTTCCACCCTCTCTATCCTCAGCCATCCTGCAAGTCCGTCCAATATTTTCTCCCTGGGTCTACCTGGTGTTCTCTTTCCTCCAGCTTTCCTGTTGTGACCAGGTGCTCTAATTCCCCTTTCCCCAATTAAATGGCCTATAAATGTTGCCTGTCTTTTCCTAATCTTCTTTATCAATGATCTTCTTGTGTCTGCCTCCATCAAGACTGTCTCGTTTGTTTTCTTTGCTGTTCATGCAACTCTCAACATTCTTTTTAGAAACCACATTTCGGCTGCCTCAAGTCTTGCTCTGGCTTCGCGTGTTGAAAATAAGAACGATTAAAAACGAAACCCTGTGCTTATTTTTTTTAGGGCTAATGGTAATATTGCTTTGTTAGGCGTTGTTACTTGATATGTGATGTGCAGACATTGAAAAAACACGCGATTCAGGATACACCGTCTCCTTTGATAAATTCAATCTGTTTTACTGCTTGTGCAGCTGTTGTTGTTCTTAGTGTGGTTTTGACGTTGTCTTGTCAAAGGTGTTTATTTCCAAATCGTTTTTATCTTTCGGATTAACGCTCATATGTAGTGAAATCATCCTTTTGTCTGCCTGTTTGTTTTGCTTGTCTGTGTGTCGAGTCTACCTGAATGCTTTCTGTTTGTCTGTCTGTCTATTTGTCTGTATGTCTCTGCTTCTGTTTGTCTCTGTTTCTGCCTGTCTGTGTCTCTATCTCTGTCCTTTTGTATCTCTGTTCGTGTCTCTCTGTCTCTTTGTCCGTCTGTGCTGTCTGTCTCTCTATCTATCTGTCTGTGTGTGTCTCACTCTCTCTGTCTCTGCCTGTCTGTCTGCCTCTCTCTCTTTCTCTCTCACCTTTCTCTCTCTCTTTCTCTCTCTCTCTCTCATCCCCCCTCTCTCTGTGTGTCTCGCTTACACTCTCTCTGTCTCTACCCCCCCCACCCTCTCTCTCTTTCTATCTGTCTCTGCGCGAGTGGGGCAATATGTGTGTACATGTGTGTCCCTGCGTGGACGTGCGTCCTTGGGGATGCGACGTTTTGTGGTTGTGTGTATGTGTATGTGTATGTGTATGTGTATGTGTATGTGTATGTGTATGTGTGTGCGTGTCTGTATTTAAGAATGCAGGCGCGCT
>CM060315.1:68256732-68259232 GCA_030674185.1 Monoplex corrugatus | reverse complement strand
CTGCCAACCGGCGCGGGAAATTACCAGAAAGAGTTGCCATTTCTTGTACGCGGGGACGCGCCGAACTTTGTGTTGGCTGTACTTTTGGTGGCTGTGTTCACAGACATCTCACGTCCATTTGTTGATACACGACGGCTCAAGATGGATGTTGACCAACTGATCACTGCAGTTTTCAACAGACCGTTAATATGGGACAAAAGAATTAAAGAATATGCCAACAGGAATCTTGTGGACAAAGCGTGGAAGGAAATCAGCATGGAGATGAACATTGAAGGCAACTTTGTGAAACTGCTGTCTAACAATAAAAATTCATCAAGAAAAGAAGCCATTTTGTCTGTTTGCTACTGCAAGGCCTGGACTGCATGTGAAGTGTGTGTTGTCTCCTCTCGTCTCGTCTGGCTTTTTCCCGCTTTTGCTATAAACACCAACCGCGCGAGTGATTAGGCGCGGGTTTTCTAGCGCGAGTAACCAGCTCGCGGCAACCCGCTACCCGCCGTCTCTATAAACGTACACTTAGATTATGTGCGCGGATGCATTGATGTGTTCGCTGAATTTTCTTTTCCGTCTCTTCCTGTTGAAGTATAGTGTGTGTGTATTGAAACGATTATAGCCCTGATATGGATCTACGCAGTCGGCTGGGCTTTAAACAAAAATAACAATAACAATAACAAAAAGTCCAGCCTGTCTTGATTTGTTAATTAAAGACGCATTCTCATTCTATTGCGTGTGTGTGTGTGTGTGTGTGTGTGTGTGTGTGTGTTTGCGTGCGCGCATGCGCGTGTGTGCGTGTTTGTGTGTGTAAGTGTGTGTGTGTATGGGTGTGTATGTGTGTGTTTGTGTGTGTGTGTTTGTGGGTGTGTGTGCTTGTTTGTATGTGTTTGTGTTTGTGTGTGTTTGTGTGTATGTTTGTGGTTGTGTGTGTTTGTGTGTATGTGTGTGTGTATGTGTGTGTATGTTTGTGCGTGTGTGTGTGCGTGTGTTAGTGTGTGTGTTTGTGTGTGTGTTTGTATGTGTTTGTGCGTGTGTGTGTGTGTGTGTGTGTGTGCGTGTGTGTGTGTGTGTGTGTGTGTGTGTGTGTGTGTTGTTTTGGAATCACTATGCAACTTGATACGGATTAGTGGAACACAGAATCACATACAAAACTGAAAACAATAATGGAAGTCTAAAGGAAATAAGAGGGAAGCAGGGAGAATTTTCAAAGATTAATTCAGGATTATAACTCTTGAGAATCACTCCTACATGACTTTCAAGAGTTATAATCTTGAATTAGTATAGAAGTCTGATTTATTTCTTCCTTTCATCTTTCTTTCTCCCTTTCTGTCTTTTTCAAACTTTCTTTCTTCATATGTTATCATGTATTCGTTCATTTCTTTATTTCATGCGAGCTGTCGGAAAGACTAGTACCCAGACCTAAGGTTTGATGTCATTGTTGTAAGGATAACGCGTCAGCTTAGGTACTGAGCAGTAGGCAGGACTACGTGATACACTACACTGTGAAACTGTGCTAGTACGCTCTTCCCTCTTCACATTTCCTTTCCCCCCACCAGGCCCCCCCCTCATCCTTCCCCTCCCCCACCCCCACCCCTCTCTTGCCTGCCATTTTCACCTGCCACGATGACATAATCTCTTCCCTCCCCATCTACGTAAGCTTCTCTCTCCGTATCTCTCTGTCTCTCTGTCTCTTTATTTCTCTGCCTCTCTGTCTGTCTGTCTCCTGTCTGCCTGTCCGTCTGTCTGTCTCTGTCTGTCTGTCTGTCTGTCTCTCCCTTATTTTCTCTATCTCTTTCTCTCTTTTACTTTCTCTCTCTTTCTCTCTCTCTCTCTCTCTTTCTCTCTCTCTCTCATTCTCTCTGTCTGTCTATCTGTCTGTCTTTCTGTCTGTCTATCTCTCATTCTCTCTGTCTCTCTCTTCGCCCCGCTCTCTGTCTCTCTCTCTCTTCGCTCTGCGCTCTCTTTCTCTCTCTCTTTCTTCGTCTCTCTCTCTCTGTCTCTTCGCCCCGCTCTCTCTCTCTTTCTCTTTTTCTTCGCATTTCTCCCTCTCTCTCTCTCTCTTCGCCCCGCTCTCTCTCTCTCTCTCTCTCTCTCTTTCTTCGCCTTTCTCCCCTCCTCTCTCTCTCTTTCTTCGTCCCTCTCTCTCTCTGTGTCTCTTCGCCCTGCTCTCTCTCTTTCTCTTTTTCTTCGCCTTTCTCCCTCTCTCTCTCTCTTTCTTCGTCCCTCTCTCTCTCTCTGTCTCTTCGCCCCACTGTCTCTCTCTCTCTCTCTTCGTCTCTGTCTCTTCGCCCCGCTCTGTCTCTGTCTCTTTTTCTTCGCCTTTCTCCCTCTCTTTCTCTTCGCCCTGCCCTCTCTCTCTCTCTTTCTCTTCGCCTCTCTCCCTCTCTCTCTTTCTCTCCCCCCACCCCTCTCTCTATCTCTCTCTCTGCCAGTTGGCCCATCTTCCGCTCTACCTCGCTCTCTTAACCTGCCATTTACCTGTCACCAGGTGCAAGCGTCTTCTCCCTCC
>CM060315.1:68251732-68254232 GCA_030674185.1 Monoplex corrugatus | reverse complement strand
ACCATGGGGCCTGGAAAAAGGGGGTATGTAAGTAAAATTTCTCTGGATCAAAAACAACAACAATAACAACAGCGACCGAAAACAACAGCAGGAATGATAACAGCAAGATGATCATCATGAAGAACAACCACACAATCATTCCAAACACATTCTATTATCATCATCGTTATCATCAAGCTTCCCAACGTCCCCCTGATGATCCGATGAGCGGTTGGTTTGAGGTGGAGAGAAGTTCTGTTTCTGTTCAGTCCGTGGAAAGGAAATTGTGACTATAAGCAGCGAGAGCAAGTAGCAACCAAACACATTTCAAAATGAATCGAGCACGTCAAGATGTTGTTGCCATAGACCGCTTATTGTAAGATACGGCGAGAGCACTTACCGCTGGCAACGCCACTAGCACTGAAACAGTGTTGTTGAGTAGAAGGAAGGACGAGTGCAAAGGGGCAGAGGTGTGTGTGTGGGGGGGGGGGGAGGGGGGTGAAGGAGGGGGGAGGGAGTGAGTGAGGGGCAAGGAGAAATGTCGGAGGGACGGAAAGTTCACTGAGCTTGTTGAAAGAAAGAAGAGGGTTAGGGGGGGGGGGGGGGGGAAGGGAGGGAAGAAGAGTGGGGGAAGGGGAAGAAGGGGTTGGCTTGAAGGAGTAGTGTCGGAGGTCGGAGGAATGGGGGGGGGGGATCTTTTTTTTTTCCTTTTTTTTTTTTTTTTGTGATCGCCCGAAATAAACCTGACGTGACTCTCAGCTGTTTGCGTTTTATAGGTGATCACCGGGTCAAGGCTGTGAATGTTACTGCTGTAGCTGTTGTTGTTGTTGTCGTTGTTGATGGTGATGTGGTGTAAGGTCAAGGTTATCCCATAACCCTGACGTCGTATTGGAGTGAAAGGGTCGAATTCTCTAACTACTTTTTCTAGAGGGGGGGTTGAGCATTGTGAAGGTCAAGACGGAGCTCATCCGTTCTCCCTCTTCACCTTCCCCTAAACCTGAGCAGGGTCAGAAGAAAGCTTGACTGGCTAAGCTGAGGCTACAGGGGTCGCACAGAGAAAGATCTTCTCCAGGTTCATTAACCTTTTGACTCCTGCACCCTATCCACCGGCATCCTGCTTTGTCAACCATACTAGCAAAGCAAAAACTTAACTCTTTGACTCCTGCACCCTATCCACCAGCATCCTGCATTGTCAACCATACTAGCAAAGCAAAAACTTAACTCTTTGACTCCTGCACCCTATCCACCAACATCCTGCATTGTCAACCATACTAACAAAGCAAAAACTCAACTCTTTGACTCCCTCAGGAAGCTGGTGGATAGGGTGAGGTAGTCAAAGAGTCAAGTGTTTTACAGTTGGTGGATAAGTGAGGTAGTCAAAGAGTCAAGTGTTTTGCAGTTGGTGGATAGGTGAGGTAGTCAAAGAGTCAAGTGTTTTGCAGTTGGTGGATAGGTGAGGTAGTCAAAGAGTCAAGTGTTTTGCAGTTGGTGGATAGGTGAGGTAGTCAAAGAGTCAAGTGTTTTGCAGTTGGTGGATAGGTGAGGTAGTCAAAGAGTCAAGTGTTTTGCAGTTGGTGGATAGGTGAGGTAGTCAAAGAGTCAAGTGTTTTGCAGTTGGTGGATAGGTGAGGTAGTCAAAGAGTCAAGTGTTTTGCAGTTGGTGGATAGGTGAAGTAGTCAAAGAGTCAAGTGTTTTGCAGTTGGTGGATAGGTGAGGTAGTCAAAGAGTCAAGTGTTTTGCAGTTGGTGGATAGGTGAGGTAGTCAAAGAGTCAAGTGTTTTGCAGTTGGTGGATAGGTGAGGTAGTCAAAGAGTCAAGTGTTTTGCAGTTGGTGGATAGGTGAGGTAGTCAAAGAGTCAAGTGTTTTGCAGTAGGTGGATAGGTGAGGTAGTCAAAGAGTCAAGTGTTTTGCAGTTGGTGGATAGGATGCAGGACTCAAAGGGTTAAAACCAGAGCAAAACCTGTGCAGACAGTGTGGAAGGCTTGGCGCGTAATGCAATATAACATTATCGAAAGTATGGCGAGCTGTCAAATTACTTGTCGTTTTCGTGTGTTATCCAAGTCTGTTGTTGATAACGGTAATCAGACACACACAAAAATAGAACCAGATCGCGTGTTCAATGTAACTGACGAATACAGCAACAAATTTTATGCCAGCTCAAGATAGGCACACGAAACTTAGTGGAGGACCCCCCAAAAAAAACAACAACAACAAAACAACAAAACAAAACAAACAAAACAAAACAAAACAAAACAAAGCAAAACAAAATAAAAAAAAAAGCAGAAGAAGAGTTCCCTTACATTTCGTTGAGCAAGAGAAAAATTAATAGCGTATATGTATTCTGTTAGCTAGGAAGCAGCGAAGACAAATGTTCTACAACTAAAAGTGGTCATAATATGTTACTGCTTTTTATCTTGAAGAGGGCTAGGGCCGAACAGTTGAAATTAACAGATTGTGGTGCATTATTTGAGTGTCTTGTTTTGAGAAAGAGAGAGAGAGGGGGAGAGAAATAGAGAGAG
>CM060315.1:68236732-68241732 GCA_030674185.1 Monoplex corrugatus | reverse complement strand
GGGTCTTGTGAGGAACAGAGAGTGAAACAGCAAAGAAAGTCTTGTGAGGAACAGAGAGGGTAACAGCAAAGAAAGAGTCTTGTGAGGAACAGAGAGTGTAACAGCAAAGAAAGAGTCTTGTGAGGAACAGAGAGGGTAACAGCAAAGAAAGTCTTGTGAGGAACAGAGAGGGTAACAGCAAAGAAAGAGTCTTGTGAGGAACAGAGAGTGTAACAGAAAAGAAAGAGTCTTGTGAGGAACAGAGAGCGTAACAGTAAAGAAAGGGTCTTGTGAGGAACACAGAGGGTAACAGCAAATAAAGAGTCTTGTGAGAAACAGAGAGTGTAACAGCAAAGAAAGGGTCTTGTGAGGAACAGAGAGTGTGACAGCAAAGAAAGTGTCTTGTGAGGAACAGAGAGTGTAACAGCAAAGAAAGGGTCTTGTGAGGAACAGAGAGTGAAACAGCAAAGAAAGTCTTGTGAGGAACAGAGAGGGTAACAGCAAAGAAAGAGTCTTGTGAGGAACAGAGAGTGTAACAGCAAAGAAAGAGTCTTGTGAGGAACAGAGAGGGTAACAGCAAAGAAAGTCTTGTGAGGAACAGAGAGGGTAACAGCAAAGAAAGAGTCTTGTGAGGAACAGAGAGTGTAACAGAAAAGAAAGAGTCTTGTGAGGAACAGAGAGCGTAACAGTAAAGAAAGGGTCTTGTGAGGAACAGAGAGGGTAACAGCAAAGAAAGAGTCTTGTGAGAAACAGAGAGTGTAACAGCAAAGAAAGGGTCTTGTGAGGAACAGAGAGTGTGACAGCAAAGAAAGGGTCTTGTGAGGAACAGAGAGTGTAACAGCAAATAAAGAGTCTTGTGAGGAACAGAGAGTGTAACAGCAAAGAAAGGGTCTTGTGAGGAACAGAGAGTGTAACAGCAAAGAAAGAGTCTTGTGAGGAACAGAGAGTGTAACAGCAAAGAAAGAGTCTTGTGAGGAACAGAGAGTGTAACAGCAAAGAAAGAGTCTTGTGAGGAACAGAGAGTGTAACAGCAAAGAAAGAGTCTTGTGAGGAACAGAGAGCGTAACAGCAAAGACGAACCCCTAACATCAAAAAGGAAACTAGACAGCTCCTGTGGTACCAGAACAGAAGGGACCACAATTTCTGCAATCCGCAGTACCCCATCGCGGGTACACCGTGTTCTGATGATGATCTCATTTTCAGTAGGTTTGCAGGTGTGTTGGAGAGCAGAAATGACCGGCGTAAGACTCGTACGAATGATGGGGCGAACATCTCCATGGTCTGTGAAACTTGGATCCTTTTTTAAATTACAGAATCAAAATCAGATTGATCGTAGGTATGGGCGATTACGCCTTTACATTTTAATGTTATTGTACTGAATAGTAATTAGTACAGGGAACTATAACTGCATCATTACCTGCAAGTTATGTCATAGATAAAAATGGATGACTGCATTGACAACTGACATAAATGGGTGGTTCATTGACAACTGACATACATGTTTGCATTGACAATTCCTGATCAAAAGGCACACAAATATTAAAGAAATGAATATGAAAAACACAAAAAGACCGTAAATGCATAAAACTTGAAACAAACGATAAAGTTAAGAAAAAGTCGCATCATCAAATTAAAGTCTACACGACCGGAAGACCTGTACTGTAACACATCTCGACCCTCTCACGCATGTCTGTTTAACCTGCAGTCACCAGTACATTATAGGCAAGGGAAAGTAACTTGAGCCGTGACAATCCTGTTTTATAATTATTTTCCTTCTTAGTGCAAGTCAAGGGGGAGGGCTCAGAGCTTGGAGAGAGAGGGCAAAAGAGAGAGAGAAAGAGAGAGAGTGAGTGAGAGAGAGAGAGAGAGAAAGAGAGAGAGTGAGTGAGAGAGAGAGAACAGAGAGACAGAGAGACAGAGAGAGACAGAGAGAGAGGAGTCTGTTTATCTTTCCCGTAACCTTTCATCAAATAACGTATGTACCCAGACGGCCCCGCCAAAGACCCACGCCCCAGCTGTACTGGCTCGGCACAGAATAGAAGAGAAGGCAAAATAAAAAGGACGTTGCCGTCTCTTCGTTGTGTGTATGAGAGAAAAGATGGTTGCGTCCCCTGAACAACTCGCGCGCGGCTAGACGGGAAGGGGTGAGGCAGGTGCAAATGACACGCGACAGAGAGAGCGAGCGAGCGAACGAGAGAAAGAAAGAGAGAGAGAGAGAGAGAGAGAGAGAGAGAGAGAGAGAGAGAGAGAGAGAGAGAGAGAGCAAGAATACAAAAAAAAAAAGTTTCAAAGCTTTTTCTTTTTATTAAGCCTCGGGAAAGCTCTTCATGTTCAGGGGTTTCAGTTGCACGCTTCAGTTCGTCACAGGGCAGAAAGGATATATCACACAGCAGATGGAACAGCTGTTCCCAACGTCCCGCTTTTCCCCCCAAACATTTTCCCCTCCACCGTCCCCTTCCCCCACTTCCCCACTCCCCCCCCTTCTTTTTTGAAGTCAAAAGGAAAGATGATGGGTGGGTAGGGGGTGGGTGGGTGGGGTTGGTGGACGCGTGCGAACTGATACTTGTGCTGTGGTTATCGTCACTAAGTGGGTATGGGGACTTTGGAAAAAAAAAACAACACACACACACAGCCCCCCCTCCCACCCAAGCTAAAGTGTAAGTAACTTTTAGTGACGCGGACTTCCTAGCAAAACAGCTGGCAACCGTAGTAACTATAGCCGCACCCCCTCTATCCCCCCCTTACTTCCTCATCTCTGTCTCTCTGTGTCTCCATCTGTCTATCTCTGTCTCTGTCTCTCTCTGTCTTTGTCTGTCTCCGCCTCTGTTTCTCTCTGTCTCTCTCTGTGTGTATCTCTGTCTCTGTGTCTGTGTCTGTCTGTCTGTCTCTTTCTCTCTCTGTCTGTGTGTCTCTTCTCTCTCTCTCTCTCTGTTTTGATAAAGGTCCCTTCTCCCATAATAAACAAATACCCTGATCCCCCGATCTTTCCTAACAATGATTCAAGGTCATTCAGCTTTGTGAGCTGTAGGGGACCCATCATCAAGCTTATCATGATTGCTCATTGAAACTGCTGTTTTCTGAAATTCTGTGAAATTCTGTATTGCTCGTTGAAACTGCTGTTTTCTGAAATTCTATATTCTAAAGCCTTTCTGTTTAGGATAATTTTGAAAAATTATATATAAAAAAAAAAGCTAGCCGAGAACATCTCTGGTAGTCAGGGAAAGACTTCTTTTATGTGGGCGAAAGTCTGTTTTTTTAAACAATACTTTACCAGGTAGCCTACGGTGCGTTTAGCTCTGTGATGGTTAAGAGCATCTCACTGATAGCTCATGGTTCGTGAGTTCGACTCTCAGGCTACCACCATGTTTTGTGGTTGTTGACTCTCTCTCTCTGTCTGTGTTTGTCTTGTCTCTTTCTCCCTCTCTCTCTTTCTGTCTTTCTTTGTCTCTCTGTCTGACTGTCTGTCTGTCTCTGTCTGTCTGTCTGTCTCTCTGATATTATCAGCGATTCTGCGATTTTGAGCTATCTGAAGGTACGATTTTGAACTATCAGTTTTGACGTACAAGTTGCTATTGAGGGTACATTTACTACTGAGGTGTTTTGAACTACGTTGGTACAGATTGGATTCCCTTTTCTTGTGTTTCGATGTGTGTTGTGCTTGTGTGTGTGTGTGTGATGTGTGTGTGCGTGTGTGTGTGTGTGTGTGTGTGTGTGTGTGTGTGTGTGTGTGTGTGTGTGTGGTGTGTGTGTGAGGGGGGGTGGGGGAGAGAGAGAGAGAGAGAGCTTGTGCGAACGCAGTGTTGATGTATGTGGTGAAGACATATTCAATTTACATCATTCTGCTCTACTTTATGTTTAGTGACTCGTGGTTTTTAACCCTTATTTTCATTTTGTGTTCTACCATTGTCTGTTGCTTATCATTATCATCCATCATCATTAGGTGCCTTGCCGCATGGCGTTGGCGATTATGGAGTTCCATCTGTCTCTATCACTTTTTGCCTCAAGCATCTCTTCCCCTCCTTGTCCCCAGCCACTCTGCAAGTCCGTCTACTATCTTCTCCCTGGGTCTACCCGGTGCTCTCTTTCCCTCCAGCTTTCCCGTTGTGACCAGGTGCTCCAATTCCCCTTTCCTCATAAAATGGCCTATAAATGTTGCCTGTCATTTCCTTATCTTCCTTATGAATGATCTACTTGTGTCTGCTTCCACCAAGACTGTCTCGTTTATTTTCTTTGCTGTCCATGGAACTCTCAACATTCTTCTTAGAAACCACATCTCGGCTGCCTCAATCTTGTTCTGACTTTGCTTGTTGACAGTTGCTACGTAATTCAAATTTGATAATATTCTGTTACTGTAAAGCGCAACGAGCATACTTTTGACTTGGATCGTATAGGCTGTATAAATGAAATTTTTATTATCTCAATGCTTTGACCATTTCTGGTGGTGTCAGCTTAGTGTTTCATGGGTCCTATCCCCCCCCCCCCCCGCTTCCCTTCCCTTGTACTTTCCATTTGCGAAGGCTCAAGGAGTCTGCTAGATAACAGATGAAAACTGGACGGAGAGGACACAGAATTGTCCGAGTGCGAAGAATCCCTCTTGAATATAACTGTGTACTCCCAACTACAACGGGACTCAAGTCTGACTAAAAAGTAAAATAGAAAAATAAACAATAAATAAATACAACGAATACAAACCAACCAAGCAAGCAAGCAAGCAAGCAAGCAAGCAAGCAAGCAACCAGACAGACAGACAGACGGACAGATAGACAGACAGACAGACAGACAGACAGGCACACACACACACACACACACACACACACACACACACACACACACACACAAATATTTTGTTGCCAGTCTACCAGATCTGAATGGGTACCTGTCATCACTTTCAGGGCTGTAGACGGTAAAGCATCGAGAGAGAGAGAGATAGAGAGACAGAGACAGAGACAGAGACTGACAGAGAGAGACAGAGAGGCAGAGAGACATACAGAGAGACAGACAGAGAGACAAAGACAGAGAGA
>CM060315.1:68134232-68229232 GCA_030674185.1 Monoplex corrugatus | reverse complement strand
AATCCGAGAGCGAGAGAGAGAGAGCGAGCGAGAGAGAGAGAGAGCGAGAGAGCGAGAGAGAGAGAGAGCGAGAGAGAGAGAGAGAGAGAGAGAGAGAGAGAGAGAGAGAGAGAGAGAGAGAGAGAGAGAGAGATGCACGCACACACAATAACTCCAAAGTTATTATCATGTTGAAATGAACGTTTATTGCAACAGAAAAATGGCAGACATACAGGTCTGTCCAATAACCTAAGCGATCAGTGTATGCAAAAACGACGTGTTCGTATGCAAGCGAGCATATGGATGAATTTGTGAGCACAGATGTGGACGCTTGCATTCATTTATATCATTTTGCTCTTTCTTCATGAATAATTTGTTATTATGATTCATGTTGATGTTACTACTAGCGTTTCTCACCTTTCGTTTCCACGCTCGCGGCTGAGGCTGGGGATCGGCTGCGGCTGCGTGCGGCAATTCCATACCTCGCGGCTGCTGTGCGGCAATTCTAAACCTCAGGCTGCGAACTTGTTCACGTTCTTGAACGTTCCATATAATCTGTTTATCATGTTTATGTTCATATTACCTAACAGCCCAACCACGTTAAACCCCCACCCCCAAGTTGAATCAAAAAGAAAACAGTGAAAAACGAAGCTCCCGATTATTCTTTCAAGTCTTAAAATGCTAAAAGAATCTTTCCCATAGTAAAATCATATCAGATGAAATCTACTGACTTGTAAAAACTTGAAAACTGCATCCGGAGCAACATCTCTGAAGAGGTTCTTTATGGAGTCTGCCGTGTAGTGTTTATGTCTCAAATCGTGCAAGTCCAAAGCCTTCAATCAGAGGTGTTTGATGCCTTGTGGTTCGTCACAGGGTATACACCACGACGCTTCTTCCTTTTCTAAAAAGGTGTTTCTTGATGTGTAATACTGATCAAGAAATACCTTTAAAAAAATTTGTGAAAGACACTCGCTACCCATCTGGCCCATATCCGAAAGCTGCCTCTCCCCTCAACGTTTATGAATGGAATAAGAGGACAGAACAAAGTGATAGTCCACAAGTTGTACCTTTCATTCCAGAAGAATACTCTAATCGTACCCTCATTCGTTGACCGTGAGAGTCTCAAACGCACGTGGGCCTACTATCAAACACTGTATGGCCCCTACAGCATGCTTTTCAGCAGCCATGGCACCGACATGTGAGAGGTCTGCACACGAACTATAAACAGTATGTCAGCTCCAGTGACAGTCCAAGCGGCAAAGGACTTCAGACATTTAAAACCCTTATTCTGAAGATACGAGTTTATACAATTACCTACCCTTCCAATCAAGGTGGAGACAGCGAGATAGAGATAGAAGAGAGAGAGAGAGAGAGAGAGAGAGGAGAGAGAGAGAGGAGAGCGAGAGAGAAGAGACAGAGAGAGGAGAGGAGAGACGAGAGGGAGCGAGGAGGGGGGGACGAAAATAGTCGAAATAAATGAATCTTCTCCCACCCTTCACCCCCCCCCCCAAAAAAAAAAGGTACAGATCTACAGAAGCTCACAGGCCAACTAACATACCAGCTCTTCTTAATTTACTTATACCCAAACACAACAAGCCAAGATCTGCAAAAGGAAATCTAAAATTGAAAGAAAACTGAAAACCAGTAAAACACAGAAAAGGTAACAGCCGGGTGCCGTCGATATGTATTGTTTGGTTGGTTGTTGTTTTTCCTTCTTCTTTTCTTCTTCACGAAACAACAGCACGTTTCTGTTCGCCACAGCCACTCACCACGAGCAGTGCCATTCGCAACCAACGAGCGTGGAAACAAAATACTTGTTTTCATGTCATGTTTTAGCATTGTTTGGCCTTGCATTATTCAAACTTTAACAAAGTTCTCTTTAACCCTTTCACTCCCGCACTGTATCCGCCGGTTGCAAAAACTTAACCCTTGCAATCCCTCACCCTATCCACCGATTCTCACAAGGTGAAAGAGTGAAAAGGCTGAGTTTTTGCCTTGCTGTCACGGCTGACAATGCAGGAGACTGGTGGATAGGGTGAGGGGGTCAAAGGGTTAACTGTATCGTGCAATAGGCACGCTTTTGGCATGGACCATTTGCATTATACAAAAGAAATTATGAAGAAATAATTCTTCTGAAACGGATCATTTGCTTTATACAAATTATGGAAAGTATGATGAAATAATAAAGACATGTCCTTCCAACAAGATCGATCAACAACAGAAAATTCAGAGACACCCCTCTCCAACAAAACTCAATCTTATAATAATAATAAAACAGAGTTACACATACATTTCTTTTAAACGTAAGCATAATCAATTAAATAATACAAAAACATACGTCTTTCTTTGCAATATAATATAATTCAGTCAAATCTGAACAGTTGTATGATATACAATGTACACTTCGTCTCAACATAATCAATTGTGTATATTTGACATAAACCTCTGACTCCCGAACCCTGTCCACCAGCATCCTGCATTGTCAACCATGCTACTAGCAATGCAGAAACTTAACCCCACCGACTCCCTCACCTTATCCACCAGCTTCATGCAGGAAGCTGTAGGATAGGGTGAAGGAGTCGAAGAGTTAAGTTTTTGCAATAAGTTTTTGCAGTTGGTGGATTGGGTGCGGGAGGCAAAGGTTCATGGAGAAAAACAACGATGGCCTGTATGTATAAGCTACTGGTACACAAGCCAATCTTTACAAACGGACGCAAAGAAATGTTCACCTTTCCCCCGTGCTTTACATACGATGCCATTCAGACAGACAGTCCCATACTCGTTTCTTTCAGACAGACCTCACACTGACCTAAATAAATCCCCAAGCCATACGAGACAGACAAGACAGACAGACGACGGAGGAACTGGGAATGGTAATACCAGAACACAATTCCACTGTTATCAGCCAGCCAGTCGCCATGGCGCAGTGGTTTACAAATAGGGACCATCTACTGGAAGGTTGTGGGTTTGAATCTCAATCGGTCCTAACGACGTTAACCACTGATAGATTTTTTTGGTCCCAACTATTGTTACGGGCTCAATGGGAAGACTTGGCACCGTACAGTCAAGTCTCGCGCACTTCACGGATGTGTCACGGATGGTCATGTTGGTCACGTTTCTGGACCAACGCCGCAAGCCTACAGTAGGCCCGTAACGCAGTAGCGATCTAAAATGGAACCTGGTGTCATAATAATCATCATCACTGTCGCTATCACTGTCCCAGCTTCTGTGGCCATTAAGGTGGGGGTAGAAAATGGTATAGAAAAAAAAGGTGGGTACAAATGACACTCCATAAGTGCTATGACAAAACAAAAACAACAACAAAGCAAACAACCCCCCCCCCCCAACAAACAAACAAACAACAACAAAGCCAAAAATCAAATCAACAACCACAGAAACCACTTAGGTGATAACCTCAGGTAAGCACAAAAGTTCTTCATTAAAAGTGCGATAATCCTTTAAAAAAAAAAAGTCGCTGACGACGTTAGAGACACCAGCACTTCCAAAACAGCACATAGATGACTTTCTCGTGATGTATGTTGGGACTGTACGTACTGATGACGTCAGTTCCGGAATCATTAGTTCTATTCATTGACAGCAGAGATTCGTGCTGCACTTTTACTTCTACGAGCTCAGATTTTCTGATGGTCCCGAACAATCGACAAAACAAAGACCGCAGATGACGCAAATCCGTCCCGATATGTATTCTTGGCGAGTGCGTTTCCGTTCACACCCCCGATCCACAATTAGCTTCCTTCCATGCATGATTTTGTAGGATATGTGTGCCTCGACAAGACATACATACAAAACACACATATATATATATATATATATATATATATATATATATATATATATATATATATATATGTATGTATATGGGCCCGTTTCTTACACGCTAGCTCACTCGCGCGTAAGTGGACAGAGAGGGATTGGCGAGGGAAGAGAAAAGTGTGCCATGAAACCGGCGCAAGGCAAGTAGGATTTTTAGCCAGTGTAAAGGACACAATTTACAATAGAAGACGGAGCATCCGTGAAGTGGATAAGACTAGACTGTGTGGTCCCAGTCATCCCAATGAGCCATTAGCACGCTTCGACTGTAAGTGGTTTCTGGGGGACCGAAAAATTCCACAACCAGTTTCTAAGGACTGTTGGGGATTCGAACCCACAACCTTCCCGACAGTAATCCCTTGTGCTAACCACTTCATCAAGGCGCCTGGTACAGATCATGATGCTTTCTGTGTTGGTTTGTTTTCTCTTTTTTTAAAAAAAAAATCGTTGAATACAAGTAAACAGACACATCAAGATGTTACAACAGGAAAACGAAACAGATCAAGATTCACAGATCGTCCTACATAGGACAAAGAAACAGATCATGATTGACAGATCGTCCTATACAGGACAAAGAAACAGATCATGATTGACAGATCGTCCTGCACAGGACAAAGAAACAGATCATGATTGACAGATCTCCTACACAGGACAAAGAAACAGATCATGATTGACAGATCGCTCTACACAGGAAAAAGAAACAGATCAAGATTCACAGATCGTCCTATACAGGTGAAAGAAACAGATCATAATTGACAGATCGTCCTACACAGGAAAACGAAACAGATCAAGATTGACAGATTGTCCTACACAGGAAAAAGAAACAGATCATGATTGACAGATCGCCCTACACAGGAAAAAGAAACAGATCGCCCAACACAGGAAAAAGAAACAGACCAAGATGATAGATTTGCCCTACACAGGAAAAAGAAACAGACCAAGATGATACATCACCTGACATAGGAAAAAGAAACATGAAGCGATATATCGTCCTACACAGGAAAAAGAAACAGATCAAGATGGCAGACGTTAGCACCATTACAATAAAGGAAACATCAAGATTGTTAGCATCTTACAAGAAAAGAAACAGATCAGGCCTAGCGATCAACAAAACAAAAAAGCAACCAAAGAAACAACAAAACAAAACAAACAAAAATCAGGAGAAAGGGGTATAAAAGGAAGTCTGAATGGTGGCTACGATGGCTGCACATACAACGCAGCCTGCTTGCAGGCTTTATTATGCAATGCAATCGACGTACCAAAAATCTTTTAAGCAAATCACGATTTTACAAATAATTGTCCTGAGAATCTGAACTTGGAAATAGACTGCCTAAGCTTGAAGGCTATGGAAACTTTTCACACAGGGCATTTTTCAGAATTGCATCGTTCTTTCAGTCCAGGCCACTCTGTTCGGCAGAAGACAGGCAGGCCACTTGGTCAACCCCAACAACAGGCACTTACAAAACTGTGTACAAAATGTTTCTATCATATATATACATGTTTGTTTGCTGCAATGTGTACAAAAATATCACGTAAAAGTTGTACAAAAATATCAGCTGACACACCGTATTTGCATCCTGTTCCTGAGCCATGGAAATCCGAATCGAAAGTCCTTTCAAATCCAGAGTATTAAGCGAGAGAAAACTGTCTACGTAAAAGATCCAAACTTGTGCTCGAGATATCTTAGCTAAACATGAAGCATCAGACACAGAGCAAGTGACAATGCAACAATGAAATGTTCAGAATTGCAGTTTACTTTTTTCATTGTGGTGATAATTTATCAGAGCTATGCAATTTGTTCAAGCTGACCACAGCACATTTTCAAGGTAACATAAAATGATCCATCTTGTTTCAAAGTTAATGTTTCGCTTGAACCCATATCTTGGCTGTGAGACAATGTATCTTATTTCTTGAATCTATTATAATTTGAAGCATCTGGACAGGATATCCCTCGACTTTGGCCCCCTTCCAAGAGAACAGGTCGCATGTTTTCCTTCAGAATGTCAACTGTTACACTCAGTCACTACATCTATGCATTTGACAATGAACGCTCTCACGATGTTGGTATGGATCTCGACATTAGCACTTACAAGAGTCACACACACTCTTTTTAAGATTTACTAATATTACGACCCATAGTCCATTCTCGCAATGTTGACCGCACATTCCCCCCCCCCCCCCCCCAATAAAAACAATTCGTATACAGTCCATTTTTCACAGTATTTGTACGCGTGTATTCCATTCTTCACAAATACAGCCATGAACAGCTTTGATATGTTATTCCATTTACAATAGTTTAGGAAGTCACTGTCAGCACAGACTTTCATCCTTAAGTTAGTTTGGCAAAATCTTTTCAAACTCCAACCTTTTTACACTGTTGAGAACTCCACCATCTCTTTGCACTTGGCCCGATCCATCCAGTCTCTTGCCATCATCAATTCTGTACAAACACCCTTCACCCTCCTCGTCTTTGGACCCTTCATAACAACGTGATAAGTCGGTCAGTCAGTCAAAACCCTCATGGCTCATCTCTGGTCCCTTTCACAAAAAGCGATAAAACTGAACCGATGAAAGCGGCGTCCTTGTCAAAACTTTGTTCACGCACCTCGAATCCTCACATTCTGATCCTTTCAAACCACGATCAAAGTTTATTAAGCAATCAATGCAATCAGCGAGTTGCAAAATGAGATTGTGATTGACGAACACTTCTGGTGGACAAAAGTTTTATTTATAATGTGTAAAGGATTACAAAAATATGTGTATAAAAAATGTACTCGGGCTTATAAATTACGTGTCTCGTCCTGAATGCACTGTTAGCATTTTCTCTGTTTGTTCGTCAGACTGCGTTTCCAGTTCGTTTTCAGACCAAAACAAGCCCTCTGACGGAGGAGAGGTGTGCCAGTTGTTGATCAGCATGTTGTCCAGATTCAAAGAGTTCCCACCATCTAACGCACGATAAACCTGATCGCCTTCCAGCAATTCGTAGCTGCCAATGTCAAACTCAGATAAATCTGCTTCAGCGATTTCCCCGCTCGTATGCTCGGTACAGGATCCTACTAGGAACTCCTGACCATCAAACAAGTCACCATTTCCCTCAAGTCCAAAACCACCGAAGTCACCACGGTTTGGTTCTTCTTTTATCAGCGTCGGTGGTGGTTGTACTCGTTCACCGGCAACTGCCATGCGGTCAGGCTCGGTGGTGCTGGGGTACTGGTCTGACCAAAGGTCATCGCATGCCTGCAACGTAGATCCCACGTCTCCATAGTAATGACCCCGACAGCCACCCGAGGTTGCACGAAGGTCGTTTCCGTCCTGTAACAAATCAAAACAGCGATAAAGTATCATCTGCTGAGGATCACAGAATAATGCTAACCGACGTAGACATCAATAATAAAACATTGCATCTATCTCGTAACTTCCATTTCCTTGACTGTCACCAGTTTATCACGTTAAAGTCTACTCAGTATCTTCTCAAGTGAAATTCTGTGTGTTGAATGTTTGGGGCAAAGATCTACCTTGTGGTCTTTAATCAACCCTTTGACTCCCACACCCTGTCCACCAGCATCATGCATTGCCAACCGTGGTAGCAAAGCAAAAACTAACCCCGATTCCCTCACCCTATCCACCAGCTTCTTGCACGAATCTGGTGGATAGGGCGAGGGACTCAAAGGGTCACGTATTTGCAGTAAGTGGATACAGTGTGGGAGTCGAAAGGTTAAGAGAGTTGTCCTGTACATGCAAGCTATCAGCGTAGGGGAAAGTGACAATGATTTGTCAGCTGTGTAAACGATCAGTCTACACCCTGTTTCTGATAGTCTCTTTCCACCAGTTTGTTGGACTGCTTGATCCCTTCTGCAGACGAACTTTTTTTCTATCTGAATCTTCCTCAATCATCATACTGGAAATTAGATTGAATTCAAGATTTCAGACTATGACTCCTAACGCGATATTCTGTCTTCGTACTTAGTAAGCTTTTTCACGAAATGCTACAGTGACGCTTGTTAAACAGCCACTACCAGATAGATATCTTTCATATGAAAGAGGCTCCATGTACGCATGCCACATAGGAACTTGGTTGGGGCAGAGGTAGACCACTCATCTTCCGTCTGACAGCACACGTTCGAATAGATGCAAAATCATACTCAGCGAACTTTGTATACGCACATCATCCAGACTTTCTAGTTTAGGTGTAAGTACCAAAACTTCTTTGAAGATGGGGAAGGTGGATCAGCACATGGGCAAGGTAGGTCATTGCTGTTATTCCAGTGATGCTAACAGTGAATCAAGTTGTATCCTTCATAACCTCTAATTTTCCCTCAAGACTTTGCTGGTTTGTAGTTTTATCTAGATCACCAGTTACTGATGAGACGGAGCGCATATTGAACTCAAAAGTGTTTTGGGGTAGCGTTTATAACACTCGAACATATACTGTATACAATGGTTCTTATTTGGCTGTTTCAAGTGTTCTGAAGACACAAAAGCGGATGATCCGACACAATTTGAATGGATCAATCATGAGAATCATGAAAATTACAATCGTGACAGTTCAGACATCGACAACTCCAATTTCAATTTCCAACATTAACTAAGCAGGCTGTGTGACTTGGCTGAGGAGAGTTAAATGCATTACCTCGAGATCCGGAATTTCCTTGCCTGCAACTTAAAAACTAGCTGATTGGCTGCCCGTCTTAGCTATTGCTGTGTTCATTCTGATGGTGTGAAAGAAGAGCGTCATTAGATCACTCTGTAAGCCATGGACGAAAAGGGATGACTACCACCTTCTGTTCTGACAGCAGCAAGTGGTCCTACTGAGGCTCTGCACGGGCCACAATGCCCACCCCTTTGACCCTTAACCCTTCAACTCCCGCACCCTGTCCACCAGCATTCTGCTTTGTCAACCATGCTTGCAAAGCAAAAACGTAACTTTTGACTCCTCATCCTATCCAACAGATTCCTGCAGGAAGCTGGTGGACAAAGTGAGGGATTCAAAGGATTAAGTTTTTGCAGTTGGTGGATAGGATGTAGGAGTCAAAGGGTTCAGTGAAAACTGATGACGTCAACCTGCCCCTGCTATCAAGAGGGCCAGACAGAACACGCAGGCCTAGTTTACTGCACTGACGAGTCCTCTACCCTGTGGAGTGACAGAAGACACGGCAGACTTCCAACTCCTCATTGAATTGTGCATCTGTAGTTCCAAGCCACATTAAAGTTTACCTCCTTGTCCCATCCAGGTTTGGGACAAAGCCCCTACGATTAAGAGGAGGTGGTCACAATGTTCGAGTTACCACAGGCCTCATTGAAAAGCTTCAATTACAAGCTAGTTTTCGTATAGTCTACACCGCGTGTGGAACGACTTTAACAAATATCCCTCAAGGCTCAACTATGAAATTCATGAATGGACAAACTTTCTGGGCTGTGTCCGATCTGCTACCCATAGCAAACCTGCAACAACAACAAAAATACTTGAAAATTTATGGCTTCCGCAACAAACTCTCAAATTCAAAAGAAAGAAACAACGAGAGGCAGTTTGGGCACAGCAAATACCTATGGCTCCCCAATAGCCTACTTGTCAACATACTAACAAACTCACTTTCGCAGCCTACGGCATATGGAGAGTGAGTGATGCCAGGCAACTAAGGTCCCTGGTAGTATACTGGTCAGTATCCCCGCCTGTCATGCGGGAGACCGAAGTTTAATTCCCTGCCGGAGAGATTCGTTTTCATGACGGCTGGTTGGTTCTTATGATAGAGCCGTGGACTCGGGATCTGATATCTTGAGTTCAATCCCAGCCCGCAACATTAAACGTTGGTCTGTTTTGCTGTCCATCTTAACGTTTCCATCATTCTGGTGGTGTCAGCTTAGCGTTTCATAGGTCCTCCCCCTCCCCTTCTCCTTTCCCTCTTTCCAATCCTCAGTTCAAGACCTTGCCTGCGCATAGGGTTTTGAGCAGGTTCAGGGTGTGTGTCATAATTGCTGGCAGATTTGGATGGAGCGCATATGAAATTGTTTAAAGTGCGATGAATCCCTCTTGAACAAACTACAAACTCCTTTGAGGATACTGCTAACTTCTGTAGTTTTAAGGACTTTTCCCTGACCTTTGCCTGATCATGCATGGTAGAATCACCCACTGAGCGACAGATTCGCTGGACAATAAAGAGAAAGAGAGCAAGAGCGAGAGAGAGAGAGAGAGAGAGAGAGAGAGAGAGAGAGAGAGAGAGAGAGAGAGAGAGAGAGAAGAGAGAGAGAGAGAGGGGATATGAAGGGCAAAATATGACATTCTTCTACAAAGAATTGTTGGTCGTTGATCTCTCATACATGCGAGTACTAAAATTTCTCACGTCTACTTTCAAACGTTTATTTCTGAACATCCAACTGCCTCTCTCTCTCTCTGCGTGTGTGTGTGCGTGCGCGTAATAAAGAGAAATGATTGAAGTATGTTTTTCGTACAGGCATCATCATTAAGGCCTAACTATCGTTGTGGGAAGACACTTTCGAAATTTTGATATGTGACGCAGCACGTGAAAACCCGTCACAGATACATCAGATAGTATGGTTGTGGGTTCGAATCCCGGGGTGCGCTACATTAAATCTGGCCTTCTCACTGTCCCATCTTAGCATCATTATTGTTCTGGTGGTGTCAGAATAGGATTAGTCCCCCATTGCCCCCATTTTCCTGGGATGGTTATCCCCGTCGGCCATATCACCTGAGGTGGATGCTGACGTAAAACTGAATCAAATCAATCAATCAGATAGTCGTAGTTTCGGCTAAAAATAGCTCGACAGTCAAAACTGGGTCAACCGAGATCTTTCCATATCTCATCATGCCTTTAACCCTTTGAATACCGCACCCTATCCACCAATAGCAAAAGCTTAACCCTTTGACTCCTTCACCCTATCCACCAGTTTACTGCAGGAAGCTGGTGGATAGGGTGAGGGAATCAAAGGGTTCAGTTTTTGCTTTGCTAGCATGGTTGACAATACAGGATGCTGGTGGACAGGGTACGGGAGTCAAAGGGTTAACATTTTACTTTCAATTTCCTTTAAGTTTTTATCATCTTATTACTAAAACACACAGTAAAATCACCTTAAACAGCTTTTTTAGATACAGTATTTCCCTCAGACTTCTATGAGCGTATTTACCTCCCTTGCCAAAAATAAACTCACAAAGGTCAGAATGAGTCTTATCAAGAAAACAGATCCATGGGCTTAAATTCTGCTTTTAGCATGTTAAATTTTAAGACGAGGTAAAAACTCTAACATGACAATTTTACAATATAGTCTGGTTTTTGCTTTACACCAACAGAAAGCTGTTTGAAAGCCGATTTCCTCTGAGGCCTTGTTCATAATAAATCGATATATATATCCAAAACTCAGTAGGCCCAAACTCAAAATCTTCAAAGCGACAAAAGACATTTTACTATATAGATACCTACCACTTGTGGAAGGGGGCATGCCACATGATTCTAAAGAGCTTTAGGTTTATCTAGACCTATATTATAAGCATACAGAACGAAAACATTATTGCTAAATGACTGTTGAAGACATTCAAGTTCAATCTTGCAGGGAAACTCCAATCAAAAATGCACGCGACATCTCTCGCTTGCCGAAGATACGGAGAACATGCTTTCAAGGCCTACTCTCTCTCTCTCTCTCTCTCTGTCACACAAAACACACGCGCAACGTTTCAGATCTTGTCTCAAGTTAGTCTAAATCATCCACTCTCCTTTTAATAGGCCATCTGCTGCTGCCTGATTCCGTTTAGTTAGACGCGCTCGCGAACAAAGAAACGACGAGAAAAGGGAAGCCACCTCTAACACATATAGCAAAGCCCTACTGGCATCCCTTTATGGCATATATATATATATACCACCAAAGCGCACAGCGTGAGGCACCAGCGCGCCATCGTGGATCCAAAGGCAGTGGGATTACTCTGTGTGGGAGACAAAGACAGCTAGCTCCACTTCCTCTCTCTCTCTCTCTCTCTCTCGCTCGCTCTCTTTGTGTACGGGTCGGTGGCCTTCACAATAAACCATGTGTCACTGTGTCTCTCTCTTTGTGGTGCACTTTACGCATGCTGTTTTCTCTCTCTCTCTCTCTCTCTCTCTCTCTCCCCTCTTACGCATAGGCCTACCGTTGTGTTGTTCTCCAACTTATTGATTTATCAGTGTTATTCATTTGATACAGTTTGAAGTGGCTGGCAAGATTACAAAGTGGGGTTGAAGTCAATCACGGACGCCGTTAGAAAACAGGTGAAAAGATAGGTTTATTATCACTGCTGCCTTCACTTTTCTTCGTTTCCTTTAATGTCTGTTGTTTATAAACAAAATACTTGACCTACTGCAAACTACTAGTAAATGATGTTAGGCATACTGGCCTATTGTTGTTTTTGTTCTTATTGTTCAGGGTTGACATGTTCGCTTTCTCTCTGTGTCTTTCTCAGTCCACTCATGGTTTTGTACAGAACATGAGCCTAAAAAGACCTTGCGAAAAACAACATTTCATCATCATGATTCATTGCTGTAACTTATTTCACATTTTTGGACTACGTGTTATGTTTTCTTTTTTCTTTTTTTTTATTAAGCTTATACTGTATGGATAGAAGTATATCTAGCAAGACTAAGCTGTAACAAAGGGCCCAATGCTACTATCCTTGAGTAATAAAGTGTTTTAAAGTCTGAACACACACACTCTCCCCCCTCCCCATGGCCAACTGAAAACAACAACAACAACATAATAATAACAGTTCTTTTGACATGCAGAACATACGAATATAGGCCTATCGTCCTACAAACGTACTACACAAGAATCAGGTAATGGCTTTCGCCGAAAAATGAGAGATAGCGGGAAGAAGAGAAGGAGAAGGAGAGAAGAGAGAGGAGAGAGAGAGAGAGAGCAGAGAAAGAGAGAGAGAGAGAGAGAGAGAGAGAGACAGAGAAGAGAGAGAGAGAGAGAGAGAGAAGAGAAGAGAGAGAGAGAGAGAGAGAGAGAGAGAAGAACAAACAAACTCAGCACCATACACACACCAGCTTACAACGATAAGAAGCCCGACAGCGTCCAAACAGATGAATGGGGAAAAAAAAATGAACACCAAAAACAAACCAACACAAACAAAGAACACTCACACATGGGCCAGGCTCCACGCCGCTTTGTTGAGCAATCGTACAGGGCACAGTATGCACGCTGCTGCCTCGAGCGCTCGTACATGGGGCAGGAGGGGGCACGCTGCTCTGAGCATTCACATACGAGGCATGTTCAAGGCTGCTCTGAGCACTGACATACGGTGAGGCAGTCTCCATGCTGCTCTGAGCACTCACACACTGGCCAAGACCACACCTCTCTGAGCAGCACTACGCCCTGTAGTCTTCCCTCGGCTCCGTTTCGACGTTCCCGACGACTTGCGGGGAGTTTAGCCTGCTTCGGTCCTTCACTGATCGCCGAAGTCTCCGTGCTCTTCCTCTTCCTTGGCCTGTATTTGTATTCAGGATGTTCCTGCTTGTGCAGCTCTTTCAGCCACTCGGCCATCTCTTTGTAGGGTTCTTTGACTTCGTCAGGACACTGCTTCCACACAGTTCCTAGATGCTTGCTGATGTCGGCGTTGTGCAGCTCTGGCTGCGCGAGCATCAGCTGCCTTCGCTCCATCTTGGCAAAGACCATAAAGGCGTTCATGGGTCGTTTGACGGTGCCTCCTTTGCTGGGTTTTTTAGGCTGCGCGATGTCCGAGTACGGGGTCAGGCTGTTTGAAGTGGACTGTCTGGACAGTAGGCCTAAACTTCCTTTCTTGTACTTGCTCATCACGTACAGTTGGTGGATGAGCACTCCCACTTCCTTGCCCACGTGGATCTTTTTGTAGATGATATTTTCGGGTTGGAACTCTGTCATCTCGGATTGACGGACCATCTTCACGCCACGTTGGCAAGAATGTCCTCTGTCAACGTCACATTTTCCACAATGTCTTCCGACAACGTCACATTTTCCGGAATGTCCTCTGTGAGAGTCATGTTCTGTGATGCTGGAGAGGCGGTGGTCCTCTGCACGGAGAACTCGGCTCGCAGCGAGTCCGGATTGAAGGGGCTCTCGGGTTCGAGACCGTCTATGTACTCAGCAGGGCTGCCGAGGTGAAGTCACTGCTTGAGGTAAAGTCGCTATAGGGACTCCCCCCGCTAGATGCTCCGGGACTCGGAAAACAAGCCATACCTCGGGCTTACTGACCAACAACACTCATCAAAAACAGTACTGTCGCAAGAGATCACTTGTGAGACTGAAAAATCACTGTTTCGCAGCAAAAAGCAACGAAATGGCTTCAAAACCAAATTTTCTGGCTGAAAAATTGCCGAGACTCAAAATCAGTTTCGAACTGAAATGCAAGGTTATACGAAAACCCAGTTGAAGACTATACATTTCTAGCCTATAGGCCTATTTCAGGTAGTTTTTTTCTCTCTCCCCCCAACACAATGTCCAGTTTCGAACAAAGAAAAAGAAATCCACAGGCACACAAATACACCATCACTTTTATAAACACAATCTCCTCCACAGCGTATTCCAGTCGTTCTTCGGTAGTAAACTCCAACGTACTGCATGCAAGACAGGTAATCACAACAAAGAACAACTCAGTCAAGACTGCATCAAAGTATCCAAACGCCACCCAACGGTGGATACAGTCTGCAAGACAGTCAGTCAGTCAGTCACAGCAAATACAACTTGCTCAGACTACGGAGAGAGTTTTGACTGCAAGTGAACTTTAACAACGCGTGTGCTCTCATCAACGCTAACGCTACGATACCAGCTGATTTTAACAGTCAAGCCGTCAGCCAATCACTATCCACTTGCGCGCGCACAGTCCCGCCTCCTCTGATGCCCCGCACGAGACGCCAAACTGTGAGCGTGGAAAAGGTCGAACGGTACTAAGGGAAGCAACTTGCGTTTGCAGTCCGCAGCAATAAAGCGAACACTGTTAATTCCCCCTGACCATCTGAGTTTTTTTTTTTCCCTTCTCTTTTCTTCTTTCTCCCGTATGTATCCAGACTCAGTGATTATTTTAGGCCCATAAGTCCGTTCTGTTTGTCCAACCATACTCGTTTTGTTAGCAACTCAATATCCCCAACCGTGAATGGTTTATCCAACCCTGGTCTGGGTTGTGGAAGATAAAGCTGGCAGGCTGGAAGAAGAGATGAGCAGTACTATCATCAACCCTAGAAAAATTACGTCACTACCATCTCCAGGCTATGGGATAAATTGTAGCTTCTGTTTTAGCAAAGACCTTGTCATATCTTTTATTTCTAAGGGATTTGCTTTCATTTTTAGCTTCTGCTAAATAAGAAAAGCCTGTATGATGTTGCCTTTCTGACATTGGCTGACTAATGATGGGAATGACGATAAATATTCTTGTATGAGCACTATGAAATTTGGATTTTGACATATGTAAAAATACATGAAATAAATAGATAAATAGAATAAATAACTAAATAAACTATCAAACAGCCAATCAACCAGACATCAAACTGTTCAAGGATTCAACCAGTCATCGAAGTTTTATCATTTTAAACTGAAACACACAGTCATCAAAGTAAACAACCCAAACCCGTCATCAAATTATCCAATCAGTCATCAAACTATCCAACCAACCAACCAACGATCAAATTATCCAACCAGTCATCAAACTATCCAACCAACCAGTCATCAAACTAACCAAACAACCAGCCATCAAATTGTCTAACCAACCAACCAGTCATCAAACTATCCAATCGACCAACCAGTCATCAAACTGTCCAACCTGTCATCCAGTCAGTCAACTAACCAGCCAGCAAGTAACCTGCCAACCAACCAACCACCATCAAACCAGTCATCCAACCAATTAATCCACCAACCACCAACCAATCAGCCAGCCAACGAACAGATCAACCAATCAGTCAACTAACCAACCAACCAATCAACTTTCCGAGCCTACCAACTTGCACCCAACAGAAGGAACTAACCAACTATTTATTCAGCTTGCAGCGAACTAGCCAACTGATCAGCCAACCAACCCGCCATACAATCAAACAATCGGACAACCCAACCAGCCAATCAGCCATTAAATAACCAGTCATTCAGTTAACCAGTTAAACGTGACAACCTTGAAAACGACAAATCTCATTCGTGTTACTTATATAAAAAAAAAAAACAACTCCAGTATGTTGTTGGTGAACGAGCTTTCTTATTATTTTTTTTAACGGAATGGTGAAGGATGGTACATCTCTGTCTGTCTGTCTGTCTCACACACACACACACACACACACACACACACACACACACACACACACACACACACACACACACACACACACACACACACACACACACACACACCACACACACACAACACAACACAACACACAACACAACACACACACACACACACACACACACACACACACACACACACACACACACACACACAGAGTTAAACGTGACAACCTTGAAAACGACAAATCTCATTCGTGTTACTTATATAAAAAAAAAAAAAATTCCAGTATGTTGTTGGTGAACGAGCTTCCTTATTATTTTTTTTAACGGAATGGTGAGGGTGGTACATCTCTGTCTGTCTGTCTGTCTGTCTGACTGACTGACTGACTGACTGACTTCACAACACACACCCACAACAACACACAACACACACACACACACACACACACACACACACACACACACACACACACTCGTACGTAGACATTCAGATAAATTCCGTGTTTACTACATTCAGTGCAAAACAGACATTCCGGCTATAATTATATGAAAACGGAAAATCCCGATTAATGACCCTGACCTTGACCCTAACCCTGTTCATTTAAAAAAGCTTATTACATAAATAGAATTTACGCTCAGACTTTACACTATGCTAGCACAGCTATGGAACTTAAGTACTCCACACACGCTACAGATACTGATCAATCGTTCAAATGGTTTTAAAAGTTGTGTCCTAGTTGTGTCAAGGGCTGCTATTCTTGTTCTACCGATCTATAAATACACAACTACGTCAGTTGGTGCCTGCGTAAAAACTGGAAAAGCAGCGCCAGAAGAAAGAAGCTCCGCTTCGTAATCCCGACAACTTTGGAATACCTATCATTGTTTAGTTCATTTTGAATTTCATATAGAATACATCACTGTTGTTGTTGTTATTGTTGTTCAAAGCCCAGCCGACTGTGCAGAGCCATATCAGGGTTATAACCGCTTCAAAACATACAAAACTTCAACAGAAAAAAAGAAGAAAATTAAGTACACATATCAATGCATTCGCGCACATAATCTAAGGACATGCCCCCGGCGTTGACCACTCCGTCCAATTTATCGCACAGGGGAGATTTAAAAAAAAAACCCACCTGAATACAAATATAAGCATACATAAGGACACACACACACACAAAAAAAAAGACAAAAAAAAAGACATGAATTGCCAAAAATTGCTTCCGCATACCTCACTTCCCTGGAGCCAAAAATGCACTCAACACATATACCCCATTATCAATCCTAACAAAAAGTACACAAGACTTTATCGAACACATACAGGAGAGTGGACCAGCAAGCCAGAAAATAATAGGTACACAAGACTTTATCGAACACATACAGGAGAGTGGACCAGCAAGCCAGAAAATGATAGGTACACAAGACTTTATCGAACACATACAGGAGAGTGGACCAGCAAGCCAGAAAATGATAGGTACACAAGACTTTATCGAACACATACAGGAGAGTGGACCAGCAAGCCAGAAAATGATAGGTACACAAGACTTTATCCAACACATACAGGAGAGTGGACCAGCAAGCCAGAAAATGATAGGTACACAAGACTTTATCGAACACATACAGGAGAGTGGACCAGCAAGCCAGAAAATGATAGGTACACAAGACCTTATCGAACACATACAGGAGAGTGGACCAGCAAGCCAGAAAATGATAGGTACACAAGACTTTATCGAACACATACAGGAGAGTGGA
The DNA here is from genome assembly GCA_030674185.1 of Monoplex corrugatus. Lineage (NCBI taxonomy): Eukaryota > Metazoa > Mollusca > Gastropoda > Littorinimorpha > Ranellidae > Monoplex > Monoplex corrugatus. The sequence continues at coordinate 68,211,451 of CM060315.1, read as the reverse complement.
CCAGCAAGCCAGAAAATGATAGGTACACAAGACTTTATCGAACACATACAGGTGAGTGGACCAGCAAGCCAGAAAATGATAGGTACACAAGACTTTATCGAACACATACAGGAGAGTGGACCAGCAAGCCAGAAAATGATAGGTACACAAGACTTTATCGAACACATACAGGTGAGTGGACCAGCAAGCCAGAAAATGATAGGTACACAAGACTTTATCGAACCATCAGATACACAAGAGAATGATGGTACCCAGCAAGCCAAAAAAAATGATAGGTACACAAGACTTTATCGAACACATACAGGAGTGGACCAGCAAGCCAGAAAATGATAGGTACACAAGACTTTATCGAACACATACAGGAGAGTGGACCAGCAAGCAGAAAATGATAGGTACACAAGACTTTATCGAACACATACAGGAGAGTGGACCAGCAAGGGAGAAAATGATAGGTACACAAGACTTTATCGAACACATACAGGAGAGTGGACCAGCAAGCCAGAAAATGATAGGTACACAAGACTTTATCGAACACATACAGGTGAGTGGACCAGCAAGGCCCGAAAATGATAGGTACACAAGACTTTATCGAACACATACAGGAGAGTGGACCAGCAAGCAGAAAATGATAGGTACACAAGACTTTATCGAACACATACAGGAGAGTGGACCAGCAAGCCAGAAAATGATAGGTACACAAGACTTTATCGAACACATACAGTGAGATGGACCAGCAAGCCAGAAAATGATAGGTACACAAGACTTTATCGAACACATACAGGAGAGTGGACCAGCAAGCAGAAAATGATAGGTACACAAGACTTTATCGAACACATACAGGAGAGTGGACCAGCAAGCCAGAAAATGATAGGTACACAAGACTTTATCGAACACATACAGGAGAGTGGACCAGCAAGCCAGAAAATGATAGGTACACAAGACTTTATCGAACACATACAGGAGAGTGGACCAGCAAGCCAGAAAATGATAGGTACACAAGACTTTATCGAACACATACAGGAGAGTGGACCAGCAAGCCAGAAAATGATAGGTACACAAGACTTTATCGAACACATACAGGAGAGTGGACCAGCAAGGCAGAAAATGATAGGTACACAAGACTTTATCGAACACATACAGGAGAGTGGACCAGCAAGCCAGAAAATGATAGGTACACAAGACTTTATCGAACACATACAGGAGAGTGGACCAGCAAGCCAGAAAATGATAGGTACACAAGACTTTATCGAACACATACAGGAGAGTGGACCAGCAAGGCAGAAAATGATAGGTACACAAGACTTTATCGAACACATACAGGAGAGTGGACCAGCAAGCCAGAAAATGATAGGTACACAAGACTTTATCGAACACATACAGGAGAGTGGACCAGCAAGCCAGAAAATGATAGGTACACAAGACTTTATCGAACACATACAGGAGAGTGGACCAGCAAGCCAGAAAATGATAGGTACACAAGACTTTATCGAACACATACAGGAGAGTGGACCAGCAAGCCAGAAAATGATAGGTACACAAGACTTTATCGAACACATACAGGAGAGTGGACCAGCAAGCCAGAAAATGATAGGTACACAAGACTTTATCGAACACATACAGGAGAGTGGACCAGCAAGCCAGAAAATGATAGGTAGAAATGACAGAAAGCAAAGCAACAAGGCAGAAACAAAGAGAGTGACAGAAAAGAGGAAATTTCTAGCACAGAATTTCCAGAAGGTGGGGGATACTATTCATACTGAAAGAGCCCCCGGCATCCCCACGGGGAAAGAATGCATCACTGCCGACTTCATAATGGTAAACAAGTTTTTTTGGCCTATGCTATTGTCACGATCGGATTTTGTTCTCAGTTGTCAAGTTTACAGAACACGACAACAAGAAGAAAAACCTAACCGTACTTCGTTTCTGTTACGTTTTGTTTTTCTCTCTCCCCCCCTCCCCCCTCTGTGGATTCCAACTAAATTTTGGACGAGTATGGTGTGGCTAGGAACATCTACTTTTTGTTGTTGTCAAAGGTCAAGGTCACACAATTCGGAAGAAAACATGTTTACATCACGTGTCAACCAAATCGATTTCTCGGTCGTTCATCGACGGATTTTGACCAACTTGAGACCAGATGTACACCCTGATTGTATCTAGCGTAATGTGGAGTGTCAGTTAAACCCAAATATATACGAAATGAATAGACATGGTTCAGTCGGTTAAAAAAGTGTATAATTATAATAAACTTTCATAACGTCGCAGTTTGTTTACTGACCTGAATAAGATTAAAGCGGTAATATTGTCGTTCAATGTATTCTATATTTCAGTAAATTTGCAGTTAGAAGTTTGTCCGAGAGGGAATCATCGCACTTGGACAATATCGTATGTGTTTCGCCCGATCTGTCAGCAGTTATCTCGCAGACTTCCTTACCTGCGCAAAACCCTATGCGCTGCCAAGGTTCAGAAATGAGGTGGGGGGGGGGGGGGGAGAAAGAGACAGAGAGAGACAGAGAGAGACAGAGAGGAGAGAGAGAGAGGAGAGAGACAGAGAGAGAGAAAGAGGGAGAAAGAGAGAAGGGATAGAGAGAGAGAAGGGAAAGAGAGAAAGAGAAGGGAAAGAGAGAGAGAGAGAGAGAGAGAGAGAGAGAGAGAGAGAGAGAAGGGAGAGAGAGACACACAGAGAGAGCGAGAGAAGAGAGAGAGAGAGAGAGAGAGAGGGGGAGAGAGAAGAGAGAGAGAGAGAGAGAGAGAGAGAGAGAGAGAGAGAGAGAGAGAGAGAGAGAGAGAGTTTCCTTGCCGGTGAAATGAACTGATTGTCGTTGACGACACACATTCTGAGGCAGGCTTTTCTTTTCTTTTTTGCGTGGGTTCAAGATCTGATATCTCGAGTTCAATCCCAGCCCGCAATATCAAAAACTGGCCTGTTCGCAGCTCATCTTAAACATTTCCATTGCATATTGTTCTGGTGGTGTCAGCATAGTGTTTAGTAGGCACGTATCTCCCTGTCCCCCTCCTCATCTCAATTCCTAGCCATCTCATAGGGTTTCGCGCAGGCTCAAGGCGTCTGCCAAATAATTACCGCAAGACTGAGATGGAGCGCATATGGAACTGTCCGAGTGCAAAGAATCCCTTTCGAATAAACATCAAAGGCTTATGATAGTTCTCATTTCCGACTTCTTACACACGGCGATTACAGCTGAAAAAAAATAAAGTCTTTTAGTCCTTTTCTCCCACTGGACAAAGCAGAAGTGAAGTTTCAGTTTTTTTCTCCTAATTTTTGTATTTGGTGTTTGTTCGTTTCTGATCTTACACCTATGCTTGACAAAGGCCAGATGGCCGAAAATTTGCGCCTGCCTTGTCTGATTGTATTTTCGTGTTTTTCTGGTTCCCGTTTGTTTGAACGCGGGCAATTGCACATGTTTTGGATTTATTGAGAGCAGACTTGAAGAAAGTGAGTGATGCTGAATGTCTAACGTGGGCAAGGAGTTCATTCCAAATTACTGCATTTTGGTCAGCGAATCTGCGACAGATTTTGTTTCCAAAGATGGAACAAAACACTCTGGGATCAGAGAAAGAGCGAAGCTCTCTGTGTGGGGTATACATGTTAGTGTTAGATCTACATGTATATGGGGAGATAGTGCAGTGCTCTCTCTGTATTCTGTTTCATCCATTTATTCTTTTTTTTTTTTTTTATTAACTAATTCAATTTTTAGCCTCTAATCTCCTGTTTTCTCCACTTTTTTTAAAAATTGTCTTTTCAATGGACGAACTTCAAAACAGTGTATCAATAATCCTTTAAATACAATTGTCACGCACATAATACGGCCAAAATAAAAAATATATGAAACTCACACATAATGTCGATACATGTTTAAAAAAAACACCCCAAATATTCACGTTTTGAACTTATGTATTTCTGGTATACAGACAATTGAGAATTAAATGAATTAAGTTTGAAACATTCACATACACAGTTATTACTAATAAACCATCCTGAAAAAAGAAAAACGATGAAGACAGTATAACCAAATTTTATTTTAAAAACAACAACATAGGTTTATAATGGCGCCATTTGGCAGAAAACTGCGCAAGATCAAGACTGATTTTTACGTTAAAATCTTCTACTTTAGGAATACTGTGTGTAGTTACTTCTTAAAAGCATTTATATTTGGCTGATAATGTTTTACTTTGCATGTGTACAAATAGTGCTTAGAAAACAAAATAGAAAAAGTATAATAAAGTCGCATACAGCATTAGTGTGAATATGTTTTTCATTGCCAAAAAGAACTATATCCTCAGCAATCCTTACATATGAAGCGGTTTCACACTCAGTATTAAACACATTTTCGATTGTCTGCCAAAAGTTATGGCTAATTTCACATTTCCAAAAATTGTGTTCGACACTTGCCTTTTAAAGATTGCAAAACTATATACACTAGTATAAAATTTGTCGAGTGGCCTTATCTACAGTGTCCATCTTTACCAGGTTGTCAGACTCTGCTTGTGCCTTTCCCAAAGTCCGCTTCCATTCCTTTTGGAATAATGTCCTCGTAAATGCATTCTGACAGAAAGTAGATATGTGCATTGGGATAAGTGTCCTGAATGAATTCTGACGGAAAGTAGAAATGTGAATCATATTTGGTCATGTTCCCCATTGCCCTCATGACTTTCTATTGAAGATCCGTGAGGTCTGAAGCCATTACAGCGGATCCCATGTTGGATGTAGTGGAGATCAGGATGGTGTAGACGGTGATGAACGATGTCAGGTTCTCTGGGTGGAAATAAAGGAGGATGCACTTGGATCAACTGGGTTGTCTTTTCAAAGTAATTCAAGAATAGATTTATTCATTCAGAGAGAGATAGAGAGAGAGAGGAGAGAGAGAGAGAGAGAGAAGAGAGAGTGTGTGTGTGTGTGTGCACGCACACACACACATATATATACACACATATATAAATATATATGTACATATATATACATATGTATATATACATTAAATATGTATATACATACTATATATATGTAATATACATTACATGTTATGTGTACATACGATATACTATATATTATAATATATATATATATATATATATAATATATATATACATATATACATATATAATGTAATCATATTGTATTGTAATAATACATTGTGTATTATATATAATTATTAATATTCAATGATAATATTATGTGATACAAACATAATATAATTACATAATATTTGCTAGCATGGTTGGCAATGCAGGATGTTGGTAGACAGGGTGCAGGTGTCAAAAGATCAAGTTACTGGTGTTGAATATAATGGATTTAGAATAATCGCTTTTTTAAGATAATATATTTCCTGAAAAATTTGCCCAGATACATATCTTTCCTAAAACTTTTTGCCCATCAGGTTCAATCTCGTTATTTTGTATATGATACAATTATCCAGGAAATACAGTTCATCTTTAGTCACATCAGAAACAGTGTATGTTTTAATATCTTCTCTTGGAATGTTTGTATATCTGCTTTCAGTTTGCGGGTCATTTGCACTGACTGGAAGCCTGGACAATACTTTTTTCAGGTGAGACTTTTTTCTTCAAGAACTATGAAACAGTTGTGTGTGTGTGTGTGTGTGTGTGTGTGTGTGTGTGTGTGTGTGTGTGTGTGTGTGTGTTGTGTGTGTGTGTGTGTGTGTGTGTGTGTGTGTGTGTTGTATGTTGTGGTGTAGTCGTGGTGTGTTTGTATGTACGTGTGTGTGTATGCATGTATATGTGCGTGTGTTTGTGTGTATGCATGCATGTATGTGTCCGTGTTTGAGTGCGGGTTTTTGTTTCTGATAATGACGATAACAGTTTCCAAGGGTAGAAGTTATCAGTTAGAAGCCTTTTTTTTGTTTTCCAAACTTGCTGTTGCTCGCATGTTAGGTGTTTTCATGTTTCCATAAGCCCAGTCCACTGACATGATTTACACGATCTTTAACGTGTACATATTCAGCACGAGTATACACGCAAAGGGATTTATGCACCGGCAGGTCTGCACACATATATCAGTGATGGGAAAAATTCTCCACCTTTTACCCATGCAGGCAGAGGTGTCTAAGCGGATGAACCCAGGACCCTCTGATTGGAAGTCTTAAGTCTACCCACTTGACTAAGAGGGCTGTCATTGTTATTGTTATTGTTTAAAGTCCAGCCGACCGTGCAGAGCCATATCAGGGCCATAACCGCTTCAAAACATACAAAACTTCAACAGGAAAAAAAAAAAAAAAAAAAAAAAAGAAGAAAATTAAGTACACATATCAATGCATTCGCGCACATAATCTAAGGACATGTCCTCGACGTTGACCACTCCGTCCAATTTATCAATAGGGGGTATAAAAAAAAACACCTAAATACAAATTTAAGCATACATAAGGACACTAAAACATATAACAGGCATAAATTACCTAAAATTGCTTCTGCAGACCTCACCTCCCTAGAGCCAAAAATGCATTATACATGTACCCAATTATCAATCCTAAAAAAAGCACATAAGACTTTATCGAACACATACAAGTGAATGAACCAGCAAGGCAGAAAAATGATAGGAAGAAATGAAATAAAGGAACAAGGCAGAAACAAAGATTGACAGAAAAGAGGAAATTATTTGCACAGAATTTCCAGAAGGTGGGGATACTATTTATACTGAAAGAGTCCCCGCATCCCCACAGGGCGGCAATGTTAATACTTTTCCTTCAACGTGTAAATGTGTACCTACAAGTAGGTTTAAGTTAAAGTTACTGCACTGTAGGAAGCAGAAAAGGCTCAAAAAGCCACATTTTTAATTTCATTTTTGCTTCATTATCTTTATCAATATATTATATGATGAAAACTATGATCATAATGTATTTTGCAAACGATTGAGTATTAAATAGAGTATCTTTGAGTTTTACATTGCACAAACACTCCCTATGGGTAAAGAAAAGACCGTGATATTCTAAGCAGTATATCACCCACCAAAAGAAGTCACCAATCAATAAATAACAATTAACAATGCTTCTTGAGGTTTTGATCGCACAAACACTTGTAAGCGAGCTTTTTGAAACAAGAAAATTCCTGACCAACATAAACTTTCTTTCAAGTTATCACTGAATATTACTATGTCTTGCTGTTCAAAGGACAAACCAAACCAGACAACACACAAAATCAAACCAAAAACAAAACTGCAACAACAACCACACCAACAAAAAACACCCCCCTCCCCCCCAAAAAAAAAAAAACAACAAAAAAACAAAAACAACACAAAAAAACAAAACAAAACAAAAACAAAACAGGAAAAAACAAACAAAAAACAAACCAAAACAAAAAATCCTAGATATACACGTCTTTCAAATGCGATATTCATAAAACTGCCTGCAGCATGAAAAAAAAAAAGTGGAGACACGTTAAAAACCAAATCGGGGCGATGCTTAAAATTTAATGAAGACAGACGATTTTTCCCATTTTCTAAAAATTCGACAGGACTTGCACAAAACGATAAAGGCATACAAATCATACATTTTCAAGTTTGTTATGTGCATCATTAAAATTTCCAAATTTCCTATGCATGACTCCAATCATTCCTCTGAAAAGTTTCGAATAATATCACTTAATACTGAAAAATGAACAGCTGTGAAAAATACGAGGCCCCTCTAATCTTACAAGATATAATTTCAGTTACCTGATCCACTATGAAGAATTCAGATAAATCGATATTAAAGTTTGCATCTTAGAATCAATTTTAATGACGTTGCGTTACTCACTGTTAAAAGTCTCTCATAAAGAGTAATACCTGTGAGCAACTGTTCGGAAAAGTTTTACGCACGTAGTAAATATTGTCTACGGGAAACAACTGCGTAAATAAAAATAACGTGCATATGCAGCCAAAATAGTTTCCCTTGGACCGAAGGTCCGCTCCTGATACGTCTGCAATCATTTCAAACCCCCCCCCCCCCCCTTTTTTTTTTTTCATAGCCGATTTGCTCATTTATTAGAGTGTTCATAATCTTGTGGTGTCGACTCGCTGGCGACTCGAGCGAGCAGGCGCTCGCGCGTGTAATGTATTTGTGGGCGAGCACACAAAGCAAGCTCTTCTTTGAGACATAATTCTATACAAAAATTCTTGACAATAAATCTTGAATATTGTTATATTCCTGCTAATCACAGAAAGACAAAACAAAACAAAAAACAAAAAAACCAACAACAAAAAGGATTATACATTTTTCAAATGCGAACTTCATAAAACTGCTGCATAAAAAATCATATATATATATAAATTATATATATATACGCACAAAAAGTTAAGATCACTTCACAAATTCTATTTCAAAATAAGAAAGCCAATGCGTTGAAGTTTGTCAAACATTTAATTCCATGCTTTAGTGATAACGATACACAATTGCCTTCAATTTCGAGCAATCGTTTGGTGTGTACATTTGATCAAAGTGGGTACGTATCGAAATTTGATTTCCCAAAGTCATTGAAATCACAAGACAGGGCATTCTGATGCTCCCAAAAGTTCAGTAATGCGTGTAACCGCCATGGCTGTTCTGGCACTCGACGCAGCGAGTCCTCATCGAGTTGACCAGGTTGGTGAAGATCCTCTGTGGAAGCGCCTGCCACTCAGCCTGCAGATCTGTAGAGGTGTTGGGCATCCCTGGGAGGGGGGTGGTTGCTCCTCACTTTGCGATCCAGCTCATCCCAGAGGTTCTCAATCGGGTTGAGATCGGGACTGCATGCTGGCCACTCCATTCTGTTGACTCCAGACTGCTGCAGGAAGTCGTTGACCACCCTTGCCCTGTGGGGGCGAGCATTGTCATCCTGGTAGACAGCCGTCGGCCCCATCTGCTGCAGTGTAGGCACAGCCAGCGGTCGAAGGATCTCATCCCGGTATCGGAGGCCAGTCAGGTTACCCTGTACATGATACAAGGGTGTTCTGTGGTGAAGGCTGAAGGCCCCCCAGACCATTACAGAACCTCCACCAAAGGCCACCTTTTCTTGGTCAGTGGTGTCAATAAAGCGTTGCCCTGGGCGCCTCCAGACCCTCAGTCGGCCGTCGTTGTGGTTCATGGTGAAGCGTGATTCATCACTGAACAGGACCTGGGACCATTGCTGACGTGTCCACCTCACGTGACGTCTGCAGAAGGCGCGGCGTGCTGCCCTATGGGCTGGATTTAAGCGTGGCCGTACAGCTGGGCGACGAGAACGGAGGTTAAACCCATGAATGCGGTTCCGTATGGTCTGCTGGCTGATGTTGATGTTAGTAGCCACCCTCAGCTGCCTTCGAATGATGCTGGAAGAGGCTGTTCTTGTCTGCAGGGCTTGTCGTTCAATGAGACGATCTTTACGTGGGCTTGTCTTCTTCGGTCGACCAGATCTGCGTCTTTCATGGACCCTCCCAGTGGCTGTGAAGCGTTGAATCAGTCTGACAATGACCGAGATGGACACCTGAAGTCGCCTGGCCACTTCTCGCTTGGGAACACCATCTTGGAACCATGCAACAGCTCATCCCCTCTCAAACTCGCTCAATTTTCGTCGTGGAGGCATTGTCAGATCAGGCCTACTACTGGTGGAATGTCTTCTTATAAAGCCAAGCAAGAGACAGCATCTCACACATAAACAGCAGTGCTTGCACGTGCATAATGGTTTTTCCATCTGGCTTGTGCAATGTGTTCAGGCAGAACGGTCCAAAACAAGGTCCTTTTTCGCAAGTTTCCGCTTTTCCGTTTGCGGCCAAGCTCAGTAGTAGAGAATCCCGTGCAATTTTCGCACTAACACAACATCGCCCACTTACAGCTGAACAAGAATTCATAACAATTTGGCTGGACTGAGAAATAAATAACAGTAGCGAACTGAGTTTATTACGCACCTGTTTTCTCATAGTGATCCTTAACTTTTTGTGCGTAGCTTATATATATATATATATAATATATATCATCATCATCATCATCAGGTGCCCTGCCGCATGGCGTTAGCGACCATGGATTTCCAACCATCTCTATCTCTCGTTGCATCCAGCATCTCCCCCACCATCTTCATCCCCAGCCACTCTGCAAGTCCGTCCAGCATTCTCTCCCTGGGTCTACCCGGTGCTCTCTTTCTCTCCAGCTTTCCCATTGTGACCAGGTGCTCCAAATCCCCCTTCCTCATAAAATGGCCTATAAATGTTGCTTGTCTTTTCCTAATCTTCCTTATCAGTGATCGACTTGTGTCTGCCTCCATCAAGACTGTCTCGTTTGTTTTCTTTGCTGTCCATGGTACTCTCAACATTCTTCTGAGAAACCACATCTCGGCTGCCTCAATCCTGCTCTGGCTTTGCTTGCTGACTGTCCACGCCTCGCATCCGTACAACAGTATTGGTTCTATATAACACTCAAGGACTCTCTTTCTGATGTTAATTGATAGGCATTTGTTGGTAAGAATGCTTGTCATCTTCTTGAATGCTGTTTTGGCTTGGCCGATTCTGCCAGCTATTTCCGATGTGCATCTGCCGTCTGATGAAATGACCGTTCCCAGGTATTTGAACTTATTAACTTGTGTCAAGGTTGTGCCATTTGCTGTTATTTTGCATGAGGGATTTCATGTTTTTTACTGATCACCATGACTTCAGTCTTCCTGCTGTTTAGTTCCAACCCCTTACCTTTGCTTTCTGTTTCTAGTATATTCACAAGGTTTTGTAGGTCCCTTTCATTTTCTGCAATTATAAATCAGTGGACAAAGGGAGATAATGCAAGCCTAGGGAGAAATTGTAAAGAAAAAACAAACGTAAAAAGCGCAGACATAATTATGTTAAAAGCCAAATCGGTATGATGCTTAAAACTCAGTGAAGATGGACATTTTAATCATTTTCCATATTTTTGACAAACTTACGCAAAATAAGTACATTCAAATGATACACTTATAAGGATACACTTATAAGTTTATTATGTCTACTATTAAAATTTCCATTTTTCCTATGGATATTTTTGATTATTCTTCTGAAAATGTTCGAATCCTATTACTAAATACTGAAAAAGGAAAAGTAGTGAAAAATATGTAGCACCATGCAAGATATACTTTCATTTATCTAATCTCCAGGAAGAATGAGATGAATTTAACAAGAAGGAATGAGATAAATTCATATCAAAGTTTCTCAAGTCTTACAAATCAATTTGTATGACAAGTTGTACTGTACATTGTATAAAGAAAAGAAAAAGAAAGAAAGAAAAGAAAGAAAGAAAGAAAGAAAGAAAAAGGCTCTGACAAAGAGTAATACATTTGAGCAACTGTTGACTCCCCGAGCCACATCAGCGAACACTGATCTACGGAAAACAACTGCGTATAGGAAAACGATGAAGACAATGCATAGTTTCCCTTGGATTGAAAGTGTCGGTGTTGTTAACTATTACTTGAATTTGTCGCGAACAAGAAAACAGTGCTGGGGTTTGGAATTTGTTCAGGAAGGTTTCAACGTGCTCACAACACTCCATATGCGGTCCACCAAAACAGACTACTTGAGCTAGCACACAATCCAGTGTATTGACAAGCTCTTTAAACGAAAGAGAGAAATGTTCTCCATGAAACGGTGTCTGGGAAAAGAATGGCAATGATGTCGGGATCGTAATTTCTCCCTAGGCTTGCATTATCTCCCTTCTCCACTGATTTACTTTCGCTATCCCTAAAGAGACATATGGTCATTGACAGCTGGATGGACCGATGTGGCGTGTTATACGGCAAGAATCTGGATCACTGTCTAAGAGATCTTGCAATCAGCTTTTCTAAAATATAAAAGCATTGTTATTGCTATTGTTTAACCTTTTGACTCCTCCACCCTACCCACCAACTGCAAGAAATTGACTCCCTAACCGTATCTGCTAGTTTCCTGCAGGAAGCTGGTGGATAGGATGAGGGAGTCAAAAGGTTAAGGTTTTGCTTCGCTGGCATGCTTGACAATGCACGATGCCGGTGGACATGGTGTGGGAGTCAAAGGGTTAAGTTAAAGTTACTGTAGGAAGCGGAAAAGGCTGCAAAGCCACATTGGTTTTTTTTTTTTTGTGTGTGTGTGCACAATTTTGTATATCAATCTACATGATGACAATTATGATCATAATGTATTGTGCAAACGCTTGTGCATTAAATAGGATATCTTCAGCTTTTCATCGCACACACACTCAATATGGGTAAAGAAAGGACCGTGATATTGCAAGCAGTATATCGCCAAGCAAAAGAAGTCAGCAATCAGTAGAAATTAACGATGCTTCTTCAGTTTTTGATCGCACAAACACTCGTAAAGCGAACTCTGAAATAAAACAATTCCTGACCAACACACTTTTTTTACGAGATATTAATGAATATGACTGTGTTCAAAGGAAAACAAAACAAAACAAACAAAAAGAACTAATGATAATAACAACAAGAGTACACGTTTATCAAATGCATTCACAAAAATTCCTGCAGCGTAAAAAAAAAAAAAAAAAAAATACTCATATTAAAAGCCAAACAGGGACAATGCTTAAAAGACAATGAACACGGGCGATTTTAGTCATTTTCTAAAAATTCGAGAAGACTGCACAAAATGATAAAGACATTCAAAATATATAACATTTACAAGTGTATTATGTCTACTATGCAAATTTCCAATTTTCGTACGGATGCTACTTATCATTCCTCTGTAACTGTTCAAATTATATATCAATACATATTGAAAAAGGAACAGTTGTGAAAAACATGCAGGCCCCCTATTCTTACCTTACAAGATATAATTTCAATTATCTAATCCACTAGGCCTACGAAGAACAAGACGAATTTATATTAAAAGTTTCATGAGTCTTATAAATCAGTTTGAAGTGTCAAATTACATAACACACTGTATAAAAAAAAAAGTCGTCTCACAAAGAGTAATACCTTTAAGCAATTGAAGTTTGGAAAAGTTGACCGTTACTCTCGCAGAAAACACTGGTCAACGGGAAACAATCATCATCACCTTACCACATGGCGTTGGCGACCATGGCCCTCCAAATGTATCTATCCCTTGCAGCTGCAAGCATATCCTCCCCCCCCCCCTCTCTGTCTTCAGCCAGTCTGCAAGTCCGTCTAACATTTTTTTCCTGGGTCTACCTGGTGCTCTTTCCCTCCAGCGTTCCTGTTGTGACCAGGTGCTCCAATTCCCCTTTCCTCGTAAAATGGCCTATAAATTTGCCCTGTCTTTTCCTAATCTTCCTTATGATCTTGTTTGCCTCCATCAAGCCTGCCTCGTTTGTTTTCTTGCTTTCCATGGAACTCTCAACATTCTTCTTAGAAACTACATCTCAGCTACCTCAATCTTGTTTTGTCTGGCCATGATAGCTTGGGAAAGTACGATGGTGGGGGAAACAACTGCATATAGAAAATTGATGTACCTGTACAGGCTACAGTTGTTTCCCTTGGACTGTAGGGTGGCTACTTATTTGTCTGCAATCACATTTCATACACTTTCTTTCTTTCAGGTATACATGTACACATCGTTATGTTCCGTTTTATTAATGTTGTCATTGATTATCATTTGAATTTGTTACGAACAAGAATTTAAGGTTGCAAGGTTTTGGAGTTTATTCAAGGCTTCAACCTGCTCAGAAAACTCCCATACACGGTCCACCAAAACAGACTCCTTACGTCAAGGCAAAACCCAATGTACTGACAATTCCTTTTTAATGAAGGAAGGTAAAGATTTCCCCATGACCTGAAAGGATGTTTAGGAAAAGATATGGCAGTGATGTGGAAATCATAACTTCTCTGGAGGCAGCATTAGTAATCAATACTTTGACTCATGCACCCTATCCACTAAGCATACTGCATTGTCAACCATACTAGCAAAACAAAATCTTAACTCTTGACTTCCTCACCGTATCTACCAGCTTCCTGTAGGAAGTTGGTGGACAGGGAGTGGGAGTCAAAGAGTTAAGTTTTTGCAGTTGGTAGATAGGGTGCAGGAGTCAAAGGGTTAAGGTTGTAACGATCTCCCTTTCTCCGCTGATTTACTTCCCCTGTCCCTAAGGAGAGACATTGGCCATTTGCAGCTGGATGGACTGATGCGGCGTGTTGAATGTACGGCATGGATCTGATCACTGGCAACAACGCTCGATCATACTGACCCTCTATCTCTAGGAGCTGGCAGCTAGGAGCTGACACTATGCCATCCCCAGGGATGACCAGGACAAGTAAAATCAGTGAAGGACAACGGATAGACAACATTCATAACGCTGACCCTGAGGGAATTTTGAGGTCTCTAACACCCTGCTTCCCTAACATCCCATGGGAAATCCTCTGTCTACCTGCTTCCCTTAACTAAGTCGCTTATTCTTTCAGAAAAGAAAAAAAAAATGTCTCCGACTGAAAAAGAAAGGACATGAAAAGTATAGACTCAAAGATCTTTTTTCTTTTTTAGCGCGCAATGATCGAAGCCGTATCTGTTTGCTCATTTGGGCTGTTTGTATTGTATTGTATTGTATTGTATTGTATTGTATTGTCAGCTTCCATTGGTATGCGAGCCCATAGCCATCACTCAAACTATCAAAAACGCGTTGCCCGTATTTCTCCCTCTCCATCAGTCTCTCTCCATCGGTCTCTCTTCATCAGTCAGTCTCTCTCATCACAAGTCACCAGTCAAACCCACACAAACCACACACAGGAAAATTACCCAGAACTACATCAACACTGTACCCAAACAAACATGTCAAAAAAAAAACAAAACAAAAACAAAAAACAAACAACACAACAGAAAAACAAAAACAAAAACAAAAAACGAATAATCTCCCTCTCATTTGACAAAATTCATGCACAAATCTATTTCCTCACACAGTGACACACTCCTTTCAGGAGATTCAACCTTACAAGTGGTGGACGAGGAGAAAAGATGACAGACGATAAAGTCAGAAAGTACTCGATACCTGTCCATCACGTTTTGTCAGTGGCTCTCATCTCTCCTACCATCAACCCACATCAAGCCATCAAGCAATTCGTTGTTCCAGTGGGCATTAACAGCTGCAATGATGGACCTGCACCTGTGGTCTACCTGGGGCAAAACTGCTTCACTTGCTGAGAAAAACATTTCCCAAAGCCTCACCCACAGCCTCCTCTATCATCCTCCTACTTGACCAACACCCCCTAAAGAAAGCTGTAATCAATTTCCACAGCTAACATAACACCTGTCTACACTAGGAGATTCCTGACATCAATATAATGCCCCTTCTGTTCTCACATAAACCGGTGCACCGAAAGAACGTACAGCGACAGGATTACCCCATTTCACTTTAGTTCATACTGCTTATAGCCCAGCCGACTACTAGAGCCACATCAGGGCTAACACTACGTCAAAAAACGACAACCCGTTAAGATAAAAAAGTTAAAAATCATGCTCACCGTTAACCTTGCAAGTCTAAAATGATATTTAAAGAAAAACAGACGTAAAATCAGATCAGGTGAAATCTACTGATCTCTAGTAAAAACTAGTAAATTGCATCAGAAGGTAATGTCTCGGAAGAGGATCTTTAAGTAGTCCGCCATGTAATGCTTTTGTCTCACATCGTACAAGTCCCAGCAATCGAGGAGGAGGTGTCTGATGCTCATTGGCTCGTCACACGGTATACACCATGGTGCTTCTTCATTTTTTAAAAGGTACGAATGAATGTAAGATGTGTGACCCGTGTGTAACCTACATCACACTGTCTTTCTTACAGTTTCCTGCAGCAGATGGAATTTCTTTCAGGCTAATTCACCCCAGTCAGAAGGGATCAAGGTCCCTGGCTTTGAATATTTGTTCTAGACCCACTTGCCAGCTAGTCCAATTACAGACAGCAATGTGTCCAAACACGCAGTACACCCTGGAGAAGTCAGTCTGAAGAAACTATACTGATCACAAAAGTAGAACAAACGACCAGAGGAGATGTTTATAGTCAAATCAATCTTCACTCTTCTTTCCACCTCAGAAGTGGGAAAAACCGGGTCTTCGATGACGTTTGTTATCTGCAGAATGTTTTGTAGGTTACGCGTTATTATAGCTTTAAGGGAAATGGCGATGATGAAAGTTGGAATGGGTAATAACCAGTGAAAATGCTTTCGGCCTCGTAACTAGGTTGTTAAAAAAAGATTTTCAGCACAAAGATACCCCCCCAAAAAAACAACAACAACAAAACCCCCAAAAAACCAACAACAACAACAACAACAAAAAACAAAAAAGGAAAACCCAAAAACAACAAAAGTAAAATAAAAAAAATCACCACCATTACCAACAAAATAACTTATTGATAAAGTTTGACATTTCACTTTGAACTGGTCTTGTATGAACGAGTCACTCGGTCGCTCTTAGTTGCCGTCTTCTTTCTGGTTAACAACAATCGAGGATACCCGGTGGGGACATGGTGTACCTTTCTCATTTCAGGTCCATACTCTCGTTTGCAGAAGTATCTGGATTTGTGGTGAACAAGTGACGGACAGATCTCCCCTTGTGGGAGTGTAAAGTTGCCGTTGAAGACGAGTGTTAGTTCTGTGCAGTAATGACTCGACAACTAGTCCACACTGGCAAGAGACACTGCCTCAGTCCCAGGACATTACCGAGTTGTGGTAGGTCTTGTCAAGCCTTTACACGTGCAGCAGTTTTCTTCCTTGTTCTCTCTCAAAGAGAACAGCTCATCCTGTAACATAACTCTTGAGAGTCACGGAGTTATCTCCCATGTAGAATTTCTCAAATCCAATACAGTTTGCGCTACCCATTCAGCTAACATAGACGCAGCCACAAAGCATAAAGTGGTAAGCTCAAAATATTCCTATGCTAGCTGAATGGGTAGCGCAAACTGTTGGGTTTGAGAAATTCATGGGAGATAACTCCGTGACTCTCAAGAGTTATGTTAGTTGATGTTTAAAATTCTCCCTGCTTCCCACATATTTCCTTTGGTATAGCTCATACTGTGTTTTTCTTTTGCTGTCCTGTTGGAAGCTGACTGGTATCTTGTGATATTTGGTTTGTCAGATGTAAGGGATTTTTCCAGTCTTCTTCTAAAAGAAGAGGGGGGTGGATAGATTCTGTGAACAAAAACAAGCAGGATAATTTTACCAAAAACGTTTCGGCGCTTGTGTCTTCATTGGGCTAAAAGCTTTAGTTGTGCAAGTGAATGTTAAACGAATTCTTTCACGATTTATATTTGACTGTATAAATGCAAGTATCATTTCATACACACACTCTGTACGTATATATTTATGAATATATATATACACACATATATGTATATTGTGTGTATACATATACATAATTTGTGTGTGTGTGTGTGTGTGTGTGTGTGTGTGTGTGTGTGTGTGTGTGTGTTCGTTCGTTATTTCTTTTAACGTCTATTCACATATGTGTTTTTAGACGAGACGAAAAAAAACAAAAAACAAAAAAAAAAAACGTGCGTAAGGAATGAATGAATCTATGTAATCATGAAGGCATTGTATCAATTAAGGTAACAATTAATGTAACATCAAACAAATTAACGAACAAAAGAAAAACAATCAGAACATTATATCAGTCAGGCTTCATCGGATTTCTCGGGGCTGTGTGGGAGTTACAGGTATAAAACAGTTGGGCTGAATCAAAGGAAACGACCTACAGGACTGTGCAGTAAACGTCTAGCAATGTGTAAATACAGAGTGAAATCAGTATGTTTCTGTTTTAAGTTTGTAAATGACGCAGGGAAATAAGGTCGCATTCGCTGACAACACAAAAGGTGATCAACTGTTATAAAATCACCACAGATACATTTGATGGTTTTACTAAATTTAGTTCGAAGTGAATTGAGAGTTAATCTGTAAGCTAAAGTTATTTCTTGTCTTGTAAAACCCTGGTAATTTACCGAGAAGGGGCGAAGGCCACATTGCTCTTTTACTTTGTTTTCTAATATAGCATTCATTTCATGTTCAGAGAGTGGTAAATCAAGTTTAGTACTGCCAGCCCTATTCATTGCTGCATTTTTTGCTATTCTGTCGACCCGATCGTTAAAAAGGATACCACAGTGTGATGGGATCCAACAAAAAGTAACCTGTGTATTATTTGTTATTAAACAATGAATTAGAAATTTTATCTCAAATATTAACGAACTATTTACTTTATGTTCGCAACATTTTAAGGATTGTAATGCAGATTTCGAATCTACACATAATAGGATACTAAACAAAGTTATGGGTAGATCTACTATATATTTCAGTGCCATTAGGATGGCAACTAATTCAGAAGTGAAGATTGAATGTCCCTGTCCTAAAGAGTAAGCCTTTTCTACTTTAAATTTAGGAATTAGAAAGCCAGCGCCTGCTTTACCATCATCTAGAACAGAGCCATCTGTAAAAAGATTTTTAAGTAATGTGAATATTTTTTGTGTAGATGAGACAGAACATCAATTGCTAACAAGTGTGGATTAATATCTTTTGTCAGGTCAGTATCAGTGTAGTTGATATCAAAAATAGCATTGGACAGTTCCCAGGGGGGTAGAGGACAACATATCATTTTATGTGAAACTTTGTTAGGTAATACGTGAGAAAGTTTGAAGAGCTCATTTGTGTAAGTGGATATTGTTTCTTGTGACTTTATTGTTCTTGCTCTCTTGGGGAAATGGATGTCGGACCGAATTTTAAGTTTTAAGTGTGTGTGTGTGTGTGTGTGTGTGTGTTGTGTGTGTGTGCGCGCGCGTGTGTGCGTGTATACGCGCGCGTGAGCGTGTGTGTGCACGCAAAAAATGCCAGCATTATCGACATTGGCTTTCTGTATGTGAATTCTTATCCCGTTTGGCTCATATTCCTGGTCTGTTGAGACTGTGAATGCACATGCTTGAACATGAACGAGATAACGGGGAGCAGCAGGCAGTAAGGCTTCATGCTAACTTCAATTTGAACAGCGAGTTGTCACCGTTATCGATGATCCAGAAGGTTGTGATCATCTTGCTCGTTTTCTTGCCATCGTTATTGTTGTTTAAAGCCCAGCCGACTGAGTAGGGCCATATCAGGGCTATAACCGTTTCAAAACATACATAAGACTTCGACAGCAAAAAAAAAAAAAAAAAAAAGTACACATATCGATGCATTCACACACATAATCGAACATACCTGAACACAAATTTTAGCAAAACGGTGGACACTAAAACGAATAAAAACAAGGGCTTTAATTACCTAAAAATGCTTCCGCAATCACATTTTCCTAGAGCCAAAAATGCACAATTAAATCAAGTACCCAGTTGTCAATAAGTAGGCAAGACTTTATCGGACACATACATGTGAATGGACCAGTATGACATAAAATGACAGGAAGAAATGACAGAAAAAGGAATAAACTAGAAAGTAAGAGAGTGACAGAAAAGAGGAAATTTCTAGCACAGAATTTCCAGAAGGTGGGGATACTATTTATACTGAAAGAGTCCCTGGTGTCCCCACGGGGGAAACGGGGGATTTGAATAAACATACCTTAATACAAACTTTTCCAAAAGTAAGGGCACTGAGTAATATCTAGAAACAGACCTAAATTACCTAAAATTGCTTTCGTACATCACATTTCCCTAGAGCCAAAAATGCACTTAATATATGTACCCAATTATCAACCCTCAGAGAACGTATGTAAGGCATTATCGAACACGTACAGGTGAATGGATAAAGCAAAGCAGAAAATAGGAAGTAAAAGCAAAGGAGCAAGTCAGAAACAGAGTGACAGAAGAAGAGAAAATTTCTAGCACAGAAATTTCCAAAAGGTGGGGTTAGTATTTATACTGAAAGAGGCCCCGGCATCCCCACGGGGGGTGGAGGTTTCTTTCCTTCAGTGCACCAGGATATAAGCTTCTGCAACTTAAACGAGTACAGACGTGTTTTTTTTGTTTTTTGTTTTTGTTGTTGACCTGAAACAACCTGCAGCCTGAAACACGCGTCTGCAGCTTGAAACACGCGTCAGAGTACAAAACAGCTTTGTGTCTGCATTTCCTTCAACCCAGTGTGAAGTGTGCGTCGTTTGCCACGTGCTATGCTGAGCTGTCTGTCTACGTGGTCGTCACGTGCCATTCAACGTGTTATAGAAGCTTTTTGCTTTCTCTTCTTTCTTTAGCTAGATAAGCACTTGCGGTCGCCACTCCATACAAGTGTGAGTAGTAGTTTGCTAACTGAACTAGGTGACCCTGGGCGTCTCTGTCCAGCGTCTTGTGTACTTCACCGTTGACTAAACAAAGTTCCTTCGCTGATGTGCACATCCGCCATGCTGCTCTCCATGGTTTCACTGTGACCCTATCAAGGGTGGCTGATGGGTGCTCGGCCTTGCCAAAGGGCCTCCCATGATTTGGTCCGGGACTGCTTATTGCATATTCACAGTTACCCTACAATAGGGCATTCCCCTATCCGCCACCTGGGGACCTGGTGGGATGGAGCGTTTGACTTCTCCTGGTGCTTGACAGCCTATCCTAGGACTGACAAGGTTCCCCAGAAGACTGCTGTTTAACCCTTTGACTCCAGCACCCTGTACTGCCAATTGTGCTAGCAAAGCAAAAACATAACCCTTTGAAGAGGAGTCAAAGGATTAATTTTTTGCAGTCGGTGGAAAGGATGCGGGAGTCAAAGGGTTAACCATTTTACAGCCCTTTGAATGTGCTCGGTGATCAATGTCCTTTGTTCAACGCGCATCTGGTTCCTTTGATACACGAACGTGCTGGAAAAATAGTATATACATATATATGTTTATATTCACACACACACACGCACACACACACGCACGCATACACACACACACACACACACACACACACACACACCACACACACACACACACACACACACACACACACACACACACATATATCTATTCCCTTCCTAAAGTGGTTGTGGGTTTTCAGCTAGTCTGCCCGTTCATCCCAACTGGGCAATTTACCTCAATGAGTGAATAGGGTCAATACCTTGTCTCGCTTTTCTCTCTCCCTTTTTAGGTCCCATTTTCCACGACACTGTAATGGCCACAGACGTGAGGCCATTTCTCACAATGCAATGATGACGACGACAAGGATAGCAATCATGATGCTGTGGAGTTCCATTCTGAATTGGGAACGCATGGCAGGGCTGTACTTAACACTTTCATACTACTTTGTGGTGTCAACCAGTCTCGAGAAATGCAGACATGTGCGGGTTTTGGGTCAGGAAGGTTGAGCAACACCCTGAATAACGGATGCATTCGTTAAAACCCTTTTCTTGCCAAGAAAATAAGTCACTCTACTAACTATTGACCAAGTAATGTTAGGAGAGAGACTTCAGAAACACTCAAATTACGCCTTTTGCCATTTTTGCCGCTTCAAACGTCGTGTAAACGCAGAAAGGAAATGACAAGAGTATACTCCCTTTGCCTGAAAAGGATTTACGTCAGCAGTGCAGTCATTTTCTATTTACATACTCGAAACTGAAACTATCCTCGTGACGCGGTCCACGGAGAGAGAAAGCTGAGTCACGAGGATCTCGTGACGCGGTACGGAATGTGTTTTAAGTGGATGAGAAACGATTATACAGTTCCAGTCTTCCCACCCAGCCAAAAACACTCAAATGTGGGCTGCAGTCAGTTGGGGCCTAAAACTCCCGCGAGTTTGGCTCGACTCATGGGATTCGAACCCACAACCTTCCAATCCCTAGTCTATTTCACTAGCCACTGCACAAGGGCGACTAATGCATCGTCATCTCTTCAACCCATTTTCCATTAACTATTTTATATGAAAGGAAAAGGTACAGGCAATTCGACATCAACTGACTGTGGCTAACTGGTTGATGCTCGTTCTTCAAAACAATTTAAAGTTGATATTGATTAAACTATCTTTTTGCAGAAAGCAATGTAAAACACGTGCATCACCTTCATAGACCCCAACAAGGCCTTCGATTTTGTGAGCATAAATGTCCTGTTGAAGATTCTCAGCAAGACCGGATGTCCAACTCTACTCCTGAGCATCATAAAGTCCTTCCATAACAACATGAAAGGAACCAAATCTGTTCGAGTCATATCTGAAGCATTCAACAGTTGCAGTGGAGTGAAACAGGGTGGTAACCGTACTCCAACCCTTTTTTGCATTTTCACCTCTCTATTGAACAATGCACTTGGAGAAAGAGAGGATTTATCTCCATCCATGATCAGAAGAAAAATGTCCAATCTGTCAAGATTAACAAACGAACAAAACAAAACAAACAAAAGTTCAAGACTGTCTGTGCCATATCCTCAGCAATTCATGGGGGGACAAGATCAATAGAGGTACTTTAGACAGCCCATGGTCACATTCCGAAAGCGAAGACGATTCTGTTGGCTCAGTCATGTGTGTCACAGGAGAATGACGAAATCCCCAAAGACGTTCTCTTATAACCAGCTTGACTCAGGGAAAAGACCTTGTTGCCCACAACTTCGGTTACAAAGATATCTGCAAGAAATACCTGAAGACGTTGGACATCAACAACTGGGACGCTAACATATAAGATGAGATTTCGTGTACACAGACAGTGCACGAGCAGTGGGCTTGGCAGTTTCGAAGAGAGAACTGCTCCTTGCAAAACAGAAGCGGGAGTAAAGAATGACTAGATTTCAAGGAAACCAAACAACAATGAGTCAAGAATGACTAGATTTCAAGGAAACCAACCAACAATGAGTCAAGAATGACTAGATTTCAAGGAAACCAAACAACAATGAGTCAAGAATGGCTAGATTTCAAGGAAACCAACCAACAATGAGTCAAGAATGACTAGATTTCAAGGAAACCAACCAACAATGAGTCAAGAATGACTAGATTTCAAGGAAACCAAACAACAATGAGTCAAGAATGACTAGATTTCAAGGAAACCAAACAACAATGAGTCAAGAATGACTAGATTTCAAGGAAACCAACCAACAATGAGTCAAGAACGGCTAGATTTCAAGGAAACCAACCAACCACTGAGTGAAGAATGGCTAGATTTCAAGGAAACCAACCAACAATGAGTCAAGAACGGCTAGATTTCAAGGAAACCGACCAACAATGAGTCAAGAACGGCTAGATTTCAAGGAAACCGACCAACAATGAGTCAAGAACGGCTAGATTTCAAGGAAACCAACCAACAATGAGTCAAGAACGGCTAGATTTCAAGGAAACCAACCAAACACTGAGTCAAGAACGGCTAGATTTCAAGGAAACCCAACCAATAATGAGTCAAGAACGGCTAGATTTCAAGGAAACCGACCAACAATGAGTCAAGAACGGCTAGATTTCAAGGAAACCGACCAACAATGAGTCAAGAACGGCTAGATTTCAAGGAAACCGACCAACAATGAGTCAAGAACGGCTAGATTTCAAGGAAACCGACCAACAATGAGTCAAGAACGGCTAGATTTCAAGGAAACCGACCAACAATGAGTCAAGAACGGCTAGATTTCAAGGAAACCGACCAACAATAAGTCAAGAACGGCTAGATTTCAAGGAAACCGACCAACAACGATCAAGAACGGCTAGATTTTGAGTCAAGAACGGCTAGATTTCAAGGAAACCGAGCAACAATGAGTCAAGAACGGCTAGATTTTGAGTCAAGAACGGCTAGATTTCAAGGAAACCGAGCAACAATGAGTCAAGAACGGCTAGATTTTGAGTCAAGAACGGCTAGATTTCAAGGAAACCGACCAACAATGAGTCGAGAATGGCTAGATTTCTAGGAAACCAACCAATCACCGGTTTTATCCGTGATCGTTGCTAAAGAGACTTTCACGACTGTTCAGTCCTCATAGACGCTGCTCCAAATCATGAGACTGTACCCCATAACACTAAAATCAATAGCTCTCTCTCTCTCTCTCTCTGCCACCATAGACACTGTTCCATGTCTTGAGACTTTCAACCCCAGAACGCTAAAACCAATAGTATTCTGGAACCGCAGGATGCCTACTTTGACTGTCTGCCTATTTGTACTTGCTGTTTGGGAGCGCTCTCTATTTCAGACTACCAATTTAGGATCTAGCAGTGTGTGTGTGTGTGTGTGTGTGTGTGTGTGTGTGTGTGTGTGTGTGTGTGTGTGTGTGTGTGTGTGTGTGTGTTGTGTGTGTGTGTGTGTTGTGTGTGGAGAGAGAGAGAGACAGAGACAGAGAGGAGAGAGATGGAGGAGAGAGAGAAGAGAGAGAGGAAGGAAGAGAAGAGGAGAGAGAGAGGAGGAGGAGAGAAGAGAGAGAGAGAGAGAGACAGAGAGAGAGAGAGAGTAGATAAATAGAGAGAGAGAGAAGAGGAAGGACAGACAGACAGAACAGAGACAGACAGACAGGGAGGAGAGGACGGGACAGTCTTCCAACATAAGAATTAATTATATATAAAAAAAATCTTCGATTTCTCGGAAGGCACTCAAACCATTACTAACCTTTCATGTCGAACGGGTCTTACACGTCAGTGCACACGGGTATATGGTACCGTTGTGTACGGACTTACCGTTGTCATTTCAACAAAGTTAACTCAATTAGAGGACGGTACATTTGATTTCATCCACGTCCTCCATACCTTAACTATTACTTGCCGTCCCAGGTCTCCAATGCTCTTGACATAAACCTTAAGTTTTCCCAGACTTGTCAAACGGTGACTATTTATGTCGAATTACAGGGTCTTTCAGTACATTTAAAAGAGACTGCATGGCACTGTAGATTTCGAATGTATCCTTCAGTATATAAGTGACATTCGGTCATTAAGATCGATTTGAGACTCACCACTGTAACGTCTCTCTCCTCTTTCGCCATCCAATGGGACAATGGCCTAAATGAATAAATCATCTTAAGTCTCTCTCTCTCGATTGTGTGTGTGTGTGTGTGTGTGTGTGTGTGTGTGTGTGTGTGTGTGCGTGTGTGTGTGTGTGCGCGGCGCGCGTTTTAAGATATATGTTCACTGTAAAAGTACACATACTGACATTTTGATGTCAGTATGCTTAATTTTGTACATATGTTAGAAAAACTTTAAAGGCAATTCCAAAGAGAATTGAATTCAGTTTTAATGATACAACAAAGACATATATGGACAAAAATAAGACGGACAAAAAAAACACAACAACAAACAAAAAACAAACAAACACACACCACGGAAATCACAGGGGGAATGATTACACAACGAGAATCTAGCTGTAACAGTTCCTTGAAATCGACTGTCGATTATGTATGAAGGACAGATGTGTCAATCATCAGAAAAACGAATAAAATTTAAGCATATTTTAATGATGAATGTGAAAAAAGAAGACCAAACATCACCAACAAAGCAGAAAAATCTACCAAAACCAGCTTCGACTCCAAGAAACAAACCATTGACAAAATGAAAATAAATCGAAATGAGAGCCAACACAACCGATAAACTGCCTTAAAGAGTTACATCCCACACGTACAAGAAACGACGTGAAACTCACGACCAGGTACTCTAAAGAGGAGAGAAGAAACCCCATGAAAGAAAAAAGTGTCTAAAATTTCACAATACCGAAGAAGTAAAGAGCGAAAGAAAGAGAGAGAGAGGGTGAGGAGAGAGAGGGGGTGGAGAGAGAGAGGGGTGAGGAGAGAGGGGAGAGGGTGGCGAGGAGAGAGAGGGGTGAGGAGAGGAGAGAGAGAGAGGAGGGGTGAGGAGATAGAGGGGTGAAGAGAGAGAGAGGGGGTGAGGAGGAGGGGGGGAGAGAGAGAGAGGGGGCGAGGAGAGAGAGAGGGGGGCGAGGAGAGAGAGAGAGAGAGGGGGGTGAGGAGAGAGAGGGGGGCGAGGAGAGAGAGGAGAGGGGGGAGGAGAGAAGAGAGGGGAGGAGAGAGAGAGGGTGAGGAGAGAGGTGAGGAGAGGGGTGAGGAGAGAGGGGTGAGGAGAGAGAGGGGTGAGGAGAGAGAGGGTGTGAGGAGAGAGAGGGTGAGGAGAGAGAGAGGGGTGAGGAGGGGAGAGGGTGTGAGGAAAGAGGTGTGAGGAGAGAGAGAGGGGTGAGGAGAGAAGGGGTGAGGAGAAGAGGGTGTGAGAGAGAGAGAGAGAGGGGTGAGGAGAGAGAGGGGTGAGGAGAAGAGAGGGGTGAGGAGAAAGAGAGGGGGTGAGGAGAGAGAGGGTGTGAGGAGAGAGGGTGAGGAGAAGAGGGGTGAGAGAAGAGGGGGAGGAGAGAGAGGGGTGAGGAGGAGAGGGTGAGGAGAATGAGGGGTGAGGAGAGAGAGGTGAGGAGAAGAGAGGGGTGAGGAGAGAGAGGGGTGAGGAGAAAGGGGGTGTGGGAGGAGAAAGGAGAAGAGAGGGGGTGAGGAGAGAGGGTAGGAGGGAGTGAGGAGAAGAGGGAGGGATGAGGAGAAAGAGAGGAGGTGAGGAGGAGAGGGAGGAGGAGAGAGGGGGTGAGGAGAGAGGAGGGGAAGAGAAAGAGGGGTGAGGAGAAAGAGGGGGGTGAGGAGAAAGAGAGGGGGTGAGGAGAGAGAGAGGGGATGAGGAGAAAGAGAAGGGGTGAGGAGAGAGAGAGGGGTGTAGGGAGAGAGAGGGGGGTGAGGAGATAGAGGAGGGGAGAGGGAGGGAGTGGAGGAGGGAGTGGAGGAGAGAGAGGGGGGAGAGGAGAGAGAGAGAGGAGGAGAGAGAGAGAGGAGAGGAGAGAGAGGAGAGTGAGAGAGAGAGAGAGAGAGAGAGAGAGGAGAGAGAGAGAGAGAGAGAAAAAATAACGCAAGTATGGTATCTGGCCATCTAATGTAGAGACAAAGGAGGACAAGAGCAATGATTCCCTTCCACTAAACAGTAGCAGATATAAAGTATGTTTCACATCTACCCTACAAAATTAGGATGAACACTTATTTCTAAGAGAACAGAAAGAAAACGAAAAGAAAAAAATCTCATTGAATTCGTTACGTTTACACACACACACACACACACACACACACACACACACACACACACAACACACACACACACACACACACACACACACACACACACACACACACACACACACACACACACACACACACACACACACACACACACACACACCAAGAAACACACCACGCCCAACACGCCATTTTCATCTTTTTATGTTGTGAACGCTGTATGCGTGCGCGTGAGCCTCTGGTGGTGTGTGTGTGTGTGTGTGTGTGTGTGTGTGTGTGTGGTGTGTGTGTGTGTGTGTGGTGTGGTGTTGTTGTGTGTGTGTGTGTCTTGGTGTGTGTGTGTGTTGTATGTGTGTGTGCGTGAGCGCGAGCATGCACGCGCGTGCGTGCGACTTGACACTAAGACACAAACTGAATTATTTGTTGTAATATCTTTCAAAGAACTCACGGACATTCAATTATGCTCCTTTTCAAACGGAAAAACAACCACTCGCTCCCCAACTGTTTATGAAATATGCCAAATAAAGAAGATTCTTTGCGTGAGAACATGCAATCACATCAACAGGATTACCTCCCCTACGTCCCCCCCCCCCCCAATCCAATCAAATGCCTAAATCATAACCACGTGTACACTTCATCTAATCCATTTGCTTTAAAGAAATAAGTTTGTAAAGGCCATGCTAAAACCAAATCAAACCAAACCAAACCAAACCAAGACCCAAAATCAAACCCAACCAAAACCAGACCAAACCCAAACCAAACCAAACCTGTGTATTCTAATGTGTTCAAATACCTATCTTGATTTTGTTCCGTTATTGCATGTTGTTATGCTCAGGGCTCCCACTGAGGAAAAAGCAAAAATCCCTGAAATCAGGGGGGGGGGGGGGGGGGGGAGGGGGAGGGGGTCCGGGTGGGACTTACCCACCTGGAAAATTTTGAAAATTTACGTTTAAAATGGCGCAATCTGACACATATCTGAGCTTAATTTAAAGTTTTTATTATTTTTTTTCCCGCGGAAATTTTTTTTTTTTTCGCGGATTCTCACTCTCGATTTTCGCGGAAATCCGCGAATTCGCAGAAAAGTAGGAGCCCTATTGCTTGAGTAAGTAATATCGCTTGATGCATTAATGTATACATTTTGACCACAGATTAAAACTTACTGTTAAGTTACATAAAGTTTGATAATGATCCGTAAAGGGCAATGAACAAACCTTAGACATGGACTGTTTACGCTACACCCAAATGATATTATGCTTGTTGCCTTATTTTTGTTTTGCTGTAGAAGGCGGTGCGGTGGGCAGATACTTTCGCTTTTTACTGTTATTGTAGTTTAAAGCCCAGCCGATGCGCAGAGCCATATCAGGGCTATAACCGCTTCAAAACACAAAACTTCAAGGGGGGGGGGGGGGGGGGAAGAAAAAAGTACACATATCAATGCATTCGCGCACATGATCTAAGGACATACCCCCGGCGTAGGACCATTATGTCCGATTTATCGCACAGGGAAGATTTAAAAAACACACCTGAATACTAATATAAGCATACATAAGGACACCAAAACATATAAAAACATGCATAAATTACCTAAAATTGCTTCCGCATATCTCACCACCTTAGAGCCAAAAATGCACTTAATACATGTACCCAATTATCAATCCGAAGAAAAAGTATGTAAGACTTTATCGAACAAATACAGGTGAATGGACCATTAAGGCAGAAAATAAGTAGAAATGACAGAAAGCAAGGCAACAAGGCAGAAACAAAGAGAGTGACAGAAAAGAGGAAATTTCTAGCACAGAATTTCCGTAAGGTGTGGATACTAATTATACTGAAAGAGCCCCCGGCAACCCAACGGGTGGGGGGGGGGGGGGTACTTCCGCTTAGGCTGTGATATATATACCAGACGATGGTAACAAGAAAAAGAAAAACATGTCATAAAACCTGTCTAATAAAGACTCAAAAGTTACAACATCTGCGTAATAAACAAAAATATAGCATGTATTAAACATGTTTAATAAACACTCAAAAATCATAAAAACCCGTGTAATATACCACCACCACCACCCCAAAAAAAAACCCTGTAATAAACACTAAAAAAGTTTAAAAACCCGTGTAATAAACACTAAAAAAGTTAAAAAAACCCCCGTGTAATAAACACTAAAAAAGTTTAAAAAAACCCCGTGTAATAAACACTAAAAAAGTTTTTAAAAAAACCTGTGTAATAAACACTAAAAAAGTTAAAAAAAAAACCCGTGTAATAAACACTAAAAAAGTTTTTAAAAAACCCCGTGTAATAAACACTAAAAAAGTTTTAAAAAAAACCCGTGTAATAAACACTAAAAAAGTTTTAAAAAAACCCTGTGTAATAAACACTAAAAAAGTTTTTAAAAAAAACCTGTGTAATAAACACTAAAAAAGTTAAAAAACCCGTGTAATAAACACTAAAAAAGTTAAAAAAACCCGTGTAATAAACACTAAAAAAGTTAAAAAACCCGTGTAATAAACACTAAAAAAGTTAAAAAACCCGTGTAATAAACACTAAAAAAGTTTTTAAAAAAACCCTGTGTAATAAACACTAAAAAAGTTAAAAAACCCGTGTAATAAACACTAAAAAAGTTTAAAAAAAAAACCTGTGTAATAAACACTAAAAAAGTTAAAAAACCCGTGTAATAAACACTAAAAAAGTTAAAAAACCCGTGTAATAAACACTAAAAAAGTTTTAAAAAAAAACCCTGTGTAATAAACACTAAAAAAGTTAAAAAACCCGTGTAATAAACACTAAAAAAGTTAAAAAACCTGTGTAATAAACACTAAAAAAGTTAAAAAACCCGTGTAATAAACACTAAAAAAGTTAAAAAAAAACCCTGTGTAATAAACACTAAAAAAGTTAAAAAAAAAAACCTGTGTAATAAACACTAAAAAAGTTAAAAAACCCGTGTAATAAACACTTTTCACAACTATTTCAGCACTTCATCACCTATTTCATACTGGCACAAACTAATACCTTCCACTCACCAAGTTATATGCATACTTAATTATCGCTAAGGTAGGCTTGGGCGCTCCTTTTCTGAGGAGTGTTCTGAGCTTACCATTTTTGTGCTTTGTTTCTATGCTAGCTGAATGGGTAGAGCAAACTATGTTAGATTTGAGAAGTTCCACAACATGGAAGATAATTCCTACGTGACTCTCAAGAGTTATGTCCTTTGGTTGATATTAATTATCGCCGATATGTGTCCTGTTCACACATACAAGCAACAATCGTTCATGCAAATAACACCTTCAGACCAAAATACAAGCCATCATCAATCTTCCATGTAAGGAACCTCTGAAAAACATTTACGAATCTTCCGGCCCAGAATCATCTCCAACCAACAGTTCCTTGCCTGATGTATTCAAGGGTATGGATACTGTCATCATGAAAAGATAATGGATATGGATTAGGCATACTATCCGATGACAGCAGAAGAATATCACCCGGATAGCCTTTTACTGGTCTGTTACTGTTATTTTTGTTTAAAGCCCAGCCGACTGCATAGAGCCATATCAGGGCTATAATCGTTTCAATATACACACAGTACTTCAACAGGAAAAAGAAAAAGAAAATAAAAAGAAAAAAAAAAGGAAAAGAAAGTAAACATATCAATGCATTCACACACACAATCTAAGCAGATGCCTCTGGCGTCGACATTCCGTCCAATTTGTCACACAGACATACTTGACTACAAATTTAATCATAACTAAGGACACTAAGACATAAAACGGGCCTAAATTACCTAAAACTGTTTCCTTATATCTCATTTCCCTAGAGTCAAATATGCATTTAATATATGTACACAGTTAACAGCCCTAAGAGAAAGTATGTGAGACTTTATAGGATACACGCAGGCGAATGGACCAACAAGGCAGAAGATAGGAAGAAACGACAGAAAGCAAAGGAATTGGGGAGAAACAGAGTGACAGAAAAGAGTAAATTTCTAGCTCAGTATTTCCAGAAGGTGGGGATACTTTTTATACTGAAAGAGCCTCTGGCATACCCACGGAGGAGCCCAATGTTGTCAAGAGAGTATGGGCACTGTCATCATGGACAGATGGATATGGATTAGGCACACTATCTGAAGACAGAATATCACCCAGACTGCCCTTCAGTGGTCGCAATGGGAAGACTCAGGCCTAAAGAGGAAGATCTAACATCTGGCGACGAACCACAGTGTAGTCGACATAATCTAATGAAATTACACAAGTTAAGTGCCATGTTATCACTGCAAGAGCGCCCACGTTATATCAAAGATAGATACCAGAACGGTTAAGTGGAGCAAAAATTCCATTCAATCGTGCAAAACTGGACAGAAATAGTCCAGGTAGGAAGATGGAGAAAGACATGACATATGAGCAAGAAATAGAAATGCCAAGGGGGGTTACCCTGACCCAAACTGAAAGAAAGGCAGGAAAACAGCAGTGACGAATGACGAATCACTTGCCTCCGAGATAAAAACAACGATATTTCCAGTTTCACAACTAGCATTTAGAAAGACAGGCAAAACAGCGGCAACTAAAACTTTACCGCGCACACTTTGTGGTGAGACTTATGACACTACTGTGTGACAACAGACGTACATCTCTCTTATTGTCCTGCATTTTTCTACGGTTCCTTTTCACTACTCCTTCCTACCATACATTAAGCCACGTCAGACAGGCAATAACACCGGCTGCTGGCTCCTGAAATAGGAATCAAGCAACACTATTAGAACATAAGTCTGGATGCCATCTAGAACAATCAGAAACAGAGTTATTGGATCCAATTAGCTGCTGCTGCTGTCTGGCCCTCAATGAAACACACAAAAATAATTTTACCCGAAGAATAGTGTCTGGCGTAAAACGAGGAAAAAAAGTGATGTAACTGGAATTATTGGATCTCATGAACTGCTGCCATTATGGTAGCAAAATGAACCACTTACTGTTAGTTATTTTTGTTTAAAGCCCAGCCCACTGTGTAGAGCCGTATCACGTCTCTAACCGTTTCAAAAGACACGATACTTCAACAGGAAAATAATGACAAGAAAATTAAGCACATATCAATTCATTCGCGCACATACATGTAATCTAAGGAGATGCCCCTGGCGCTGACCACTCCAATTTATCGCACATGGGATTTAACAAACATAACTGAATACAAATCCAAACATAATCAAGGATGCCAAAACATATATAAAAACAGGCCTAAATTACCTAAAATTGCTTTTGGACATCTCACTTCGTTAGAGCCAAAAATGCACTAAACACATCTACCCAACCATTAATCCTATGAGAAAGTGCGCAAGACCCCATCGAACACACACATGCGAATGGATCATCAAGGCAGAAAACGATAGGAAAAAATGGCAAATCAAAAGAGGAAGAAAGAAACAAAGAGAGTGATAGAAGAGAGGATTTCAGAAGATGGGGATACTGCTTATACTGAAAGAGCCCCCGACATCCCCACGGGGTGGGGGGTGGGGGGCATGAACCACTTGAAGCTGCTAAAGCACATGGTGTAAAATAAAATGCATGAAAACACTGGATCACGCAAGTAGTTGTTGCCGAGTGTAAAATAATGTAAACTTAATGGATTGCCAGGGTTTGATGACAGCATAAAACTTGAGCTCACTGTCGGTCACTCGTGTGTCCAAATCAATCCACATCAGTATCACTTTCAATTAGGAAATAACATGAATTGTTTGGAGAATAATTTTCAGGTTTTCCTGTTATTTTCTCTTTTCATGTCCTACGTTATGTCATGCTTAAGTGATAGACCGTATTGTTAAATTATTTGTTGCATAATATGCTCTGTAAAAGAGGAAAGTTTTATGGAATTGCTTCTTGGGACTTTGGACAATATACATCATTATCACTGTGATGCAATTATATAACTCAGTCATCTGTCATATTTTCTTTCTTCAACGACATTCCTCCATCATCATTAATTTGAGAAAGAACCCGGATCAGCTTCGCCGAGTCTGAGATCCCCGGATGTGATGACGTGATTTGGCGGGCAGTAATGGCGGAACACGACGACCAGTGACTTGGTCAAAACCAGACAGCAGACGACACGGGGTCAACAGTCCGCCCCCAGGCACTGGAAGCAACTGTACACAATCATTATGAGTGCAGCAGGCAAGAACTGGACAACGAACACACAAACTGACGTCTGTCCGTATTTCTCTTCTGGTCATTGACTCTTTGCAGGTTGTTACTGTTATTGTTATTTTTATTTCTGTTCAAAGCCCAGCCGACTGCGTAGAGCCATATCAGGGCTATCACCATTTCAAAAGATACGCAATACTTCAGGTAAAAAAAAAAGAAAAAGAAAATTATTGTTATCGTTATTGTTGTTTAAAGCCCAGCCGACTGCATAGAGCCATATCAGGGCTACAACCATTTCAAAACATGCACAATTCTTCAACAGATTAAACAAAATGGAAAGAAAATCTGAGTACACATATCAATGCATTCGAGCGCGTAATGTAATGAGATGCCCCTGGTTTTGACCATTCCGTCCAACTGATCGCACAGGGGATATAAAAAAGCATTCCTGAATACAAATATAAACATAAGGACACTGAAACATATATAAAAACAGGCCTAAGTTACCTAAAATTGTTTCCACATATCTCACCTCTCTAGAGACAAAAATTCACTCAATACATGTACCCAATTATCAATCCCATGAGAACGTACGTAAGACTTTATCGAACACATACAGGTGAATGGACCGGCAAGACAAAAAATGACAGGAAAAAATGACAGAAAGCAAAGGAACAAGG
Organism: Monoplex corrugatus; assembly: GCA_030674185.1. Lineage (NCBI taxonomy): Eukaryota > Metazoa > Mollusca > Gastropoda > Littorinimorpha > Ranellidae > Monoplex > Monoplex corrugatus. The sequence continues at coordinate 68,177,875 of CM060315.1, read as the reverse complement.
CAGAAACAAAGAGTGATAGAAAAGAGGTAATTTCCAGCACAGAATTTCTAGAAGGTGGGGATACTATTTATACTGAAAGAGCCCCCGGCATCCCCACGTGGGTTAAACCCTAAATTAAAAAAACACACAAAAAGGAAAACCACCCCAGTTTTCATTGTAAAAGAAATGTCTCGAGTTTTCATAGATTTTGTATTTGTAGCAACAAACAACAACAACAACAACAACAAAGAGGTAGAAAATCGCTCACACACACACACACACACACACACACCACACCCACACACACACCACACACACACAACCACACACACTCTCTCTCTCTTCTCTCCCTCTAACCCCCCCCCCTCTTCACCTATTCATACTTTCCTGTCTTTTGTGCAAACTTCCACACTAACATTATTTAACAAAACACCAACAAGAACGTAGATAGATTTACAAACGAACAAACGAAACAAACGAACAACAAACAAACAAAAACAAAAAAAAGGAAAGAAGCAAACATGAAAAAATTCTTTCTTCATTCCACGTGGACTTGCTATTTTAACGTGCGTGTAGGAGTGAAGTTTGCAAACGTGAGAACGAGAAAGAAAGAAGAGAAAGAAGAAGAGGTATTCTATGTCAGACCAATCCCAAGATTAAGATTTTACAGCGTTTCCTTTGTCAGACCAGTAAGTGGAACTGGAAAAGTTTCGAATAAAAAAACGTGGCTGTTCATATTCACGCTTGCGTCATTGCGGGTATTTGCTTACGATTGTAATTTGATCAGCGTTTCATTACTATTATTGTTTGTTAACAGCAAACGTTTACATCTTTTGTTTCCAAAGTTACATGTAGGTCGACAGAAATGATACAAAGAATTTCATCTTGTATTTCTCTGTGCCACATTGATTTAGAAGAAGATTGTTATCGTTATTTCTGTTTAAAGCTCAGCCGACTGCGTAGAGCCATATCCGGGTTCTAACCAATGCATTCGCGCATATAATTTAAGGACATGCCCCTGACGTTGACCACTCTGTCCAATTTATCACAGAGGGGATTTGAATAAAAAACATACCTGAACACAAATTTAAACTTAACTAATGACACTACAAGATAAAAACGGGTCTAAATTACCTGAAATTGCTTTAGCATATCTGATTTCCTTAGAGCTAAACTGCACTTAAATACATGTACCAAATCATCAACCCTAAGAGAAAGTACTTTAGACTCTGTCGAACACATACAGGTGAATGGACCAGCCAGGTAGAAAAGGACAGGAAGAGATGACAGAGCAAATGAACAAGGCAGAAACAAAGAGTGACAGAAAAGAGTTAATTTCTAGCACAGATTTCCAGAAGATGGAGGTGGTTAGAAAATGAACTAGAAGAAACAGAAAAACACCACCATCATTACCAGTAATTAACAATAATGACAACAACATTTAAAGCTTAGCCATCTGCACAAAGCCATACCAGGGCTATTACGTATCGAAAAATCACACATTTCGTATATCCCCAAATGAATTGAAATCACATTGTTAAGAAAATTAAGTGAACATGTCAGTGTGTTCGCGTACATAATCTAAGGATATGCCCCCGACTCTGATCATTCAGCCCTCCCATTTTATCATCAGGGATAGCACTAAAAAACTGAATACTAATCTGATAAAAACAACGAAGTTCACTAAAACGTGTAAAAAATCTTGCTTAAATTACCTAACATTGCTGCTGCACGTCACATTTTCTTAGAGCCGAAAATGCAGGTGATTGTTGTACTATCTGTTACTCTTAATACAAAGCACGTGAGGCTTTATAGAATACATACAGGTGAATGGATCAGCAAAGCAGAAAATCATAGAAAGAAATGACAGAAAGCAGAAGACCAAGCAGAAACAAAAATTGTGAAAGAAAAGACATTCCTTCCACAGAATTTCCCGAAAGTGGAGATACTGTTGATACTGAAAAGGAGCCCCCGGCATTCCCGCGAGGGAATCAGTAATCATCATCATCATCATCACCATCACCATCACCACCACCATCATCATGACAATACTAATACTACTATTAATTCTACTTCTACTAAAACTGATGACCACCATGATTATCCCACCTCTCACGTAAGCTTCATGTGCAGAACAAAACAAAAACAAAAAGCAAACAAACAACAACGACAACAACACAAAAAAAGCGCGGACACCCTACCACTCTAAACTTAAAACGTCCATCCACATCAAATCACTACACATATTTCGTACACAACGATCAATAATATCACATCTAGTGAAAAGACGTTAAATCAAAGAAGAACACAGGCAAGAAATTCCGTTTTGACGACAAAGACAGGAGCCAAACCCATAAAGCTACAACTATACGATCAGAAGCAGTGTCCCAACCTTTCAACTAGATGTCGAAAAATAGAAGTCTGAAGAGTCAAAACACTGCAAATATCTGTAGACTCCCAAAAGACTCAAAGAAAAGAAACGAAAGAAATCAAACCAAACAACACGAGTGAAAAGGCACACAGAACGAATAAGACAATAGCCAGACCATACTAACAAACTCCTTTTGTTATAATGTCTGCAGCAATTTGCAGGCGTTTCTAATGCTATGCCAGATACTTCTTCATATCGATTCTATTTCTAAGCGTAGCGATTCTTTTCTTTTTGGATGCGTATATGCATGTTTTTCCTAACAGTGTGAAGGTGGTATGTTGCTGCACAGTCTGCATATTCCGTATTCAGTAGGCGTGCACGCTGGGCGTTTTTATTTGTTCATAGCTACTGGACATCGTCGACATGACTTATAGGATCTTTCAGATTTATAACAATTTTAAGGTTTGTGATAATAAGAAAAAAATAAAATGATAATACAAAATACTACTACTACTACTAATGATAATGATGATAAGAAAAAAAAAAAGAATATAATAATAGTAATAATGACAGAAGAAAAAGAAGAATAACAACAATACTACTACTACTAACAACAACAACAACAATAATAGTAATAATAATAATAATAATATAAAAATAATAAAATAATATACAACATGTAATATAATGATATAATAATAATAATAATAATAATAATAATAATAATAATAATAATAATGTTCCGCATGCGTATACACAGGAAAAAGATAAGCATTAACAGGTTTGCACACATGTAGACCTGGGAGTCAGAAAAATCTCCACCTTTAACTCACCAGACGGGAGGTACCCAAACAGGATTGAACGCCACATCTTCCGATTGTAAGTCTGTCCTCTTACCCACTTGACCACCCCGCCCATCCACACCAACTTCAATCGGCCAAAAACATGCCCTTGTGGAGCTAGACACAAGACCCCAATCTAGCAAACATCCGTCTTTAAATAATGATGACACCAACAGCAACACGCATGACAAGAACGATACTGTTAAGAGTATAGTACCTCCGTAGGCGCTATATTCTTTGCTGTTAATTCTAGAGTAATCCAAGAATGTGTGGCCATTTTTTTTTGTTATCGGTGTTTAAAGCCCAGCCGACTGCGTAGAACCATATCAGGGCTATAACCGTTTCAAAACACAATACTTCAACAGGGAAAAAAAAAAAAAAAGAAAATCAAGTACACATGTCAATGCATTCGCGCGCATTATCTAAGGACATGCCCCTCGCGTTGACCACTCCGTCCAATTTATCGCACAGGGGATTTAAAAAACACACCTGAATACAAATTTAAGCATACCTAAGGACAACAAAACATGTACAAAAACGGTCATAAAGTACCTAAAATTGCTTCTGCATATCTCACCCCCTAGAGCCAAAATGCACTTAATACATGTACCCAATTGTGAATCTTTGGAAAAAGTACGTTAGAGTTTATCGAACATATACAGGTGAATGGACCAGCAAGGCAGAAAATGATAGGAAGAAACATCAGAAAGCAAAGCAGCAAGGCAGAAACAAAGAGTGACAGAAATAAAAGAAGAAACTTCTAGCAAAGAATTTCCAGAAAGTAGGAATAATATTTATACTAAAAGAGCTCCTGGCATCCCCACAGGGGGGCGTGGGGACCACACGCCAAAACGAAAACATAAAAAAGGACAATAAAATGAAGTCATGTAGCTAGGGCCATAAAAAAGGTAAAAGACAATTCTTGTGGATTTAAACATATCAAGATCACAAATAAGCTGGGCCATTCCACAAGTTTGTTTTTGAAAATATACAGTCGTGTCTTCAGCAATCTCTGCATTTTTAAACACAAGCGATTGTTAAATGTTTCTGAACTGCGCTGTAAACCGTTTACATGTAAATGATACAACAGTTTATACATGCTTGCGTTTTCAGGCTGAGTAGAGACTAACGGAAAAATAAAGCGTGTAGTACATTTTGTGCGTACGATTTTTATAGCAGAATCGGCCAAGCCAAAACAGCATTCAAGAAGATGACAAGCATTCTTACCAACAAATGCCTATCAATTAACATCAGGAAGAGAGTCCTTGAATGTTATATAGAACCAACACTGTTATACGGATATGAGGCGTGGACAGTCAGCAAGCAAAGCCAGAGCAAGATTGACGTAGCCGAGATGTGGTTTCTAAGAAGAATGTTGAGAGTTCCATGGACAGCAAAGAAAACAAACGAGACAGTCTTGATGGAGGCAGACACAAGTAGATCACTGATAAGGAAGATTAGGAAAAGACAGGCAACATTTATAGGCCATTTTATGAGGAAGGGGGATTTGGAGCACCTGGTCACAACGGAAAGGCTGGAGGGAAAGCGAGCACCAGGTAGACCCAGAGAGAAAATGCTGGACGGACTTGCAGAGTGGCTGGGGACGAGGAGGGTGGGAAAGATGCTAGGGGCAACGAGAGATAGAGACAGATGGAGTCCATGATTGCCAACGCCATGCGGCAGGGCACCTGATGATGATGAGTATGTCATGGGGCTGTCACTGAAAATGTCACTGGGCATTAGAGGAAAAAAGACAACTTCAGAGTCAAGATGAAATGCAATGGAAAATAATTCATAGTGATTACCAAGTTAACATTCTGTGAAACAATAAAAACTAATTAAAAGTTCGAAATATGCGTATTGCACCAATGAAACGGATTATTTCACCAGACCACAACGAGAGAAAAAGAGCACCAGGTTGACCCAGGCAAAAAATATTGGACAGACTTCCAGAGTGGCGGAGGACAGAGAGGGTGGGAGATGTACCTGCAACGACAAGGGACATATTTGTATGGAGGGCACATGATGACCAGAATGATGCGCTGTACAAACATTCCATAGATGTCGATCGACAACTTTACCTCTCCCATCTCTCCCACAAGCAGTCCACTGCTCCCACCATTCACATCCCTTAGTTCATCCCCTACAGACCACAGATGCCCAGCCACCCTCCTTTCTCTGCTCTTCTAACACCACTCTGTCCACTCCTTTTCCCATGCCTTCCTATTCCTCATGCTACCACATTCCAAGCCCACCACTACGTAAATATTATGAATAATTTCCCACCACAACTCGTGCAGTTATTTCAAACAGCTTTTCTTTTATTGTGTGAAAAAAGAAAGCTCTGGTTTTGTCACAAATCGAAAAAAAAGTTTTAATGCAACATTTAGTGTTATGGGGGAAATGAAGTGAAAATGATGACCTTTGGAGGCTGTTCCTTGACTCCCCCACTCTGGATCAAGTTCGGTCCATTTTCTTTTTCTGCTTTAGCTTTCCGATATGCTGGCAGTATGTTGCTGCACAGTTTGCACGCCCCGTCTTCAGCATACGTGCGCGCTGGTATTTTCACGTTTTCATGAACTTCCAGACACATACATTACTTGCAAAATCTTTAGCTGTCTCAGGACCGTCAGCCTGGAATAAACCTCAGCTCTGCCTTCGCCTAACATCTACCCTGTCTGCTCTTGAACCCAATTTCAAAACTCACCTCTTTTCCTAACAATGAATTATACAACAGCTTCTTTCCATCAGTTTGTGTCGTTTTTTTTTCAATATTAAATATTGTAGGGTAGTTTTTGTCGATTGTACGTGTATGCCTGGTGCGTGAGTGCATTTTGATTTGAGTTGTCAAGATTTGGCGCATATAAGTATTGTAAACAACAACAACAACAACAACAACATTGTTATTGTTATCTTCAACGTGCGTTACTTGATGTTCTACATGCCTAGACACACCAAAGGGAGTTTGGGCGCTAAGAGATCTGCACACAGGTTGACGTGAGAGATAGGAAAAATCTCCACCTTTTACCCACCACAAGAAATATACATAGAGAGGACTGAACCCACACTGGCAATACGACTCTTACCCGCTAGATTGTTGCGCTCGGCTTCCATCGACTTTGTATGTGGGCAATGGTGAAATCGTGTTTTATCCATCAGGCCCGAGATGTACCCAGCCAGGATCCAATTCCTATCCTGTCTTTACTGTTTAAAGCCCAGGCGACTGCACTGAGACACAGCAGAGCTATAACCATTTCAAAACGCACACAGTATCTGGTTTAGAAAAAAAACTAGAAAAAAGAAAATTAAGAACACATATCAATGCATGTTCGCATATATTCTAAGGACATGCTCCTGGCGTTGACCGTTCCGTCCAATTTATCACCATACGATTTAAAAAAACAAAACAAACCTGAATACAAATGCAAGGGTGCAACTTAGAAAAAGTAAAAAAACTGAAAGGGGTCCAAAGGCCAGCAGCGCCCCGCATGAGGGGGGGGGGAAGGGTCTGGGGGGCATAGCTCCCCAGACGCTGAAGCTTTTTCAAAAAACGGATTTTCCGTTTCTGACTCTTGAAAAAACGGATTCCGTCGTCAAACGGAAAAAGTTGCACCCATGCAAATGTGAACATAAGGACACTAAAGCGTACATAAGAATGGCCTAAATTACCTGAAACTGCTCCTGCACAACGCATGTCCTTTGAACCAAACATGCAGTCAATTATTACATGTACCCAATTATCAACCCTAAGAGAAATTATCAAGGCTTTATAGAACACATACTGATAAACAGACCGACAAGGCAAAAATAAAAAAAATGATAGGAAGAGATGACAGAAAGCAAAGGAGCAAGGCAGAAACCAAGAGTGACAGAAAAAAGGAAATTTCTAGCACAGAACTTCCATAACTTGGGGATGTATTTATACTGAAAAAGCCCCCGGCATCCCACGGGAGACACCCAACCAAGATGAATCCCAGACCTAAGTCCAACACCTTACCTTCTTACCGTCATCCTTAAGCCCTGTATGTGAACATACTTTACTGTAAAACAGCCAACAGAGGTCACCGTAAAACACAGATGGTTTCTTTTTCGGTTGACTTGGGAGCTTGGGAGCCGGTCGTCCGGAGAGTGGCGGGTCACTGGTGCTCCGGGTCCCATCCGCACCCTCAGGCGTTTCTTTTAACTAAATATATCCACTACAATATATCAGGTTGATAAATTCAAATATATGGGAACGATCATTTCAGACGGCAGAAATAGCCGGCAGAATCGGCTAAGCCAAAATAGCATTCGTGAAGATGCCAGGCATTCTTACCAACAAATGCCTATCAATTAACATCAGGAAGAGAGTTCTTGAATGTTATATAGAACCAATACTGTTGTACGGATGTGAGGCGTGGACAGTCAACAAGCAAAGCTAGAACAAGATTGAGGCAGCCGAGATGTGGTTTCTAAGAAGAATGTTGAGAGTTCCATGGACAGCAAAGAAAAACGAAACAGTCTTGATGGAGGCAGACACAAGTAGATCACTCATAAGGAAGATTAGGAAAAGACAGGCAACATTTATAGGTCATTTTATGAGGAAAGGGGATTGGAGCACCTGGTCACAACGGGAAAGCTGGAGGGAAAGAGCACCGGGTAGACCCAGGGAGAAAATGCTGGACGGCCTTGCAGAGTGGCTGGGGACGAGGAGGGTGGGGGAGATGCTAGAGGCAACGAGAGATAGACAAATGGAGGTCCATGGTCGCCAACGCCATGCGGCAGGGCACCTGATGATGATAATGATGATATCCACTAGATAGGTGCGTGTTCTGTGGATATGTCCCGGGGTTTGTCATCTTCCCAACTTGCCATTCGGTTTGTAAACAAAGTAACTGATGAGTGGGTGGACAGTCCCCCCCTTCCCTAACTCCTTTGCTTGATGAAATGACTACCGGGTGGCGTCAGGAGCTTTAGAGGTGATCGTCCGGAGCGTGGCGGGGCATCTCTGCTCTGGGTCTCATCGGCATCTTCAAGTATTTGTTGTTAACTAAATACATCCACTACCTGCACACACACACACACACACACACACACGCGCGCGCGCGCGCGCGCACGCACGCACGCACGCGGGCACGCACGCACACACATACACACAGACATTATGTGAATGCATATTCGGACCTTCACACACAAATACGCTTCCTCTTTACGAACAAAAGCGATTGCGTTTGTTCAAAAGTACGTACTGTCAATAGTGCTTCAGAATAGCTCTTTGAATCTCAGTGTACGAATTCTGCCAGAAAGAGGCAGTGAAACAAATTCTGACAGTTTCTATCACCCATATGCACACAGGTGCTACAGGTCGACCTGAATCCTACTTTTTATCAGCAAAGACAGAAGTTGATGTGCATCAATAGGCCCCACATCTCTCCGATTTTTCAAGGAGGCAGAAAAAAAAACCCATCTCCCTAGTCTGACAAATCAAATATCAAACAGCGGAGATAGGTCAACATCCAGAGAGGGGAAGGAACTTTAAAGATGTTCAAGCCACGCAAATAATCACCCTTTCTATATAAGAACTATTACACAAAATCTATATGTTGCTGTACTTCAAAGTCACAAGAAGCTTCAATTTTATCATATAAAGTTGACATACCAATACTGAAGAACATGACAGATTGTCGTAACAGCAAAAGCATTTTTATGATATCAGAATTTGAGAAAGTGAGGTTGACACCCCTATTTCACAATATTAAAGCAATTTCACAAAGTACTTTGCGTCTTGGAAGATCCAAGGCTCTCAGAAACAAAATCGTACTTTTGCAGACAAGCTGTGTCATTATGCCATGGATCGTCTGAGTCAAAAGGGAACAGTCAGAAAAAGTGGCTGAAAATTCTCCATGAAGGGATAAACAATATGATCAATCAGACAATATACTGGTATTGTCTCTAAGACGACACTATGACGTGGAATGCAATATTTTTGGACTTTTCGTGGGTCAAAAAATCACATAACCATACAGAAAGAAAGTAGCATGTTTACATAAAACACAACGAGGATGCGGATGGAACTCGGAGCACCAATGCCTCTCCACTCTCTAGACAATCATCTCCCAAACTCCCGAAGCCACTCGACAGTCATTACATCAAGGAAAGGGGGCTGTTCATGCACTGCATGACCCTTTGGAACCCGGTCATCAGTTACCTTGTTTACAAACCGAATGGCAAGGTGAGGAGATGACAAATCCCGGGACATAGCCACACAACGCGCACTAACAATGGTCCAAGCCCATCCTCCGGACTAAGAATGGAAGACCCCTCTCTCGTCCCACGTTGGTCTTCATTCTTTTTCGGGCAGCCCGCCCTGCTACCAGCTCGCATAGCTGCCATCTACTCTCCACTTGCTATAGTCTCGACAGTTAGACGGAAAGCTCCCAACGTTGCCTTACTTCAACCACAGGGGTTGTTTGAACGGCAGCGGAAGTGGCCGGGCAGGATGCTCCAGACAGCCCACTTTGCTGATCAGCAAGGTCTGACATGCCCCGACTGTTGCTGGGAAAGGAAGTAGCATGGGAAGAACGAAAAATAAAGAGTGGTTGCGAATGAGGAGAGAACATAGCGAACTGGACGGTAAATGGTGCGTTTGTAGAGGGTGGACTAAGAGTTGTGAACAAAGCGGAGCAATCGATTTTCTTGTGGGAGAGAGTAGAGAGGGCGAGTTCCACAACAGAAGACGGAGTCGTCTTCTAACACAAAGGCGACTTACACGATCGCCATCTTTACCTCCGCTGCAAGATCCTCTCTATGATACCTAACCTTACCCTAACCAACACCTAGCCACTCTTGCTGCTGGGTGCAACAAAGAAACGCTCCTACCTAGCGTCATCATCATCGTCACCATCATCATCATTATCATCTTCTGCTGACTTCATCATCATGTGTCCTGCCGCATGGTGTCGGCGATCATGGCCATCCAGACGATCTATCCTTTGTCGCTGCAAGTAGATCTTCCACCCTGTCTGTCCTCAGTCACGCTGCAAGTCCGTCCAATATTTCCTCCTAAGGCCCTGGGTCTACCTGGTGCTCTTTATCTCCGGATTTCCTGTTGTGACCAGATGCTCTGATTTTCTACTTTACAAAATATCCTATAAATGTTGCTTGTCTTTTCCAAGTCCTCTTTATTAATGATCTTGTGTCTGCCTCCTTCAAGACTGTCTCGTTTGATTTCTTTGCTGTTCATGGAACTCTCAACATTCTTCTTAGAAACCACCTGGCGTACCTCGCGAAAAACTTGCCTACCTAGCGCGTAAGAAACAGGCCTAGGGTCACGTCGTCCGATGCCACCAAGCCCCCCATCACGCAATCCTCGTCTCTCTTTTTAAGATTATCGTGCTTGTAGAGATTTCATTTGTGCTCATCTTTTTTCTTCTTTTGTCCTATTTGGTATTCACCTTTATGGCCACAGATGCTAACACGGTTTTCATAATGCAATGACGATGACAATGAGAATGATACTCATGATGCTATGAAGTTCTATCCACGATCTAAACTACGTGACAGGGCTGTACTCTATGCTCGCTACCATAATATATCTTGGCGTCAACCAGGCTCGAAAGATAAACAAGGTGCTGGTCAGACGATTTATCGCATCTGTCTGTCTGTCTGTCTGTCTGTCTGTCTGTCTGTCTCTCTCTCTCACACACACACACACATACACACACACACACACACACACACACACACACTCTCCTCTCTCTCTCTCTCTCTCTCAGAACCTCTCCCCCTCCTTTCACTCGTACACACACGAACACACGCACACACTCGTCCTAGGTGTATGTAAATGTGAAATACGTAAATAGCCCTAAAAAAAATTACATATATACGCGCGCGCGCATGCACGTACGCTCACGCTTGTCGCAAACGATGCGGGCAACAGCACATTTCATTGTAAAAAATAAACATCCATAAAACCACAGACAAAAACTGTACAACAAACATCAAAAGATCACGTCGATAATCCAGATTTTATGCAGCGCAAGGTGTCAGCTGTTCTCAGATCAATTACTGCCACATTTGTACTTCAAAGCTAAACCAGCAAGGATTAGCAAAATAACACAAAAGCTGAAGACGCGTGGTTTAATTTCCTATCGAGGTGACCGTGACCCAAACGACGGATGAACAAGACAAATCGAAAAGAAGTGGTCTTGGGAACAGTCATCGATGATAAGACGATACACGGATTCAGGTTCAGGTTCATATTGCCTACAGCCCAGCCGATTACCAGGCCTATATCAGGGCTAACAATCACGTTAAAAACAATTCCCAGGTTTAAATTAAAAGACAACAGTCAAAAATCCAAGCTCACGATATTCCTTTCAAGTTTCGCATGCAGGAACCAGAAAAACACGAAAAAAGAACAAGAACGCGTATTTATTACAAGACAAGACAGGTGCAAATTTTCGGCCAACTAGCCTTTGTCAAGCGCAAGATCACAAACACCAGACACAAAAATTAGGAGAGAAAGACTGAAACTTCCCTGCTGCTCTGTCCAGTGTGAGAAACTCTTTCCCTCATTTATAATCATCATCATCATCATCATCATCATCATCATCATCATCATCATCATCATCATCATCATCATCATCATCATCATCATCATCATCATGTGCTCTGCCGCATGGCGTTGGCGATCATGGCCCTCAATATGCACCCATTCCTTGTCGCTGCAAGTACATCTTCCACCATCTCTGTCCTCAGCCATCCTGCAAGTCTGTCCAATATTTTCAGATGAAATCTATCTCGTGTAAAAACTTGAAAACTGCATCCGGAGACACATTTCTCAAAAGGTTCTTTAATGAGTCCGCAATAGTATTATAGTGCTTATGTCTGGGACTTGCATCCTGCAAGTCCAGGCCTTTCAATAAGGTGTTTGACGCAGAGTGGCTCGTCACACGGTATACACCATGGTGCTTCTTCATTTTAGTTAAAAAGGAGTGAGTGTAGGATGTGTGACCGCTCTGTAGCCTACACTAACACGGTCTCTCTCCTACGGTACCTGGAACGGATGGGAGAATCTGTTTAAGGTCGTGGCGGATTTCAGAAAAGTTTGTTGCCCGTCTGCTTGTTTCATTCCTCTCGCCAGAGATTTTCCACACAAGTTTATGACAAAGGGGAAATGAGCATGGGGACAGAGTCAACTGAGCGTGAAGCTCAAGTCCAGGTGACCATGATCCAAAGATCGTTTTGGTACACTGTCAGATCCCATCAATTCAGATTACTTGGTTTTAGTCCAGTTTCATGGCTTTATCGGACTTTGCATGATCGTCTTCGAACTCCGAGGGAATCATTGTGCCCGGTTCTAATAGTGTCTGGCTGGCTTACTGAGTTACAGATAAATGACTTGTATCAACAAAGATGCATTGCGTGACTGCGTCCTGGCGCAAGTATTGGTACAACCGAAAATCTACGTAATATTTGAACAGTAAGTAGGCCAGCGACCAACCTGAAGAAGCCGGTATTATTGTTTGTTGTTGTTGTCGTTGGTGGTGGTGATGGTGGTGGTGAGTTGTGGTGGTGGTGGTGGTGGTAATGGTGGTGTTTCTCTCTTCTCTCTCTCTTGTGCGCGTGCGCGCCCGTGTGTGCGTTTTAATTTTTTTTGGATACACCAGTATTTGAGTCAAAGTATGGATTGTTCAAAAGGAGATGATCTTTTGTCTCTACTACTTATTTGTTATAACTTGAAAAAGTTACATATTCGCCATAATGGTCTAAGTCTGAGTCTGAGTCAGTCTCACATATGTGAGCACGTCCCCTCCCACACAGTCAATTCTGATTCTCTCCCTCTCTCTCCCCCCCCCTCCCAATTTCTCTTTCAATTGGAAATTTATTGTGTAAGGCCAACAGCCCCTTGCAACAGGGCTTACAGCAGATAGGTACCTGCAACACATCAAACATACATATACGGGGAAAAGTATTGACAGCAACATCATTAAAGTACTGACTCATGCCTTAATACTGAATAAACACACACGTAAACGCACACAAGACACTCGGACCACATCTAGTTTTCATATTCATTTTCACACATGCAATATTTTTTTCTTCCAAATGCATTATTACACAAAACGGCCATTCAGCGAGTTAGGTCACCCAGTAACTTACGCCGTTTATATACATGAAATGAATTTACTGTTGTTGAAATAGACATTTTCGCTAGTAAACACTTTAGCTGTCTGGATGTGGAATGGTATGGTATGACCGTTATTCAGAAACTTGGTTATCAGATCAGAATACTGAGGACAGACATAAGACATGGACCTCGTCTTCTGGTTCAGACAAACAAAATAAACATCTATTGTCGAGAACAGGAGAATACTCGAGACTGACTATTTCCGAGACCCCGATTCGATATCGTGAGAGAGCTGTTCTGTACTTCATCATACTGACTGATTCAACATATTTTTCTTTGTCAAGACAGATTTTATATTCACCGTATAGAATACACATCTGGTGATTTTGATATATGAAAACTTGATAGAAACAAACTTGATCTACGTTTCTATTCTGGTAAAAGCGCCTTCTCGTTTCCAGCACACCACAAACAGCCAAATATGATAAAATCCATTAGAGTACAGCAAATTCGTGTACACGAAACGCCAAGGTTATATGATTTATCTTAGTAATTTATAACATGTGTGCACAATTTTGAGTACTTCTTGCTGTGTTTTTTAATAGTCTAAAACCAGTATCTAATACAACTGCAGAATTTATGTACTGTGGATGTCTTCCCAAATCCGCGTATATTAAGTTATTTGAAGTTTTTGATGAAACCTTCATAAACCTCTTACAAGCGAGCAGGTGATTTTTCCAATGACTCATACCCCGTATTTCTGACCCATACAATAAACATAGTAGAATCTGAGCATTAAAAAGTTTAAAGAAAGCTTTCGCAGAATTACAGTGCAACCTTGACAGAATGAAACTTTAACAATTCTACAACGCCTTTCTTTGCACGAATTATCCTGTCGTCAACGGCAACATTCCAACTCAGTTTTGTTGACATGGTTTTGCCAAGTTATAACATTTACAACATCTGGCTTCTCACATCAATAAAACCATCTTTCGTTTGGTGAAACGAAGCCTCTTTTCTAAAAACTCTAACTTTCGTATTTTCAAGACTAACGTGTAGTCCCAATCTTCCTGAAGGATGAAAAAGTTGTACTGATTTCGCAGCCAATATAAAACGATACCATCGGCAAAAAGCATAATACACAGTTCTATTTCTGTCGATGAGAGACAAGTATCATGCTTGCCTTGTTCCAAAAGTAAGTTCATTAATTAGAAATGAGAAAATTATGGCGAGGCCATACAACCTTGTTTCAGACCTTGCATGCATTCAAAAAAGTCTGAAAACTCATCATACGTCTTATGCACGCTTTAACAGTTTTACTAATTTTCTTCAAAATAGTAAGCATTTTACCTTGAATACCAGTACTGAATAAAGCAGACCACAAAATGGGACGTTTGGTACTGTCAAAAGCTTTGCAAAAAATCTATGTATGGAATGTACAATTTGGCATTTTTGAAGAATTGTTTCTGTACACAAGCATAGATGGTAAAAACATCAACAGTTTAATTTCTGCAAAATCCATCTTGACTCATCTGTGATATTTGCCCCAGACCAGAGTGAATCGTTTAATACTCAGCTTAATTACCAATTGCTCAATGTGTTCATCTGTACCTGTCTGGGTCATCGTACTTCCCTTTTTATGCAATGGCATAATGACGGCTTTGGTCCGTTCTACAGGATAATTACCTCAGTCGAACATGGAATTATACTGTTTAACCATAAAAGGAATATCGTTTACTGAATTTTTTTAGCGTTTCGTTTAGAATACCATCTCGTCCTGCCGGTTTGCCGTTTTCTGAATTTCTGACTGATAGCATCTAATCAATCATCAGTAATGTTTTGGTTTAGCAACGAACCTTCTTGGATTTCATCTTCACCCCTTCTATTCAAGATGGTTCTACAATGGCCAAACCATGTCTTTTGAAATTTCACTCGAATGCATTACTTTGCGTCCGAATTTATTTCCGACCAGAAATATTTCGGATTGTCTTCTTAAGACAGCAAGTTCTGAACTTGCACGTTCTTGCACTCCTGCTGTCAAGTTGTAAGTGATGAAACAGATGATATAACGATGACATACTTGACAGTGAAATCAATGAACGAGAAATAATAAAAGCGATTAAACATTTGAAAACGGGAAAAGTTGCAGGATTAGATGGCATCATATCTGAAATATTGAAATATGCGGAGCATGCAATAACCCCGTATTAAAAAAGTATTTCAATGCTTTCATACATGTTCATTTCCACTAAAACGGACAGAAGCCGT
The DNA here is from genome assembly GCA_030674185.1 of Monoplex corrugatus. Classification (NCBI taxonomy): domain Eukaryota; kingdom Metazoa; phylum Mollusca; class Gastropoda; order Littorinimorpha; family Ranellidae; genus Monoplex; species Monoplex corrugatus. The sequence goes on along the minus strand of CM060315.1, from coordinate 68,162,304 downwards.
GATTGCTCCTTTACACAAGGGGAGCACCAATGTCCCTGATAACTACAGAGGTATTTCTCTAATGAGCATTCTCAGTAAAGTATTTACACATATCATCAATAGATTAACAGTATGGGTCGAAGAAAATGTTATAAGTGAAGCTCAAGCAGGATTCAGGAAGAGTCGGTCTACAGTGGATCATATGTTCATTTTACATGCAATTTTTTAAAAGTATTCAAAAATAAAACTCTTCATCGCCTTTATAGACTTTAAAAAAGCATATGACAGTAAACAAACGTTTTATGGTCTGCATTATTACGAGTGGGTATCAAGGGCAAGAAATTCAAAGATGATCTGGGCACTGTACAAACCGTCCACGCATGGTATTATGTCGTAGTAAAAATGGCTACTCCAAAATCGTTGACTTCAAGGCCTAAGGCAAGGTTGTCTTGTAAGTCCTATCCTGTTTTCTCTGCTGATAACCGAACTTGCAAACGTAGTCATTTGAAATGGAAAACATGGTGTTACGTTCACTTCAGATGAAATAGTTTTGTTTCTCATGCTTTCTGCAGATGATCTCTTTTTGGCTTCAACTGCGGTAGGTCTTCAACATCAACTTAACATCCTTCAATGACAAATGCAGCGGTTACAATTGACAGTAAATTTAGATCAGTCTAAATTAATAGATTTTTAAAAGGATGGGATCTTAATGGCAATAATTCGGAAGCTGTAAACTCTTACAAGTATTTAGGCCTCACAGTTTCAGCTAGACTGTTTTATTACTGCAATGGAAGAAGCTAATGTTAAAGGTAAGTACTAATGCTATTTTAAGTACACTGAGAAAATTAAATGTAATTCAGCATACATTTTCTTTAAAATGTTTGATGCTCAGGTAGTTCCATTACTACTTTATGGTGCAGAAATTTGGGTTTGAGGGGCATGCTATCAACTTGAACAAGTACAGTTATATGCGTGCAAGAGATTTCAGACGAGAGAAAAACGATAAATAAGGTTATGGAGAAATGGGACGTTTTCATCTTTGGATAACTGCTGTTATTAAATTATCAAATAATGGTTACGACTACTGAAACAGCCAGAGACTACGTACTCAAAAAGCATATAAATGTTATTTGCTATGTATAAAAAAGGTTATGGAACTTGGGTGTCCAAGATAAACATTTTATGTGAATATGGTTTTGAAGAAGTTTGGCTTTTTGGCTGTGGCAATGAAAAACGATTTAGTAAACTGAAAGGAAGAATATGCAGCACTTTCTGTCATAGCTAGCGTAGCCACTTAGGTACCAGTGCACGCTGTTCACATTGTAAATTTCAATCTTTATTCGCGAGAACAAAGTATATTGAAATAGACTCTGTGGTGGTGTTTAGGAATGCCATGTCACTATCTAGGATGGGAGGTCCCAATTAAACATTCACAGATATTGCTTTGTACCTACGACTGTCAACACTTCATGTTCAGTTTGTCCAAATGTGCAGGAAAACGATACATTTTCTGCTTGAATGCCCGCTCTACAATCAGGTCAGACAATCTTACTTAGATATCACTGAAGGCGATTTAAGTTTCTGGTCGCTGCCTTTAAAATAAGAGAAAAAAAGAGTATTTTGAACGTACGAACCTGAAACAACAGCTATCCTTTTCTATATAATTACGAACATTCCTATGAAGTGTGTAAACTGTATGTTGAACAACAATGTCTTATGATTCCCCCCCCCCCCCCCTGAAAAGGGCTGTTGGCCTAAATTCATTAAATTCCGAGTATCGGAGTACTCCTGACTTAAAAACTTTATATTCCCTTCTTTCTTTCCTGTATCAATCTTTATCCCTGTCATATTTAGTTCTACAATATTTCCGCAATAATCTTCTGGCAGCTCTCCTCACATAGTCAAACTCTGTAGACAATAAAATTACAGCTAGCTTATTTTTCTACTCATGTATTTCGCTACATTAATCATACTATTAACTTTTGGACAGCTAAATCTTGTCTATCAACCAGCTGATACGCTTCTAATGTATCTGCGAAATTGGCAGATGAAATGTTATACAATGTATACTTTTCCTCATCATTGCAAATAATTTTTTCAATTGTCTTTTTGGTTAATTATTCCATTACTACTTAACATGAAATGAATGGATACACGTGAAGACTCAATTCTTTCACCTAATACAAACATCTGACGTAAAATCAGAATGCATATGAAGCTAAATATTCCGCAACGCTGTTACCATTGGAAGATATTTATGTATAGTTACATGATTATTTGTATAACTGAAATCATTCTGTATTATTCAGTGAAAACAAAAAAATACTAGTTTCAAATCCATTTAAGACATCGTCAGACACCCTACCATGATGTACAAAACCATTTCTTTCTTAGTCTCGTTCGAAAACAAATCTGTTGACTATATTTAATCTGACAATCCGCTGTTCTGGAATTCAGATCTTCACATACCAGGATTTCACATTAACTTATTATCCATGCATCGCCCAGACATATTTCCATTTCATTTAAATGACAGTGAATCGAATGTTTGATAACATGGACTTCCACATGAGGGTATACATCCTAACGTGAGTGTCATTATCTCCACCATGCAAACTTTGATATTTTCAGAACAAGAATATGATCATGCGAAGAATCAATTAAAAATGCATATCTGCTAATGATATTCTTACCCATGAACAGGATACCCCCAGACCGGCGTCCCTTCTGTGACAACTTCATAGCGGGTGACAGGAACTTAGCATAATCAACAAAGTATGAAGACAAATCAAAGGACACGACAAACGTTTCAAAAAAGAAATTATATGAAAACTACACATTTGATATCATATAAAGTAGTTAAACTGAGCATGTACATAATGCATTACATTAGCTACACCATTCTCACTGATCGTGTCCAGTGATAGTGATTGAGAGAAAACTACTGGTAGTGTCACTATAGTTATGACTTACCACTAAGTATTCGTGTTCTCTCTCTCTCTCTCTCTCTCAACGCATACACACTGTCTCTCTCTCTCACACCACACCACACCACACTCCACACACACACACACACACACACACACACACACACACACACCACACACACACACACATCACACACACACACACACACACACACTCACTCACACACACACACACACACACACACACACACTCACACACACACACACACACTCGTACACACGCACACACTCTCTCTCACCGCCCACCGCATTACGACAGCTCAGCTTATTACCCTCTTTAACAGCAACAACCAGTCCAAACGGCTCAAGGTAATGATAAAGTTTTCCTGGACTGATGTGGATTGTGTTTGATGAACTGACTGACTGACCGATTGAAGCAGCGGCCATCGATTTGATCTTCATGCTCAGTGGGCAGGAACAACAGACAATGGACGGACGTACCCCTTTTCCAGGCTGTGTGGACATACAGAACACAGGACAAACAGAAACACCAGTCTGCCTCCTAGTAAATCTGGTTCCCTGAATAGCTCTTTCGTGACAACCTGTATGAAGGAGGGCTTCAAGTCAACACGTCTGGCATCCAGATGGAACGAAGGTTGTTATTTATCGTGTTAGTGTAGTGCTTATTCTACAGCAAAAGCAAACGTCACGCAGCAATAAGAGCAATAACAGCAAGGACAACAGTGATTCCCTACTCTATTCATCATCATCATCATCACGTCGTCATCATCATTCATCATCATCATCCATCATCATCATCATCATCATCATCATCATCATATCAATCATCACATCATCACCATCACCATGTGCCCTGCCGCATGTGTTGGCGATCATGGCCCTCCATACGAATCTGTCCCTTGTCCCTGCAAGTATGTATCTTCCACCCTCTCTGTCCTCATCCACTCTGCAAGTCCAATATTTTCTCCATGGGTCTATCTGGTGCTCTCTATTCATCAACTGTAAAACGCGTGATATACTGGAGTTGAGATTATTCAAAAAGTATCGAACATGTTTTTGAGGTAAATAAAAAAAAAAAAACATAAGAAAGGAAAAAATCTTTCTGAAAGGACATACTCTTATGAGACTCGGCGTGCTGTATAGGAGAAATCCTCAAAGACTAGCTGTTCACAACCCTAGACAAGATGGTATTCAACCGACAAATTGAAATCGACGAGTCTTTTTTGGGCTAGAGTTCAAAGTACAATCCCAGAGAAGTATGGTGTAAAAGTCTGGACTTTCGGATTTGCAGAACGGCGAAACCAACAGACTATTTACCCTGTAGCAGACACATCACAGGCAATCTTACATTTACCCTGTAGCAGACACATCACAGGCAATCTTACAGCCGTTAATTACAAAACGTATCACTGCTGGCTCATTGGTTGGATTCGTTGGGTACCTATGACAGTCTGACCAGTCTCGGCTACACCCATTTCACCGTGTACCATATAAAAATCTTCAAGGGCCGTAATATTCACAGACAAACTTGGGCAGAATTAAAGAGGAGCATGGAAATATACCAAAAGGCAAAGAAGCAAAGTCCCTCCCTCGCCCAAACAAAACTTTTTAAGGAACGACAACTACCTGACACCGTTGTAGTCGTTTATCAGAAATCATGTGGCGAAACTAGAACTGACGGGGTATACACGCCGCCTTCATTAAGTAAAAAGGTGTACCTCCCTCATGGAGCCCCAGACCTGGAACCAACAGTGACGGGAACTAATTTGAAATAATAGTTTGCTTGTCGTGTCACCATGAAGCATGAATAGTTAACATTAAAACAACAAAAACAGGATAATAACTGACTGACAGAATTGTGCGTGTGTGTGTGTGTTTGTGTGTGTTGTGTGTTTGTGTGTGTGTTTGTGTGTGTGTATGTGTGTGTGTTTGTGTGTGTTCGTGTGTGTTTGTGTGTGTGTGTGTTTGTGTGTGTGTGTTGTGTAGTGTGTGTGTATGTGTGTATATGTGTGTGTTTTTGTATGTGTGTGTGTGATGTGAGTGAGTGAATGTTTGTGTGTGTATGTGTGTGTGTGTTTGTGTGTGTGTGTGTGTGTCAGTGAGTGTGTATTTGTGTGTGTTTTGTGTGTGCGTGTGTCTGTGAGTGTGTGTTTGTGTGTGTGTGTTTGTGAGTGTGTGCGTGTGTTTGTGAGTGTGTGTTTGTGTGTGTGTGTTTGTGAGTGTGTGTGTGTGTGTGCTGTGGGGTGTGTGTGTGTGTGCGCGCGCGTGTGTGTGTGTTTTGTGTGTATGTGTGTGTGACTGTGAGTGTGTATTTGTATGTGTGCGTGTGTATGTATGTGTGTGTGTGTATATGTGTGTATGTGTGTATATGTGTGTGTGTGTATATATCCGTCCGCTGTACGAAGGAAGATGTAAATTGTATTCGCAAGAAGGGGACAGGGAAGGGGGAGACTGTAAATTGTATGCGACAATCGTTCGGGAAAATCGCATCTTGCTGAGCCAGCGATGCGATACAGGAGAAGCGCTCCCCTGGTGTTTAAAGTGACAAGCAAGGGGAAGTAAATCGGGAGTTTGGGAGTAGGAGATGTGAACTGGTGTGGAATTACTGAATAGTTCAGACGATCATCAGCCAACTACCTTTTTTGGTTTTGATATTTTTTTTTTCTTTTCTAGTAGCGCTTTTTCTTACGTCTTCTTTTTGAGCCTTTTCTGGCAACCCCCTTCCCCCTTCCTCTCTCTCTGTGTCTCTCTCACACACATACACACACACACACACACACACACACACACACACATACACACACACGCACACACACACACACACACACACACACACACACACACACACACACACACACACACACACACACACACACACACCACTCTCTCTCTCATACACACAAACACACACATTCTCGCACACCTCTCTTTTCTCCCCCCCCTCTCCCTATCTCTCTGTTTTTCTCCTAACCTATGGAAGTGATCTTTGAATGAAAAAAAATAGTGTTGGATAGGTGTTCTCAAATAACTTTTTACCGAGGAAAAATTTACAGCATTAGCAGCTTGCAGGTAGTAGTACGTGCAGAAAGCGTTACAGTAGCAGTTTATATCAAAATTTTCAAAATCGAGACACACACACACCACACACACACACACACACACACACACACACACACACACACACACACACACACACACACGCAGACACACATACACACACATACACACACATACACGCACATCACACACACACATACACACACATACACCACACACACACACACACACACACACACACACGCACACCAGAGTGAAACAACTCAAAGATTTATGTGGCCGTTTATATACGTAAAGACGTGGATTATAAAATCATTCCACCTCCTGTGCCAAAGGATACTGATGGAGTTTATTATGTGGCTGTGAAAGTGAAAATTAACTCTGTGTCAACTATAAATATCATGTCTATATATTATCCACGTGGCCCTGATGGAGAAAACAGTGACTGGTTACGGACTTTAGACCATAATGAGAAATGGTTGATCACGGGGGATTTTAATGCCCATTTCCATTTTGGGACAATGACTGCCAGTATATCTCTAACAATCGTTTTGTTGAAAATGTCGTTGACTCTGGATTAGTCTTGTTAAATGACGGTAGAATAACTAGAATTCCAGACAATCCTAAACATAAGGATTCAGCCATTGACCTAACTTTGTTATCACCTGACCTCGTCATAATAGCATGTGGGATGTTACATCTGACTCCCTTGGAAGTGATCACCTATCAATTGTCACAGTTATAAATGAACCGTTTGATAACACGCCAGTACAAGACGACGTTATACCTAGATATATGTACAGCCGTGCGAACTGGATAACATATCGTAAGATTTTAATGGCAAGAGATTGCTGGTTTAACAAAAGTGACAATGTTAATGATATGTATTCACACTTCACTAACGCGCTACACGAGGCAGCAAGTAATTCAATTCCAAAAAGGAAATGTGTCAACAGAGGTAATTATGTTGAAAATAGTTGGTGGAATCAATTATGTGAGGAAGGAAAGAATGAAAAAAGGAAAATGTATAAAATCTATTAAACTAATCTCAGAAGATCATTACAATATGAAAATGGCAAAGATTCATTCCAACAAAGTTATAGCCCAAGCCAAAAAGCAGTATTGGTCAAATTTTTGTTCTCAACAAATTTCCGGGCCTAAAGATCTTCCTAAACTTTGGAATAAGGTCAAAGAAATGAAAAATGGTTTTCATTTACCCCAGCTTCCTATTCAGATTAAAGACAAAGAATTTCCTTCATCATCTGAGAGAGCCGAAGAATTTGTACAGTTCTTTTCGAGAGTAAGTAATTCTAGTAGCTTGTCTACTCCAACAAGGGAGAAAAGACGGAAAATTGAGGAATTAGAAGAATACTCAGATCCTCCCCCCGATAGCCACATGTACATAAATTCAAAAATTACGTTACAAGAACTTAAAGATGCCCTTCTTTCGTTGAACAACAAAAAATCGGCTGTAGGACTCGATGGTGTTTCATATACACTTTTAAATCATTTACCTGAGAAATGGATTGAATATTTACACAAAATTATACTAAAATGCTGGGAAAGTGGTCGCATACCTGACATTTGGAAGACTTCAATTGTGTTACCTATACCAAAAGCTAATAAACCGCTCTCTACTCCCGTTAGTTATAGACCTATCTCGCTAACACCCCATGTTTCAAAACTAATGGAAAAAATTATATTGAATCGACTGACTTACTTTTGTGAGAAAAATAATATATTACCTATTAACCAGTCTGGGTTTCGAAAAGGTAGATCGACGACAGACCATTTAGTCAAATTAACAACTCAAATTAACAGTGAGTTTGCTAAGAGAAAAAATGTTTAGCTATCTTTTTTGATCTTAAAAAAGCGTACGACCAAGTCTGGCATGCGAGACTTTTGATGAAATTAAAACACATTGGTCTCAATGGTAATCTTTATTATTTTATCAAAGCATTCATAAGTGACCGAAGTATAGTAGCTAAAATAGATAATACATACTCTGAAAAACGACTTGTAGATATGGGAATTCCACAGGGTTCTGTAATATCTCCTTTATTATTTAATAGTTTAATCTATGACCTGCCAACACAAGTTTCAAACAATATAAACTTAGCTTAGTACGCTGATGATATAGCGATTTGGATGAATGTTTCGTTGAAAAGGAAGACTTCCTTAAGAGAAATAAACTACATTAAACAGGTCTACCAACGTGAAATCAATAATATTTCCACTTACTTGACGGTTAACGGTCTCGAAATATCCCATGAAAAAACACACATGATGCTTTTTAATAATGGTCTCAGTCCTAAAGAGGTACCGTTGTTTAAAATTGATAATGAGGAACTGAAATATGCTACTCAAGTGATATTTCTGGGAGTACACTTGACTTGTAATTTACAGTGGAAAAAACATATTGATGCCTTGTTATATAAAGCTATGAAAAGTTATAAATTAATAAAAATTATTAGTAAACAATCATGGGGACAGGACACAAAAACGTTATTACATCTTGTAACAGCTTTAGTCAGATCAAAGTTGACTTATGGCCAAGAGGTCTATTTTTCAGCTCCAAAATGCTATTTGAAAAAATTTCAAAGTTTAGACAGTAAAGCTGTTAAATGTGCTATTGGGGTACCGGTATATACAAAAACTCAAGAAGTATATAAAGAAGCCGGCATCCTTCCATTGGATGATTGGAGGAAGTTATCAGCTGCTAAATATATAGTTAGAGCAAATGCTGTGGCTAATTATGCCGATACGGAACTTAAAATTCGGTCTGACATCCATTTCCCCAAGAGAGCAAGAACAATAAAGGCACAAGAAACAATATCCACTTACACACATGAGCTCTTCGAAATTTCCTGCTTAGTACCTAACAAAGTTTCGCATAAAATGATATGTTGTCCTCTACCCCCATTGGAATTGTCCAGTGCAACTTTTGATATCAACTACACTGATAATGATTTGAGAAAAGATACTAATCCACACTTGTTAGCAGTTGATGTTCTGTCACATCTACATACAAAATATTTACATTATTTGAAAATATTTACCGATGGCTCTGTTCTAGATGATGGTGCTGCGGGCTCTGGTTTTCTAATTCCTAAATTTAAAGTAGAAAAGGCTTACTCTTAGGACTTGAGCATTCAATCTTCACTTCTGAATTAGTTGCCATCCTAATGGCACTAAAATATATAGTGGATCTACCCATAACTTTGAGATCAAATTTCTAATTCATTGTTTAATAACAAATAATACACAAGTTACTTTTTGTTGGATCCCATCACACTGTGGTATCACAAGTAACGATCGGGTCGACAGAATAGCTAAAAGTGCAGCACTGAATAGGGCTGGCAGTACTAATCTTGATTTACCACTATGTGAGCATGAAATGAACGCTACATTAGAAAACAAAGTAAAAGCGCAATGTGACCTTCGCCCATTCATCGTAAATTACCAGGGTTTTACAAGACGTTAGCTTACAGATTATCTCTCAATTCACTTCGAACTAAATTCAATAAAACCATCAAATGTATCTGTAGTGATAACATAACAGTTAAACACCTTTTGTGTTGTCAGCGAATGCGACCTTATTTCCCTGCATCATTTATAAATTTAAAACAGATACATACTGATTTCACTCTGTATTTACACATTGCAAGGCACTTACTGCACAGTCCTGTGTAGGTCGTTTTCTTTGATTAAGCATGGTTGTTGTATACCTGTAAATCCCACCTGCTCCTGTTTGTTTGCTTGTTAGATTTTTTCTTACTCCGTAAAGGGCCTGTTTCAACGCAATCTTTTTTTTTTTTCGTCTAAAAGCCCATATGTGAATAGACGTTAAAAGAAATAACGAACGAACCAGAGTGAAATCATGTGTATATTTTCAATAATACACATTAACAAGCATGCACGTAGGCACATACACACACCTTTTCGTCTTACGACCTGATCGATTTATTTAAAAGTCTAACTTCAATAATGGAGGAGATTTTGAGATAAAGGTGGATTCCATGGACACACATTTTAGCTTTTATCAAAATCGGGGTTACAGAGATCTGTTAACCAGATCTGCTAAAACTCCATCAGGAAACAAGAGAGAAATATTTGCTGACCCATTTCCTTCACAGACGTAGACCTACTCGTATGTATAGGCAGGCAGACAGACAAGACAGGCAGGCAGATAGATAGACAGATAGACAGACATCTTGTCGATATTACTATTTTCATTTTCAGAAATGGGGATACAAAACCAAAAAAAAAAAAAAAAAAAAAAGAGAAAAGAAATGAAGAAAGAGAGAGCAAACCAACGACACACACACACACACACGCACACACACACACACACACACACACACACACTACACACCACACACACACACATACACAACTACACCACACACACACTACACAACACACACATCACACACACACATACACACACACAACACTACACACACACACACACACACATACACACACACACACACACACACCAACACACACACCACACACACAACACACACACACACCACACACAACACACACACACACACACACACACCCCACCACACACTTGAGTGTAATCTAACCTGTCTGTAAGTAGGCGATTTCTCCAGAAGCATTAGAGTTCAAAGCTTTGAGTTATCGTTTATTCAAGAAGCGTTCACTGCACTCCGAAAAATTCATACACGCTCAACCTAGCCTGCCATCTGTAATCTGGCAAACGCCTTAAGCCTACGCAAAACTCCATACCCCAGCAGAGTCTGGAAATATTGTTATATGGGCACCGAAAAGCCTTTTTTTCTCTCTTTCTTTTTTTCTGTGGGCTGGGATTGAAATCGAGATAGAGATCTTTTTCCATTTTGAATCGAGTTTTACATCAGAGCCTACCTCATGTGAAATGATCAACGGAGATGTCCGTCCCAGGGAAGTGGGAGAAGAGATTGACGAAAGATGATGAATAATGACATGACGAGATGGTAATCTCTCCGTATGAAACCCTGAGTCTATTAGCTCTCTTATAAGAGCCAGCCAACCCGCCGAATCAATGCTCGGATAAAAGGCAACCAGGCTGGATCAATGCAGCCCATTATTTCACCAAGCTGTCATTAAAAAGAAAAGCCAGAAAATGAAATACAAATTAGAAGAAGAGAAAACATTGATACGGTAATTTTACGATGTCGACACAACTGCAAAACATCGATGGGTGTAAACTGACCTCCTCAAATGTACAGAGATGTGGGACAGGACCATTAGCTCTGGCTGGGTCGTCACTCTTGGTATAAGCCAGCCAGTGAGACAGAGTATAAGATAAATATTAATCCTTTTCCTAAAGAAAATAGGTTACTGTACTAACTATTGACCAAGTAATGTTAGGAGAGAGAAAGGCTGGAGGGGATATTGTCAGAAAACAAGGTATATCTTGCCATTTTTGCCGCTCCAAACGTCGTGTAAACGCAGAAAGGAAATGACAAGAGTATACTTCCTTTGCCGAAAAAGGATTCACGTCAGCAATGCGGTCATTTTCTATTTATATACTCGAAACTGAAACTACGGTTCAGGGCACGGAATCCTCGTGACGCGGTCTACGGAGAGAGAAAGCTGAGTCACGAGGATCTCATGACGAGGTACGGAATGTGTTTAAGTCATCACGTGATATCTCATAATCATCATGATCATGTACCCTGCCGCAAGGCGTTTGCGATCATGGCCCTCCATTACAAATCAATACCTTGTCGCTGCGAGTGCATCTCCCACCCTCTCTGCCCTCAGCCATTCTGCATGTCCGTCCAATATTTTCTCCCTGGGTCAACCTGGTGCTCTCTTTCCTTCCAGCTTTCCTGTTGTGACTAGATGCTCCAATTTCTCTTGCCTCATAAAATGTACGTGTTCGATAAAGTCTTGCGTATTTTCTCTTAGGAGTGATACTTGGGGACATGTGTTAAGTGCATTTTGGCTCTTGGGAAATGAGATATGTGGAAGCAATTTTAGCAATTTGGGCCTGTTTTTATCTCGTGTTGGTGTCCTTAGTTATGTTTAAATTTGCGTTCAGATATATGTTTTTTAAATCCCCTGTGTGATAATTGGACGGAATGGTCAACGCCAGGGGCATGTCCTAAGATTATATGCCCTAATGCATTGATATGTGTACTTAATTTTCTTTTCCCTTTTTCAACCTGTTGAAGTATTGTATATGTTTTGAAACGGTTGCAGCCATGATATGCATACAAAGGAAGACCTGGATCGACACCATGAAGGAGACTTTGACAGCACTCGGCATTTTTCCTCTTCATGTCTTCCAGCTCGCTGCTGACTGGTCAGCTAGAGGTATTCAGAAAGGCACAAACGGATAGATGAAGGAAATAAGATACAGTGTCCGTAAAATGATGGATGCAGGTGCTGCAATAAAGATGGCCTGTATGAATGAAGCTCTCCCCGTGTTCCATACAGTAAAAGCCATTTGTAACCATCGACTTCTCTCCGAGTCCAGAATGAGACACATGGGATTGGGACAGGCACAGCAAGGATCGCTTATTGTGAGAGAGAGAGGAAAAAAGAGAGAGAGAGAGAGAGAGAGAGAGAGAGAGAGAGAGAGACAGAGAGAAGAGAGAGAGAGAGGAGAGAGAGAGAAGAGAAGAGAGAAGAGACAAGGAGAGAAAGAGAAAAGAAAGAAGAGAGAGAGAGAAGAGAGAGAGAGAGAGAGGGAACAAAGAAAGACAGAAAGAGAGAGAGAGAACTAGAAAGAAAGAAAGTGAGAGAGAGAGAAAGTAAGAGAGAAAGAGAACAGGAGAAGAGAACAAGAAACGAGTGACAGAAAGAGAGAGAGAAGGAGAAAGAGAGAGAGAGAGAAGAGAGAGAGGGAGGAGGAGGTAGACAGAGAGAAAGAGAGAGAAAAGACAGAAAGAAAGAAAGAGAGAGAGACAGAGACAGAGAAAGAAGACAGAGACAGAGGCAGAAAGGCAGAGAGAAGGGAGAGAGAGAGGAGAGAAGAGAGAGAGAGAGAAGAGAAAGAAAGAGAGAGGGGAGGGAGACAGAGAGAGAAGAGAAGAGGAGGAGAGAGAGAGAAAGAGAGAAGAGAGAGAGAGAGAGAGAGGACAGAGACAAAGAAAGAGACAGAGGAGCAGGGCAGAGCAAGAGAAATAACGAAGAAGCAGAATAGCAGAACGGAAATATGAAAATCGAATAGAGAGCAATTAAAAACGTATTAGTGATTGCAGTAATGCGTGCTCTTCTATCATTTTAGTTGTTTTACGTATTGCTTGCGAGTGTGTCTGACGCCCTCACGCTATTTCGAACATCACATGGAGAAAAAATCATCCTATTGTTTCTAAGGGGTTCATGGCTGTTTTGTCTTTCTAGTTTGCAATTATGCAAGAAACACAACGTATAAAATCGAGTGAAACTTGTGTCCCTCTCTCGTTGTTGTTCCATCATGGCTGTTTCTCTTTCTTTCTTACAACACACACAACGTCAACACGCGACACGGACACTTCTCACATCTTTCGCAGGCACCACACACACTCGGCCGCACGCACACACCACTCGCAACACAACTCCCACCACACACACGCACACACACACACACACACACACACACACACACACACACACACACCACACACACAACACACACACACACACTCGTATGCACACAGACACAGACACAGACTCAGACACAGACACAGAAACAACACACAACGCACACACACACACACACACACACCACACACCTATATCTCTCTATCTTATCTATCTATATCTATCTATCTATCTATCTATCTATCAGCAAATGGCACAACCTTGACACAGGTTAATAAGTTCAAATACCTGGGAACGGTCATTTCATCAGACGGCAGATGCACATCGGAAATAGCTGGCAGAATCGGCCAAGCCAAAACAGCATTCAAGAAGATGACAAGCATTCTTACCAACAAATGCCTATCAATTAACATCAGAAAGAGAGTCCTTGAATGTTATATAGAACCAATACTGTTGTACGGATGCGAGGCGTGGACAGTCAGCAAGCAAAGCCAGAGCAGGATTGAGGCAGCCGAGATGTGGTTTCTCAGAAGAATGTTGAGAGTACCATGGACAGCAAAGAAAACAAACGAGACAGTCTTGATGGAGGCAGACACAAGTCGATCACTGATAAGGAAGATTAGGAAAAGACAAGCAACATTTATAGGCCATTTTATGAGGAAGGGGGATTTGGAGCACCTGGTCACAACGGGAAAGCTGGAGGGAAAGAGAGCACCGGGTAGACCCAGGGAGAGAATGCTGGACGGACTTGCAAGGTGGCTGAGGATGAAGAGGGTGGGGGAGATGCTGGGGGCAGCGAGAGATAGAGATGGTTGGAAGTCCATGGTCGCCAACGCCATGCGGCAGGGCACCTGATGATGATGATGATTGATCTATCTATCTATCTATCTATCTATCTATCTATCTATCTCTCTCTCTCTACTATCTGTCTGTCTGTTGTGTTTCCGTTTGTCTATCAATCTGTCTATATTACATCTGTATCTCTATCTATCTATATATCTTGTTATTCCTAAAAGGTAGGGATGCCGGGGGTTCATTCAGTATAATAATACCTCTGCGTTCTGGAAATTCTGTAGCGGAAATTTTCTTTTTCTGTCACTCTGTTTGTTTCTGCCTTGCTCCTTTGCTCTCTATCGTGTCTTCCTATCATTTTCTTACGATGGATAACTGGACACAAATATCAACTGCACTTTTGGCTGTAAGGAATGTGACATTCAGACGTTCAGACGTTAAGAAGCAATTTTAGGTAATTTAGGCCAGTTTTAATTTTAATATAAGTTTTTAATGTACTTAGTTATCTTTACATATTTGTAATCAAGTTTGTTTTTAAAATCTCGTGGTGACAAATTGGACGGAGAAGTCAACGCGGGGGGGGGGGGGGGGGGGGGTCCTTTGTTTATGAGCGGAAATGCATCAGTATGTATGCCTGATGTTCTTTTTCTTTTATTTTTCAGGTTCAAAGAGATGTTGAGATGGTTATAGCCCTGATATAGCCCTGCGCAGTCGGCTGGGCTTTAAAAAATTATGATAAATGTAATTCCTAAATCTCATCGCTGTCTGAACCAGATGTATTTCACTATTCACAAAAGTAGGCACAAGATTTTTTATTACGACATATGGAAATCAGATCTTGCCTTAATTACACCTAGAATAGAAATCAGCGAGGATACTTATTGCAATAAGTTTGTGTAAAGGTCTCCATATCTCTCTCTTTCTGTTGCTCCAATTTCCTGACCCCACCGCAGGTGTCTGTATCTCTCTAGCCTGGATGTATTATGAGAGGAAAAGCACAGAACAGCCCAGACATGTTGCCTTGTTCCACAATGGAACTCTACAGCGTCGTGATTAGCAACACCATCGTCATGCATCATCACACTGTGAAAAATTGTTTCAGACTCTGTGGCCAGTTGAAGTGACATATGAAGTTGGACATAAAAAAATAATAAGCGGTAAGAATCTTTGTGCATCATCAGTCATGAATCAGAATACAGACTACAGACTACAGACTAATAATCAACACCAGGAATACAAATAACAAAAGCAGAGGGGGGAAGACATCAGAACGTAACGACGTAAGAGGGAGAGAAGATGAAAAAAAAAAGAAAAATGTCCTTTGTGAGTACAAGAGTGCAGAGATGCACATTATCGTCATTATTTATTCGGTGCGTTGTTATCTGTCATGTAACTGTCCTCTTTCTTCCTCTTGTGCCTTCCTGTCATTATTCCCTTTCCTTCCCATTCCCCTCTGCACACATATTGACCGTCAGCACCGTCACAAAAGATCAGGAAGATAGACGTGTGTGAAAAGGAAGAAAAGAGAACTCACGAACAACGCTGCGTGATACTGGGTAGGCTCCCTTACTTTCCTGGATTTCTATGAACATTGCATGCTTTAGTACAGACTCCCCATCACGTCTATGATTCTTTTTTAAACATTTTGATTTTTTTTCGGATTCTTGTATGCATTTCTGTACACTGCGCAGGCGGTTTTTGCTGCACAGTTTGCAAAATCCGTCTTTGTCGGGTGTCCAATACAGGATGCTTTCATGTTTCCACAAGCGATCGAACACCGACATGACTTATAGGTCTTTAACAAGCACAGTACGTCCTGCGTAAGTACACAACGTCAGCTTGGAATAAACTTCTGTTCTGTCTTCGCCTAACACCTACCTTTCTGTTTTTAAATCCAATTTAAAACCCACCTCTTTTCCAGCAATGAATTCTACAACTACTTCTTTCCCTCAGTCTGTGTATTAAATATTGTAAGGTGGTCTTTGTCGATTGTATGCATATGCCTGGTGCGTGAGTGCGCTTGATTTGAATTGTCAAGATCCGGCGCCGTATAAATACTTAATTGTTAGATATATCATCATCATCATCATCATCATCATCATCATCATCATCATCATCATCATCATCATCATCATCATCGTCGTCATCATCATCATCATCGTCGTCGTCGTCGTCTCGTCGTCGTCGTATCATCATCATCATCATCATCATCATCATCATCATCATCTCGTCGTCGTCGTCGTCATCATCATCATCATCATCATCATCATCATCATCTCATCATCATCATCATCATCATCATCATCATCATCTATCATCATCATCATCGTCATTATCATTATTATCATTATTATGAAAGAGAGTTAGGCGCTTACAGGTCTACACATGTGTTAATCTGGGAGATCGGAAAAAAATCATCACTTCTCACTGACCAGACGGCAGGTATCCTGTCAGGATCGAACCCAGTCTTTCTGATTGGAAGTTTGACTTCTTACTCATTTAACTACCACGCACGTCAAATGCTCTCTATTCAGTATAATGGTATGGTCAGGACCACCAACAGCCTGGTAATCCCGGTGTACCTTGTGCTCACTATCATCGCCTTATGTGGACGAGTTACTTGTCAAGTGCAGTGCAAAGACGTTCTTCACGAGAGAACAGTCAAATAATGAGCTGTTTACATGCAAAGGACATAACGAACGGAGTTGCTGTCGACTGCTCGTATTTCAAAGACAGACAATGCCTGTCAGCATGGCTGCTGGCACCTTCGTTCTTGTTTTCATGCAAATACAGAGATTTCCCTATTTCTCTATGTCCCGCAATTCTCTTCGATAGGAGCAGTTCCAAGTTCCAATTCCAGCCTTGTTTTAGACTTGTGTTCTGTTCTTCTCCTGACAGAGAGGTGCAAAACTTGTTTTCTGTTCAAGATTTACGCCCCAATTTCTTTTCTTGTCATTGTACTTTTCATGAAAAGAATCCAACTAAAATGATCACGCAAGACAATGAAGAAGCGACAGAAAACGATGTTTCGTGATACTCGTAAGTTATTCCAGCTGCATGTTAGTGGTGCTCACTCTTTCCCCATGATGATCATTTGAATCATCCTTAAAAACTCAAATTACGTTACTTTCATGTTGAGAGTTCCATGGACAGCAAAGAAAACAAACGAGAAAGTTTTGATGGAGGCAGACACAAGTAGATCATTTATAAGGAAGATTAGGAAAAGGCAGGCAACATTTATAGGACATTTTATGAGGAAAGGGGAATTGGAACACCTGGTCACAACGGGAAAGCTGGAGGGAAGGAGAGCACCGGGTAGACTCAGGAGAAGATACTAGACGGACTTGCAGAGTGACTGAAGACATGGAGGGTGGAAGAGTCGCTTGAGGAAACAAGAGATAGAGACAGATGGAGGTCCATAATCGCCAACGCCATGCGGCAAGGCACCTGATAATGATGATGATGATGCTTGTGGGCTTGTTAGGAACGCTGGGAACACACAATCGAGTCTCATCCATTTTACGGATACGTCTTTGTGAGTGTAGTGTTGCCTATATTTTCTGACCAACACTGCAGGTGTCTGTATCTCTCGGACATGGTAGAGACCAGGACACATTACGATAGTAAGCGTAGAGTACAGCCCTGTCACTCAGTTTCATTCCTAGATGGAACTCCATAACATCATTCCCATCGTCATGAAATCTTTATTCATTACATCATCATCATTATCACATGCCTGCGCCATGCGTGGCGATCTGCCTTCCATACAAATCTATCCTTGTCGCTCCAAGTACATCTCAACCTCTCTGTCCCTGACACCTCTGCAAGTCCGTCCTATCTTTCCCTGATCTACCTTGCGCTCTCTCTCCCTCCAGCTTTCTGTTTGACTAGGTCCTCTAATTTCTCTTGTCTCATAAGATGTCCTATAAATGGTGCTTGTCTTTTCCTAATCGTCTTTGTTAATTAATGTTCTTCTTGTGTCATTACCGTATTTAAAAAAAATTGTCCCAGATTCTGAGGCCCTTCGTGACCTGATCTTGTGGTGACCTCAGTTTCTGTTTTCTCTATCGCTTCCAAATCTGTGCTAAGGTCAGGTTAGGGCCTTTGGTGTCAATGATTCTTGGCGGGGGTGGGGTGGTGGTGTGGGAAGGGCTGTAGTTGAAGGATCGTGGTGGTGGTCTTCTTACTTATGTGTGTGTGTGTGCGTGTGTGTGTGTGTGTGTGTGTGTGTGTGTGTGTGTGGTGTGTGTGTGTGTGTGTGTGTGTGTGTGTGTGTGCGCTGTGTGTGTGTGTGTGTGTGTGTGGGATTCTTCGCATAGTCTGGCTCCGTGACTGATCAAATTACTGTCGTTGATAAGTGGGCAATGGGCAGTCTTCTCAGAAAGCTGGATCAGTACAGGAACTGTTGACTCTACCGAAGTGACAAAGCCGCAGGGCAGAGTCTCTTCCGATGAGTGGGCTCATAGAGACTTGACATCTGTGGCACCTGTAGGCTCATTGGCACAGGTCTTCGACAGAATGCTGTAACTGTTGTTCTTATTATTACTTGGGGATAGTGGTGTGTTGTGGAGCCAGAATGAGGAACATGGGCTCAACAAGACCGGGGCAAGCCACAGATTGGGACAGAAATAAAAGTCAGCTACCCCTCCCCCTCCTCCAGTCAAGCTGTGTGTATACTGTTGATGCTGTGTTTGAACACCTGACCGTCCTGTTCCTTTTCCAAAGCAACACGTAGCCTTTTCTTTCGGTAACCAGTGGTTAGGTAGTACCATGCAAGTCTGTAAATTTTATTGCCATTGCTATCACGTCGTTAGGTCACTCACTCGCCCCCCTTTCAGTGGGTCATTACATGTAAAACACGGTACACTGACGTTTTCCGTAGTAAGAACTTAACAGGCTGTTAACATGCAAATGATTTAACAATGAGGATTCTTGTCTGCTCGTTTATCAAAGGGAGACCATGCTTACTTGCATGTCCACTAGCACCCATGTTCTTGTGCTTCATGCATATAGATGACGATTCCAAATTTCTGTACCCTTCTGTCTTCTGGATGTCTCCAACAATAGCAACAGTTTCCAATTTGAAGTTTTTTTTTCTTTCTTACATTTTTGTTTCTTAACTGAAAAGTGAGTCCTTCTCTCATTTAATCTTTTGGATATGCAGCTTCATCTCATAAATTAACCTAATCGTATTGTCCATTTGTTTTGTTCCTCTGGTGCCCATTAAGGACGTCAAGATTAGATGCAACGGGTGGGTCCAGGCTATGTGCGTGGCTTTTGGCGTTGAGAGGTTGCGCTGTGCAAAACCTCCTTCACACCATCCAACATCTCTTCTTTGGAACAAGATCTCTTGCGTAGAATGCTCTTGCAGCAGGTTGATTGGTTGCCATTCCGGTCACACGTCCGAACCATTTCATTCTTCCAAAGTTTCAACGACCTGGTAGATGGAAACAGGGCAAGTAGGGGATTGCTGGATCTGGGCGAAGTACGGTGTGGCTTTATGTCACTGAAGGCATTACGCTAGCCGTGGAGGCCAACCTAGGTCACCCTGAAATAATGCTGGGTAAAGGGGTAATGGTGAAACTGTGACTGGCCTACCAAGCCTACAGCAGATAATCTATCGTTACAAAATCCAAAACAAGTGTGACTGTCCGCGTTCAAGCAGACAGGAACCAGAAAAAAGTCGAAAGAAGAATACAAACGCTTAATACAACACAAGACAGGCGAAATTTTTCGGCCAACTGGCCTTTGTCAAGCGTAATATTACAAACAAACAAA
Organism: Monoplex corrugatus; assembly: GCA_030674185.1. Lineage (NCBI taxonomy): Eukaryota > Metazoa > Mollusca > Gastropoda > Littorinimorpha > Ranellidae > Monoplex > Monoplex corrugatus. Next base: position 68,142,202 of record CM060315.1, on the reverse strand, counting down.
CACCAAATACAAAAATTATAAGAAAAAGACTGAATTCCTTTTCTCACATGGACACAGCAGCAGGGAAGTTTCAGTCTTTTTCTCATAATTTTTGTATCTGGTGTTTGTTTGTTTGTAATCTTACGCTTGACAAAGGCCAGTTGGCAGAAAATTTGCGCCTGTCTTGTCTCGTTGTATTAAATACGCGTTCGTATTCTTCTTTCGTGTTTTTTTCTGGTTCCTATCACTACAAAGAAAACAAAGGAGTGATATGATTGTCTGTTATGAACAAAATATATTCATTAATGTATTCAATGGGTCTAGAGAATGAACAGTACATGCGGTTGTGACAGAATGTGTGATACATACCAGTCATCATGATACGGTGGTTTGCACAACGGACAAGCGACTGGAAGGTTGTGGGTTCGAGTCCCCATCGCTCCTGTCAAAATTGTTTAGGGATTTTACGGCCCTAATCATGCCCTACCCAAAGTTACGATTTTTGAGCGGGCGAGCTCATTGAGGGTTGTTTTCAAATCTACGATCTAACACCGTAAGTGTCTATGGGCTTGGATGGCATCAGGATACATCAGAGTACAGCCCTGTCACGCAGCTCAATCCTAGATCCAGTTTCTAACATCATGATTATCATCTTCATCGTCATCATCATCATAGCATTGTAAAACTGTCCCAGCTTCTGTGGTCATGAGGATGGCGCACAGAAGAGGGGATAGGGGGAGAGGGGGATAGGGGGGATAGGGGGATAGGGGGATAGGGGGATGGAGGGTGGATAGGGGATACGGGATATGGGGAATAGGTGGGATAGGTGGATACGGGGATAGGGGAATACGGGGATAGGGGGAAGAAAAGGCGAGCACAAGTGATACTGCTTAAGTGCGATAACTTTTCATAAAACAATAAATATACATACACACACACATACACACACACAACACACACACACACACACCACACACACACACGCACGCGCGCGCGCGCACGCACACGCACACACACACACACACACACACACACACACACACACACACACACACACAACACGCTCGCACGTGCAAAAATAAAAAAGTGCTAAGCTTTACACAACAAAGTAACGAACACGGATGACGTGTTCTAGTTTGGTTTAACATCGAAGGAGATACAATAAAAGTTCATTGAACTTTGTGTTAAACAGAACTCTGGTATAACAGTGTCTGCAATACGGCCGACCGAGTGCGAAGACAGTAATGATAACTGTATCAGGATCCCCCGTGGGGATGCCGGGGGCTCTTTCAGTGTAAATAGTATCCTTACCTTCTGGAAATTCTGGGCTAGAAATTTCCTCTTTTCTGTTATTCTCTTTGTTTCTTCCTTCCTCCTTTGCTTTTCTGTCATTTGTTCCTATCATTTTCAGTCTTGCTGGTCCATTCACCTGTATGTGTTCGATAAAGTTTTACGTATTTTCTCTTAGGATTGACAATTGGGTACATATATTAGGTGCAGTCTCTCTCCAGACACTGTTCAATCAGTCTCTCTCCAGACACTGTTCAATCAGTCTCTCTCCAGACACTGTTCAATCAGTCTCTCTCCAGACACTGTTCAATCAGTCTCTCTCCAGACATTGTTCAATCAGTCCAGACATTGTTCGATCAGTCTCTCTCCAGACATTATTCAATCAGTCCAGTCTCTCCAGACATTGTTCAATCAGTCTGTCTCTAGACATTGTTCAATCAGTCTCTCTCTGCAGACATTGTTCAATCAGTCTCTCTCTAGACATTGTTCAATCAGTCTCTCTCTGCAGACCTTGTTCAATCAGTCCAGTCTCTATCCAAACATAGTTCAATCAGTCTCTCTCCAGACATTGTTCAATCAGTCCAGACATTGTTCAATCAGTCTCTCTCCAGACCTTGTTCAATCAGTCCAGTCTCTCTCCAGACATTGTTCAATCAGTCTCTCTCTAGACATTGTTCAATCAGTTTCTCTCTAGACATTGTTCAATCAGTCTCTCTCTTCAGACACTGTTCAATCAGTCTCTCTCTTCAGACACTGTTCAATCAGTCTCTCTCTAGACATTGTTCAATCAGTCTCTCTCTTCAGACACTGTTCAATCAGTCTCTCTCTAGACATTGTTCAATCAGTCTCTCTCTAGACATTGTTCAATCAGTCTCTCTCTTCAGACACTGTTCAGTCTCTCTCTTCAGACACTGTTCAATCAGTCTCTCTCTTCAGACACTGTTCAATCAGTCTCTCTTTTGGACACTGTTCAATCAGTCTCTCTCTTCAGACATTGTTCAATCAGTCTCTCTCTTCAGACACTGTTCAATCAGTCTCTCTCTTCAGACACTGTTCAATCAGTCTCTCTCTTCAGACATTGTTCAATCAGTCTCTCTCTTCAGACATTGTTCAATCAGTCTCTCTCTTCAGACATTGTTCAATCAGCCCTCTCTCTTCAGACACTGTTCAATCAGTCTCTCTCTTCAGACATTGTTCAATCAGTCTCTCTTTTGGACACTGTTCAATCAGTCTCTCTCTTCAGACATTGTTCAATCAGTCTCTCTTTTGGACACTGTTCAATCAGTCTCTCTCTTCAGACACTGTTCAGTCTCTCTCTTCAGACACTGTTCAATCGGTCTCTCTCTTCAGACATTGTTCAATCAGTCTCTCTCTTCAGACATTGTTCAATCAGTCTCTCTCTTCAGACACTGTTCAATCAGTCTCTCTCTTCAGACACTGTTCAATCAGTCTCTCTCTTCAGACACTGTTCAATCAGTCTCTCTCTTCAGACACTGTTCAATCAGTCTCTCTCTTCAGACACTGTTCAATCAGTCTCTCTCTTCAGACACTGTTCAATCAGTCTCTCTCTTCAGACACTGTTCAATCAGTCTCTCTCTTCAGACACTGTTCAGTCTCTCTCTTCAGACATTGTTCAATCAGTCTCTCTCTTCAGACACTGTTCAATCAGTCTCTCTCTTCAGACACTGTTCAATCAGTCTCTCTCTTCAGACATTGTTCAATCAGTCTCTCTCTTCAGACACTGTTCAATCAGTCTCTCTCTTCAGACACTGTTCAATCAGTCTCTCTCTTCAGACACTGTTCAATCAGTCTCTCTCTTCAGACACTGTTTAGTCTCTCTCTTCAGACACTGTTCAATCAGTCTCTCTCTTCAGACACTGTTCAGTCTCTCTCTTCAGACACTGTTCAATCAGTCTCTCTCTTCAGACATTGTTCAATCAGTCTCTCTCTTCAGACACTGTTCAATCAGTCCAGTCTTTTCCTCAGATACTGATCAATCAGTCTCTCTTCAGACATTGTTCAATCAGTCTCTCTCCAGACATTGTTCAATCATCTCTCTCTCTCTCTCTCTCCAGACATTGTTCAATCAGTCCAGTCTTTCCTCAGACACTGATCAATCAGTCTCTCTCTCTCCAGATGTTTCTTCTAATCAGTGTCTGTCGCGGTCAGAACCACACAGAATGCCCGGAACCCTCGGTTGATGATTCACATCCTTATCCATCTTTACTTTCCCTTTCATCTGCTTTAATTCCCAGTCACGCTCTTCTGTCTCCGTGTCCATTTCCATCGCCACACGTTTCGTTTTCTCTCCTACTCATTCGTCATTGCTTCTCACCCTGTCCTCTTCATATACACATAGTCTACTTTCTCATAGACATAGTCTACTCTCCCATACGCAGAACCGTGGTGGTTATGTTCATTTTCACTAATGGAACTTCCTTGCAGGGCAGGGGGAGACATTCACGCAGGCAGACACACAAACAGGAACGCGTACTGAGAAGTGCTATGTCAGATGGTTAGAGAGCGAGAGAATATGTTTCGTGCTGTAATTCTTCACTTAAGCAAACTACAGAAATTATTTGGTGATTGTTGTGTATGGTTCTATAGGTAGAGAAACAAACATCAGGACTCGTATGATATTCGCATAACACTTACACGCAGACGCAAACATACAAGTTCCCACATATTCACACATAGAGACAAGCACAGACACACAGACAGACAGACAGATACACACACACACACACACACACATAAACATACATATATATATACACACACACATACATACATACGTACGTACGTACGTACATGCATACATACACACATACATACGTACATACATACATACATACATATAACATACATATATACGTACATACATACTTACATACATACAAGCATGCATGCATGCATACATACATACATACATACATACATACATACATACATACATACATACACGCATGCATACATACATATGTATATACATACACACACATACATACATATATACATACATACATACATACACACACACACACATACATACATACATATATACATACATACATACATACATACATACATACATAAATACATAAATACGTACATACATACATACATACATACATACTTACATACACAATTGCATACATACATACACACGCACATTTACATCAAGTCAAATTATTCAAGCCAGCAATTACTCAGAAAAGGAAAGTGTGTGTCTATAATTATTGGTTGTAGCAGACTGAGAGTACTGCACCAGCCACACGTCATGTCCTGACCAGTAATGGACAAGTGATTTCCCCTTTATGTCCTGTACACTAATGGACGAATGATTTCCATTTTATGTCCTGACCAGTAATGGACGAGTGATTTCCACTTTATGTCCTGACCAGTAATGGCCGAGTGATTTCCACTTTATGTCCTGACCATTAATGGACGAGTGATTTCCCCTTTATGTCCTGACCAGTAATGGACAAGTGAATCCACTGTATGTGCTGACCACTAATGAACGAGTGATTTCCATTTTACATCCTCTCGGGTGCCATCATTAGTCCTACTGACACAACCCTTGTGTCGCTGGTGCTGATTTTCACGACAATGAAGCTAAGGAAGCTTGGCTGAGAGGGGTGGAAGATGTACTTGCAGCGACAAGGGATAGATTGCATATGGAGGGCCATGATCGCCAATGCCATGCGGCAGGGCACAAGACGATGATGATGGCATTATCACTGCTGTTTTTATTTATTATTTTTCAAACGTGTCCGTACGCTTGTGCAAGTGTGTTCAGTCATACTTGATGATCACTTGTTCTTCAGCGGAAAGTGATAGTGACAATAATCTCCATCAGGTTAAAGACTGTAAAGAAATACAGTCAACAAAGTGTCGTGTAATACAAGAATACAATAAAGACAACGATGGACTACAAAAGTCTCCTCTGCGTATATAATGTACAGCAGTTCAATCAATGAAGTGCTATGTGACACCACAGTTCAATGAATACAGCAATGGACATACAGAGCCCTCTCTGTGTCAATATCGTATGGTTAAGAAACCCCCATATGATTAAAGAAAAAAAAAACCCAGAGAGGCGTCATCATGTGGTCAGCATACACATGGCGATCATCATCGACCGTTTTCATCTGATCCACGTGCAGTTTAACCGGATTCTTGACCTGTGCAGCAACTGCTTATTACCCTCCCTCCCCCCCTCCCTCCTCCCTCCCCTCCCCCTCCCCTTCCCCTCCCCCCTCCCGGTTTTGTTTTTCTTGTTGTACGCATTTTATCATCAGAAATGACCAGCAGAATTGGCCTAGCCAAAACAGCATTCAAGAAGATGAAAAGCATTCTTACCAGCAAACACCTATCAATTAACACCAGGAAGAGAGTTCTTGAATGTTATATAGAACCGATAATGTTATACGGTTATGACGTGGACAGTCAACACGCAAAGCCAGAACAAGATTGAGGCAGCCGAGATGTGGTTTCTAAGAAGAATGTTGAGAGTTCCATGGACAGCAAAGAAAACAAACGAGACAGTCTTGCTGGAGGCAGACACAAGAAGATCGTTCAGAAGGAATTAGGAAGATTAGGGAAAGACAGGCAACATTTATAGGCCATTTTATGAGGAAAGGGAATTAGAGCACCTGGTCACAACAGGAAAGCTGAGGGAAAGAGAGCACCAGGTAGACCCAGGGAGAAAATAGTGGACGGTCTTGCAGGGTGGCTGAGAACGGAGAGGGTGGAAGATGTGCTTACGGCAACAAGGGATAGATACATATGGAGGGCCCTGATCGCCAACACCATGCGACAGGGCACTTGATGATGATGATGGTATGCATTTTGCTTATGTTGTAATGTCTTGATTCTGTACTTCAGTGTTTCCAAAGACGATTTTATTTTATCATTTTGTTCCTTCTCCATGTGGTGGGGGTTAATAGATTTGTAATATGAACATAGTAGACAGGACATTCAGGTTGGCGATCAGGGCCTCCATATGTATCTATCCCTTGTTGCGCAAGCACATCTTCACCCTCTCCGTTCTCAGCACCTGCAAGACCGTCCACTATTTTCTCCCTGGGTTACTGGTGCTCTCTTTCCCTCCAGCTTTCCTGTTATGACCAGGTGCTTAATAGGTTCATCTCCATTTCCGTATGGGATCAATGACATTTTAACGTGAACACAAGCTTTTAGACATTTAGTACAGTGATTAATAGGCTTCGTTTTTTTAAGTGTGTGTGTGTGTGTGTGTGTGTGTGGTGTGTGTGTGTGTGTGTGTGTGTGTGTGTGTGTGTGTGTGTGAGTGTGTGTGGTGTGTGTGTGTGTGTGTGTGTGTGTGTGTGTGTGTGAGTGTGTGTGCGTGTGTGCGTGTGTGTGTGTGTTGTGTGTGTGTGTGTGTGTTGTGTTGTGTGTATTGTGTGTGTGTGTTTTGTGTGTGTGTGTGTGCGGCGCGCGCGCGTGTGTGTGTGTATGTGTGTGTGTGTGTGAAAGAGAGAGAGAGAGAGGAGGAGGAGAAGACTGTGTGTATGTGTGTGTGTATGTGTGTGTGTATATGTGTGGGTGTGTGTGTGCGTGAGAGAGAGAGAGTGAGAGAGAGAGGAAAGAGGGAGAGAGAGAAAGAGAGAGGAGTGAGTGGTGTGTGTGTGCGCGCGCGCGTGTGTGAGTGAGTGAGTGAGTGGTGGGTGAGTGAGTGTTGTGCGTGCTGTGTGTTGTGCTGTGTGGTGTGTGTGTGTGTGTGTGTGTGTGTGTGTGTGTGTGTGTGTGCACGCATGGGGGAGAGAAGACCCATAGGATAAGATTAATAAACGTATTTTCAAGGTTGCAGCTGTGAAAAAAGTGTATATTAAAGAAGTCGACCAATCTCACTATTACCTCGTTTATCTCAACAGCAGCGCTATTTGTGAGAGATTGTCTGACTGGCTTGACCATATTGTACATGTCATATTAGGGAAGACAAAGATTTGCAAGGAGTCCCACGCAACACTGTCCCATTGTACAATTGATTTTGTTTTAAAAGTCTAGGCTCTGACCTTGTTGTACTTCTGTGTAATAGACCGTCTGTTTTAATAGTCTAGGTCTGACGTTGTGGTACCTTCTGTACAATTGATTTCTGTTTTAATAGTCTAAGGTTCTGACGTTGTGGTACCTTCTGTACAATTTATTTTCTGTTTTAATAGTCTAGGCTCTGACGTTGTGGTACCTTCTGTACAATTATTTTCTGTTTTAATAGTCTAGGTTTCTGACGTTGTGGTACCTTCTGTACAATTATTTCTGTTTTAATAGTCTAGGCTCTGACGTTGTGGTACCTTCTGTACAATTATTTCCTGTCTTTAATAGTCAGGCTCTGACGTTGTGGTACCTTCTGTACAATTGATTTCCTGTTTTAATAGTCTAGGCTCTGACGTTGTGGTACCTTCTGTACAATTTGATTTCCTGTTTTAATAGTCTAGGCTCTGACGTTGTGGTACCTTCTGTACAATTGATTTTCTGTTTTATTAGTCTAGGCTCTGACGTTGTGGTACCTTATGTACAATTTATTTTCTGTTTTTTTTTAAATTTTTTCACTAGGCTCTGACGTTGTGGTACCTTCTGTACAATTGATTTCTGTTTTATTAGTCTAGGCTCTGACGTTGTGGTACCTTATGTACAATTTGATTTCCTGTCTTTAATAGTCAGGTTCTGACGTTGTGGTA
>CM060315.1:68104232-68129232 GCA_030674185.1 Monoplex corrugatus | reverse complement strand
TGGCCAGGGTATTGGTTTATGTGCAGGTTTATCGCCTCAGGATTTGGCCAGCGTATGGATTTATGTTCAGGTTTATCCCCTCAGGATTTGGCCATGGTATAGGTTTATGTGCAGGTTTATCGCCTCAGGATTTGGCCAGCGTATGGATTTATGTGCAGGTTTATCCCCTCAGGATTTGGCCAGGGTATAGGTTTATGTGCAGGTTTATCCCCTCAGGATCTGGCCAGGGTATAGGTTTATGTGCAGGTTTATCCCTCAGGATTTGGCCAGGGTATAGGTTTATGTGCAGGTTTATCCCCCAGGATTTGGCCAGGGTATAGGTTTATGTGCAGGTTTATCCCCTCAGGATTTGGCCAGGGTATGGGTTTATGTGCAGGTTTATCGCCTCAGGATTTGGCCAGCTTATGGGTTTATGTGCAGGCTTATCGCCTCAAGACCTGGCCAGCTTATGGATTTATGTGCAGGCTTATCACCTCAGGAGCTGGCCAGCTTATGGGTTTATGTGCAGGCTTATCCCCTCAGGACCTGAGCAGCATATGGATTTATGTGTAGGCTTATCGCCTCAGGAGCCGTCCAGCCCATGGGTTTACGTGCAGGCTTATCGCCTCAAGACCTGGCCAGCTTATGGGTTTATGTGCAGGCTTATTACCTCAGGAGCTGGCTAGCTTATGGGTTTATGTGCAGGCTTATCCCCTCAGGACCTGAGCAGCATATGGATTTATGTGTAGGCTTATCGCCTCAAGACCTGGCCAGCTTATGGGTTTATGTGTAGGCTTATTGCCTCAGGAGTTCGCCGGCATATGGAATTATGTGCAGACTAATCGTCTTAAGACCTGGCCAACATATGGGTTTATGTGCAGGTTTATCGCCTCAGGACCTGCCTCAGCTTATGGGTTTATGTGTAGGCTTATCACCTGAGAACCTGGCCAGCAATATGGGTTTATGCGTAGGCTTATCGCCTCAGAACCTGGCCAACATATAGGTTTATGTGTAGGCTTATCGCCTCAGGACCTGGTCAGCCCATGGGTTTATGTGCCGGCTTATCGCCTCAGGAACTGGCTAGCATGTAGGTTTATGTGCAGGCTGATCACCTAAGGAGCTGGTCAGCGTATGGGTTTATGCGCGGGCTGATCACCTAAGGAGCTGGTCAGCTTATGGGTTTATGTGCAGGCTGATCATCTAAGGAGCTGGCCAGCCCATGGGTTCAAGTGCAGGCTTATCGCCTGAGAACCTGGCCAGACCATGGGTTTATGTACAGACTTAAGGCTTGTGCCATGATCATTTTGGATCTTCTCTATCACAAGACACCAGTGGCGCAAGTGCATATAGAATTCATTCTGAGCGCGGAGACGTCATCTTGAGACACTGAAATTGATTGGTTTCTGTCTTCTTTCTATACTATTTTTTTCTCTCTCTCTATCGTGCTGTTTTCTTTGTCCTTGTACTTCCTGTCTCCTTTGTTCTCTTTGTCCATCGTTTTGCTGTTTCTTTCAGAGAGCAAGGAAAACTGTGGTTTTCTTCTTTTCGTCCCAGCAGGGATCACATTTGGGATGAAGAATTTCTATGTCTTTGTCTTTGTCTGCATCTTATCCTGCTTTTCATTTCCACTCTTGTTGGAAATTTCCGTTACTGAGGGACACTGATGTCTATCTATCTATCTATCTATCTATCTATCTATCTATCTATCTATCTATCTGTCTATCTATTTATCTATCTATCTATCTATCTGTCTATCTATCTATCTATCTATCTGTCTATCTATCTATCTATCTGTCTATCTATCTATCTATCTATCCATCTGTCTGTCTGTCTATCTATCTATATATCTGTCTATCTATCTATCTGTCTGTCTGTCTGTCTATCTATCTATCTGTCTGTCTGTCTGTCTATTTATCTGTCAATCTATCTGTCTGTCTGTCTGTCTATCTATCTGTCTGTCTGTCTATCTATTTATCTGTCAATCTATCTGTCTGTCTGTCTGTCTGACTATCTGTCCACATAATACAAATATAGGAACGTAGGAACAGTTCACGCAACTGGTTACCAAATACATTTGTGTGATCATCTTGCCATTGTCTTGGAAATTCATCATTATCACAAACATTTGATGGATCAAAATCGCTACTATCCCCAGCAAAGCGGTAGTTGTTACTTGCTGTCCGGACATTGAAATTGTCACTCAGAATTATATAAAAATCATCATGCGCATCGTGAAGGCATAAAATACACTGCTATAACAGGTCAATAACAAAACCTTCATGCTGATTCCCCCAGTATAGAGCATCACTGGGGGTAAGTACAAGTTTGCATTATGTGTTTGTTGAAAACATACTTTTATGGGTTTTTTAGAACAATACCTTCGTCATTTTCTAATTAAACTCTCTGAACAATATGTGCTTTTTCTTTTCTTATCATAACAATGGTCCCCCCAGAAGATGTTTCTCGATGTGACAGTTTCTTCGCTTTTAAGGCAAACATTACAACAAAGTTCTTGAATAACAGTGAGTCGAAACCAGCATCTATGAAAAGTCTCTGCGGTGTGTGAGACAAATAAAATCATGAACCAGAATAACAAGTTAATAAAGTCATTAACTTTCCAATTTTGGTAACAATCCATTTACACTGTAGTTGAGTAATTTAACGCATGATCCATTTACTTTATTCGCCGGATGGCCATTGATGCCTGAGGGGCAGCCTTGCATGAGGTCCATTAACGAATTCATCTCTCTTTGACTGGGCTGAAACAATTTTTGTTACAGTGGCCCAGCTGATGTCCTGTGTGTGGGTGTATGTCAGAGACATAGAGACATAGAGACATAGAGACAGAGACAGAGACAGAGACAGAGACAGAGACAGAGACAGAGACAGAGACAAAGACAGAGACAGAGACAGAGACAGAGGGAGACAGAAACAGAGAGAGACAGGGACACAGAGAGAGGCAGAGACAGAAACGGAGACACAGACAAACATAGAGACATAGACATAGACATAGACAGAGACATAGACATAGACATAGACATAGAGATAGGCATAGACAGAGACATAGACAGAGACATAGACATAGAGATAGGCATAGACAGAGACATAGACAGAGACATAGACATAGACATATGCATAGACATAGACATAGACATAGACATAGACATAGACATAGACATAGACATAGACAGATACAGAGACAGAGACATAGAGACATAGACATAGACATAGACATAGACAAAGACATAGACATAGACAGACATAGACAGAGACATAGACAGAGACATAGACAGAGACATAGACATAGACATAGACATAGACATAGACATAGACAAAGACATAGACATAGACAATGACATAGACATAGACATAGACACAGACACAGACACAGACATAGACATAGACATAGACACAGACATAGATACAGACATAGACATAGACACAGACATAGACATAGACAAAGACAAAGACTTAGACATAGACATAGACACAGACATAGACAAAGACAAAGACAAAGACATAGACATAGACACAGACACAGACAAAGACAAAGACATAGACAAAGACATAGACATAGACAAAGTCAAAGACATAGACACAGACATATACACAGACATAGACATAGACAAAGACATAGACATAGACATAGACAAAGACATAGACATAGACAAAGACATAGACATAGACACAGACAAAGACAAAGACATAGACATAGACAAAGATATAGATACAGACATAGACATAGACATAGACACAGACATAGACAAAGACAAAGACATAGACACACACAAAGACATAGATACAGACACAGACATAGATACAGACATAGCCATAGACAAAGACATAGATACAGACATAGACAAAGACATAGACATAGACACAGACAAAGACATAGACATAGACATAGACATAGAAAAAGACATAGATACAGACATAGACATAGACATAGACACAGACACAGACATAGACATAGACACAGACATAGACATGGACATAGACATAGACAAAGACATAGACAAAGACATAGACATAGACATAGACATAGACATAGACATAGACAAAGACATAGACATAGACAAAGACATAGACATAGACATAGACAAAGACATAGACATAGACATAGACAAAGACATAGATACAGACATAGACATAGACATAGACATAGACATAGATATAGACAAAGACATAGACATAGACATAGACATAGACATAAACACAGACAAAGACAAATACATAGACAAAGACATAGACAAAAACATAGACATAGACATAGACATAGACATAGACAAAGACATAGATATAGACATAGACAAAAACACAGACAAAGACAAATACATAGACAAAGACAAATACATAGACAATGACATAGACATAGACATAGACAATGACATAGACATAGACATAGACATAGACATAGACAAAGACATAGACATAGACAAAGACAAAGACAAAGACATAGACATAGACAAAGACAAAGACATAGACATAGACATAGACAAAGACATAGACATAGACATAGACACAGACGAAGACAAAGACATAGACAAAGACATAGACATAGACAGAGACATAGACATAGACAAAGACATAGACATAGACAATGACATAGACATAGACATAGACACAGACGTAGACATAGACATAGACAAAGACATAGACATAGACACAAACACAGACATAGACATAGATACAGACATAGACATAGACACAGACATAGACATAGACATAGACACAGACACAGACAAAGACATAGACAAAGACAAAGACATAGACAAAGACAAAGACAAAGACAAAGACATAGACATAGACAAAGACAAAGACATAGACATAGACAAAGACATAGACATAGACACAGACGAAGACAAAGACATAGACAAAGACATAGACATAGACAGAGACATAGACATAGACAAAGACATAGACATAGACAATGACATAGACATAGACATAGACACAGACGTAGACATAGACATAGACAAAGACATAGACATAGACACAAACACAGACATAGACATAGATACAGACATAGACATAGACACAGACATAGACATAGACATAGACACAGACATAGACATAGACAAAGACAAAGACATAGACAAAGACAAAGACATAGACATAGACATAGACATAGACATAGACAAAGACATAGACAAAGACAAAGACAAAGACAGAGACATAGACATAGACATAGACACAGACACAGACATAGACATAGACATAGACAAAGACATAGACATAGACATAGACAAAGCCAAAAACAAAGACAAAGAGAAAAGCAAAGACAAAGACAATGACAGAGAGACAAAGACAGAGACAGACAGAGATAGAGACAAAGACATAGACACAGACAGAGACGTAGAGACAGAGACAAAGACAAAGACAGAGACAGAGACAGAGACTGAGACAGAGACATAGACATAGACATAGGCATAGAGACAGAGACAGAGACAGAGACAGAGACAAAGCTAAAGACAAAGCCAAAGACAAAGACAAGGACAGAGACGAAGACAGAGACAGAGACAGAGATAGAAACAGAGACAGAGACAGAGACAGAGACAAAGACAAAGACAAAGACAAAGACAAAGACAAAGAGAGACCAGGACAGAAACAGAGACATAGACAAAGACACAGAAACAGACAAAGATAGAGACAGAGACAAAATCAAAGACAGAGACCAGGACAGAAACAGGGACATAGACAAAGACACAGAAACAGACAAAGACAGAGACAGAGACAAATACAAATACAAAGACAAAGACAAAGACAAAGACACAGACACAGACAGAAAGATAGAGAGAGAAAAAAATCAGGGGGAGACAGAGACATTGACAAAAACAAAGACACAGACACACACAAAGACAAAGAGAAACACAAAGAGACAAAGACACAGACACAAAGACAAAGACAGACAGAGACAAAGACAGAAACAGAGAAAGAATAAAAAACAAGACAAGAACAAAAGAAGATGAGAGAGTTCTTTATGTCCTACGAGTAGTAAACAAGGTGGGCATGTTTTATTTCTACGGACCAGCCGTTGGCCCCGGAAGAAATAAGTTAAGAGTAAAAATAACAAGATTAGAAATAAAACATTGATCCATGGCTTCTTGTGTCTTCGTTTTCTTTTTTTTTTTCCTTCTCTTTCTGCAACTATTTCATTGTTTGTATGTTTACGGTTGTATAAGTTTGTCTGTTTCTTTGAATCATCTGCCTGCTCGAAAGCTTGCCTGCTTGTCTGTTGTTCTTTTTTTTGTTTGTTGCTTGTGTGTTTGTCTGTTTGTTCTTCTTCCCACCTGTCTCTTTGTCTGTTTCTTTTGTTTTTTGCTTCTCTACATATGTATCTGTATATGTCTCTCTCTCTGTCTGTCTCTCTCTCTCTGTCTGTCTCTCTCTCTCTGTCTCTGTCTCTGTCTCTCTCTCTCTCCGGCTCTCTTTCTCTGTCTGTCTCTTTCTCTCTCTGTGTATCTTTCTCTGTCTGTCTCTATCTCTCTTTCTCTGTCTCTCTGTGTGTCTATCTCTGTGTCTCTTTTTCTCTTTTTGTGTAGATCTGTCTGTCTCTGTCTGTCTGTCTTTCTCTTTCTCTACCACTGATTCTGACTCTGCGTTTGTCTCTGTCTGTCTGTTTGTCTCTCTCTTTCTCTCTCTGTCACCCTGTTCCTCTCTGTCTCTTTCTGTCTGTCTCTATCTGTCTGTCTCTCTTTCCTTTTTTCTATCTCTGATCCTGACTCTCTGTCTGTCTCTGTCTATTTGTCTCTCACTCTCTCTCTCTCTCTCTCTCTGTATCTCTCTGTCTGTCTGTTTGTCTCTCTTGGCAAAAGTTCACTGATCACAGAATCTAAAGTGACACTTCAAATCCTCACAGTTTGGCACAGTGTGTCAGAAGTTGTCTCATGTCTCTTGAAAGATGTATCTGAGACGACACATTGGAGCCTACCTCTGAGATTTCGGTAATACTGTAAATAAGAAGAAATCATTTCTTGACCGTTTTTGGTACACGTACACACTCGCCTAGCTAGCTAGACAGACAGACAGACAGACAGACAGACAGACAGACAGACAGGCAGACAGGCAGACAGGCAGGCAGGCAGGCAGGCAGACAAAGATACAGAGAGACAGACAGACAGACAGACAGACAGGCAGGCAGGCGGGCGGGACGGACGGACGGACGGACGGACAGACAGACAGACAGACAAACAGACAGACAGACAGGCAGGTAGTAAAAAAAATCGAGCTAGTACCCAGACAGAGCGACAGTTCGACAGATCGACATACACATATAAATTCTCTTTCGTTTAGTATGTATGTCTGTACACATTTAGTTCTGCTACCCTTTGCAATGAAAGTGTGTCTGAGAATATACATCAAAGACCATGACTTCAAAGACAGAAAGGGAGCACACAGATGCTTCTAGAGGTTTTCAGCTGTGTTACTGACACTTTTATCCGTCTTTCCTCTATGTCCTTTCCTCTCTCTACGCATGCATCCATCCCAATTTTCTTTTTTTCTTCTTGGTCTTCGTCTTCTTTTCTTTGGTCTTTGGTCTTCTCATTTTCTCTTTGTCTTGGTCTCTATTTTTCTTTGTCTGGTCTCTATTTTTTGTCTTTGCCTTTGGTCTCTCTTCGTCTTGTCTTGGCCTCTCTTTTTTGTCTTGTCTCTCTCTTGTCTTTGTCTCTCAATTTCTTTGTCTTGGTTTCTCTTTGTGTTCTTGTCTGGTCTCTCCTATTTCTTTGTCTTGATCTTTCTTTTTTCTTTTGTCTTTTTTCTCTTTTTGTTTGCTTGGTCTCTGTTTTTCTTTGTCTTGGCCTCTCTTTTTGTTGTCTTGGTCTCTGTTTTTCTTTGTCTTGGCCTCTCTTTTGTTTGTCTTGGCCTCTCTTTTTGTTTGTCTTGGTCTCTGTTTTTGTTTGTCTTGGTCTCTGTTTTTCTTTGTCTTTGCCTCTTTTTTCTTTGTCTTGTTCTCTTTTTGTTTGTCTTGGCCTCTTTTTTCTTTGTCTTGGCTCTTCTTTTTGTTGTTGTCTTGGCCTCTGTTTTTCTTTGTCTTGTCTCTCTTTTTGTTTGTCCTGGCCTCTCTTTTTGTTTGTCTTGGTCTCTGTTTTTCTTTGTCTTGGCTCTTTTCTTTGTCTTGGTCTCTCTTTTTGTTTGTCTTGGCCTTCTTTTCTTGTCTTGGTCTCTCTATTTTCTTTGTCTTGGTCTCTCTTTTTCTTTGTCTTGGCTCCTGTTTTTCTTTGTCTTGGCTCTGTTTTTCTTTGTCTTGGTCTCTCTTTTTTTGTCTTGGCCTCTGTTTTCTTTGTCTTGGTCTCTCTTTTCTTTGTCTTGGCCTCTGTTTTTCTTTGTCTTGGTCTCTCTTTTTGTTTGTCTGGCCTCTGTTTTTCTTTGTCTTGACCTCTTTTTCTTTGTCTTGGTCTCTCTTTCTTTGTCTTGAGTCTCTCTTTTGTTTGTCTTGGTCTCTTTTTCTTTGTCTTGGTCTCTGTTTTTTTGTCTTGGTCTCTGTTTTTTTTGTCTTGGTCTCTGTTTTGTTTGTCTTGGTCTCTGTTTTTGTTGTCTTGGTCTCTTTTTGTTGTCTTGGTCTCTGTTTTTGTTGTCTTGGCCCTTTTTTTGTTTGTCTTGGTCTCTGTTTTTGTTTGTCTTGGTCTCTGTTTTTGTTTGTCTTGGTCTCTCTTTTTGTTTGTCTTGGTCTCTGTTTTTTTTGTCTTGGTCTCTGTTTTTGTTTGTCTTGGTCTCTGTTTTGTTTGTCTTGGTCTCTGTTTTTGTTTGTCTTGGTCTCTGTTTTGTTTGTCTTGTCTCTGTTTTTGTTTGTCTTGTCTCTGTTTTTGTTTGTCTTGGTCTCTGTTTTGTTTGTCTTGGTCTCTGTTTTTTGTTTGTCTTGGTCTCTGTTTTTTGTCTTGTTCTTTGTTGTCTTTTGTTCTTGCCTTTTTGTCTTGTCTGCTCGTTTTTGTTTGTCTTGTGTCTCTTTTTTGTTTGTCTTGGTCTCTTTTTGTTGTTGTCTCTTTGTCTCTCTGTTTTGTTTGTCTTGGTCCTCGTTCTGTTTCTTTTCTTGTCTTGGTCTCTGTTTTTTTTGTCTTGTTTGTCTCTGCTTTTTGTTTGTCTTGGTCTCTTTTTTTTTGTCTTGCTCTTTTTTGTCTTGTCTTTTTCGTTTGTCTTGGTCTCTCTTTTTTTTGTCTTGGTCTCTCTTTTTGTTTGTCTTGGTCTCTCTTTTTGTTTGTCTTGGTCTCTGTTTTTTTGTCTTGGTTTCTTTTTGGTTGCTCTCTGTTTTTTGTCTTGTCTCTGTTGTTTGTCTCTTTTTTTTCTTTGTCTTGGTCTCTCTTTTTTTTGTCTTGTCTCTCTTTTCTGTTTGTTGTTTGTCTTGTTTCTTGTCTTGTCTCTGTTTTTTTTGTCTTGGTCTCTTTTGTTTGTCTGTCTCTTTGTCTTGGTCTCTCTTTTTGTTTGTCTTGGTCTCTGCTTTTTGTTTGTCTTGGTCTCGTTTTTGTTTGTCTTGGTCTCTGTTTTCTTTGTCTTGGTCTCTCTTTTTTTTGTCTTGGTCTCTCTTTTTGTTTGTCTTGGTCTCTTTTTTGTTTGTCTTGTCTCTGTCTTTTTTTTGTCTTGGTCTCTCTTTTGTTTGTCTGTCTCTTTCTTGTTGGTCTCTCTTTTTTTTGTCTTGGTCTCTCTTTTTGTTTGTCTTGGTCTCTGCTCTTTTGTTTGTCTTGTCTCTGTTTTTTTGTCTTGGTCTCTTTTTTGTTTGTCTTGGTCTCTCTTTTTGTTTGTCTTGGTCTCTTTTTTTTTGTCTGTCTTTTTTGTTTGTCTTGGTCTCTCTTTTTGTTTGTCTTGTCTCTTTTTTTGTCTTGTCTCTTTTTTTTGTCTTGGTCTCTCTTTTTGTCTTTTGTCTTGGTCTCTTTTTTTGTCTTGTCTCTGTTTTGTCTTGTTCTTTTGTTGTCTTGGTCTCTTTTTTGTTTGTCTTGGTCTCTGTTTTTTTTGTCTTGGTCTCTCTTTTTGTTTGTCTTGGTCTCTGTTTTTGTTTGTCTTGGTCTCTGTTTTGTTTGTCTTGGTCTCTTTTTTTTTGTCTTGGTCTCTGTTTTTGTTTGTCTTGTGTCTCTTTTTTGTTTGTCTTGGTCTCTGTTTTTTTTGTCTTGGTCTCTGTTTTTGTCTTGTCTTGGTCTCTCTGTTTTTGTTGTCTTGGTCTCTGTTTTTGTTTGTCTTGGTCTCTTTGTCTTTTTTGTTTGTCTTGGTCTCTTTTTGTTTGTCTTGGTCTCTTTTTTGTTTGTCTTGGTCTCTGTTTTTGTTTGTCTTGGTCTCTGCTTTTTTTTGTCTTGGTCTCTCGTTTTTGTTTGTCTTGGTCTCTTTTTGTTGTTTGTTCTTTTGTGTCTGGTCTCTGTTTTTGTTTGTCTTGGTCTCTGTTTTTGTTTGTCTTGGTCTCTTTTTGTTTGTCTTGGTCTCTTGTTTTTGTTGTCTTGGTCTCTGTTTTTGTTTGTCTTGGTCTCTGTTTTTTTTGTCTTGGTCTCTGTTTTTGTTTGTCTTGGTCTCTGTTTTTGTTTGTCTTGGTCTCTGTTTTTGTTTGTCTTGGTTTCTGTTTTTGTTTGTCTTGGTCTCTGTTTTTGTTTGTCTTGGTCTCTGTATTTGTTTGTCTTGGTCTCTCTTTTTGTTTGTCTTGGTTTCTGTTTTTGTTTGTCTTGGTCTCTCTTTTTGTTTGTCTTGGTCTCTCTTTTTGTTTGTCTTGGTCTCTGTTTTTGTTTGTCTTGGTCTCTGTTTTTGTTTGTCTTGGTCTCTGTTTTTGTTTGTCTTGGTCTCTGTTTTGTTTGTCTTGGTCTTTTTCGTCTTTCTTTTTACCTTGTCTTGGTCTCTCTTTTACCTTGTCTTGGTTCTTTCTTGCCTCTTTTACCTTGTCTTGGCTTTTCTTCTCTCTTTTACCTTGTCTTGGTCTCTCTTTTACCTTGTCTTGGTCTCTCTTTTACCTTGTCTTGATCTCTCTTTTACCTTGTCTTGATCTCTCTTTTACCTTGTCTTGGTCTCTCTTTACTTGTCTTGGTCTCTCTTTTCTTGTCTTGGTCTCTCTTTTACCTTGTCTTGGTCACTCTTTTACCTTGTCTTGGTCTCTCTTTTCTTGTCTTGGTCTCTCTTTTCTTGTCTTGGTCTCTCTTTTACCTTGTCTTGATCTCTCTTTCTTTGTCTTGGTCTTCTTTTACCTTGTCTTGGTCTCTCTTTTACCTTGTCTTGATCTCTCTTTTCTTTGTCTTGGTCTCTCTTTTACTGCTTGGTCTTCTTTTCTGTCTTGATCTCTCTTTTACCTTGTCTTGGTCTCTCTTTTCCTTGTCTTGGTCTCTCTTTTACCTTGTCTTGGTCTGTCTTTTACCTTGTCTTGATCTCTCTTTACCTTGTCTTGGTCTCTCTTTTACCTTGTCTTGGTCTTCTTTTACCTTGTCTTGGTCTGTCTTTTACCTTGTCTTGGTCTCTCTTTTACCTTGTCTTGGTCTCTCTTTTACCTTGTCTTGGTCTCTCTTTTACCTTGTCTTGGTCTCTCTTTCTTGTCTTGGCTGTCTTTACCTTGTCTTGGTCTCTCTTTTACTTGTCTTGATCTCTCTTTTACCTTGTCTTGATCTCTCTTTTACCTTGTCTTGGTCTCTCTTTTCTTTGTCTTGGTCTGTCTTTTACCTTGTCTTGATCTCTCTTTTACCTTGTCTTGATCTCTCTTTACCTTGTCTTGGTCTCTCTTTTACCTTGTCTTGATCTCTCTTTTCTTTGTCTTGATCTTCTTTTACCTTGTCTTGATCTCTCTTTTACCTTGTCTTGATCTCTCTTTTACCTTGTCTTGATCTCTCTTTTACCTTGTCTTGATCTCTCTTTTCTTGTCTTGGTCTCTCTTTTACCTTGTCTTGTCTGTCTTTTACCTTGTCTTGATCTCTCTTTTACCTTGTCTTGGTCTGTCTTTTACCTTGTCTTGATCTCTCTTTTACTTGTCTTGGTCTGTCTTTTACCTTGTCTTGATCTCTCTTTTACCTTGTCTTGGTCTGTCTTTTACCTTGTCTTGGTCTGTCTTTTACTTGTCTTGGTCTCTCTTTTACCTTGTCTTGGTCTGTCTTTTACCTTGTCTTGGTCTGTCTTTTACCTTGTCTTGATCTCTCTTTTACCTTGTCTTGGTCTCTCTTTTACCTTGTCTTGATCTTTCTTTTACCTTGTCTTGGTCTCTCTTTTACCTTGTCTTGGTCTCTCTTTTACCTTGTCTTGATCTCTCTTTTACCTTGTCTTGGTCTCTCTTTTCTTTGTCTTGGTCTGTCTTTTACCTTGTCTTGATCTCCTTTTTACCTTGTCTTGGTCTCTCTTTTACCTTGTCTTGGTCTCTCCTTTCTTTGTCTTGGTCTCTGTTTTTTTTGTCTTGGTCTCTGTTTTTGTTTTGTCTTGGTCTCTTCTTTTTGTTTTGTCTTTGTCTCTCTTTTTGTTTGTCTTGGTCTCTGTTTTTGTTTGTCTTGGCTCTTTTTTTTGTCTTGGTCTCTTTTTTTGTCTTTGTCCCTGGCTGCCTTTTTTGTTTGTCTTGGTCTCTTTTTGTTTTCTTGTCTCTTTTGTTTGTCTTGTCTGTTTCTTTGTCTTCTCTGTTTTTGTTTGTCTTGGTCTCTGTTTTGTTTGTCTTGGTCTCTTTTTGTTTGTCTTGGTCTCTTTTTTGTTTGTCTTGTCTCTGTTTTTTTTGTCTTGTCTCTGTTTGTTGTCTGTCTCTTTTTTGTTTGTCTTTTTTTGGTCTTCTCTGTTTTGTTTGTCTTGGTCTCTGTTTTTGTTTTGTCTTGTTTCTGGTTTTTTTTGTCTTGGTCTCTGTTTTTGTTTGTCTTGGTCTCTGTTTTTGTTTGTCTTGTCTCTGTTTTTGTTTGTCTTGTCTCTGTTTTTGTTTGTCTTGGTCTCTGTTTTTGTTTGTCTTGGTCTCTGTTTTTGTTTGTCTTGGTCTCTGTTTTTGTTTGTCTTGGTCTCTGTTTTTGTTTGTCTTGTCTCTGTTTTTGTTTGTCTTGTCTCTGTTTTTGTTTGTCTTGTCTCTGTTTTTGTTTGTCTTGGTCTCTGTTTTTGTTTGTCTTGGTCTCTGTTTTTGTTTGTCTTGGTCTCTGTTTTTGTTTGTCTTGGTCTCTGTTTTTGTTTGTCTTGGTCTCTTGTTGTTTTTTTTGTCTTGGTCTCTGTTTTTTGTTTGTCTTGGTCTCTTTTTGTTTGTCTTGGTCTCTTTTTTGTTTGTCTTGGTCTCTGTTTTTGTTTGTCTTGGTCTCTGTTTTTGTTTGTCTTGGTCTCTGTTTTTGTTTGTCTTGTCTCTGTTTTTGTTTGTCTTGGTCTCTGTTTTGTTTGTCTTGGTCTCTGTTTTTGTTTGTCTTGTCTCTGTTTTTGTTTGTCTTGTCTCTGTTTTTGTTTGTCTTGGTCTCTGTTTTTGTTTGTCTTGGTCTCTGTTTTTGTTTGTCTTGGTCTCTGTTTTTTTTGTTTTGTTTTTTTGTCTTGTTCTTTTGTTTGTCTTGGTCTCTGTTTTTGTTTGTCTTGGTCTCTGTTTTTGTTTGTCTTTGTTCTGTTTTTTTTGTCTGGTCTCTGTTTTGTGTTTGTTCTGTGTGTCTCTGTTTTTGTTTGTCTTGGTCTCTGTTTTTGTTTGTCTTGGTCTCTGTTTTTGTTTGTCTTGGTCTCTTTTTTGTTTGTCTTGGTCTCTGTTTTTGTTTGTCTTGGTCTCTTTTTTGTTTGTCTTGGTCTCTGTTTTTGTTTGTCTTGGTCTCTGTTTTTGTTTGTTGTCTCTTGTGTCTGTTCTGTTTTGTTTGTCTTGTCTCTGTTTTTGTTTGTCTTGGTCTCTGTTTTTGTTTGTCTTGGTCTCTGTTTTTGTTTGTCTTGGTCTCCTTTTTGTTTGTCTTGGTCTCTGTTTTTGTTTGTCTTGGTCTCTGTTTTTTTGTCTTGGTCTCTGTTTTTGTTTGTCTTGGTCTCTCGTTTTTTTGTCTTGGTCTCTGTTTTTTTTGTCTTGGTCTCTGTTTTTGTTTGTCTTGGTCTCTGTTTTTGTTTGTCTTGGTCTCTCTTTTTTGTTTGTCTTGGTCTCTGTTTTTGCTTTGTCTTGTCTCTGTTTTGTTTGTCTTGGTCTCTCTTTTTCTTTGTCTTGGTCTCTCTTTTTTGTTTGTCTTGGTCTCTGTTTTTGTTTGTCTTGGTCTCTCTTTTTGTTTGTCTTGGTCTCTCTTTTGTTTGTCTTGGTCTCTGTTTTTGTTTGTCTTGGTCTCTTTTTTGTTTGTCTTGGTCTCTCTTTTTTGTTTGTCTTGGTCTCTTTTTGTTTGTCTTGGTCTCTGTTTTTGTTTGTCTTGGTCTCTGTTTTTGTTTGTCTTGGTCTCTTTTTTTTGTCTTGGTCTCTCTTTTTCTTTGTCTTGGTCTCTGTTTTTTTGTCTTGGTCTCTCTTTTTGTTTGTCTTGGTCTCTCTTTTTTGTTTGTCTTGGTCTCTCTTTTTGTTTGTCTTGGTCTCTCTTTTTCTTTGTCTTGGTCTCTGTTTTTTTTGTCTTGGTCTCTCTTTTTTTTGTCTTGGTCTCTCTTTTTTTTGTCTTGGTCTCTTTTTTCTTTGTCTTGGTCTCTCTTTTTCTTTGTCTTGGTCTGTCTTTTCTTTGTCTTGGTCTCTCTTTTCTTTGTCTTGGTCTCTCTTTACTTGTTTGGTCTCTCTTTTCTTGTCTTGGTCTTCTTTTACTTGTCTTGGTCTCTCTTTTCCTTGTCTTGGTCTCTCTTTTATCTTGTCTTGATCTCTCTTTTACTTTGTCTTGGTCTCTCTTTTTCTTGTCTTGGTCTCCTCTTTTCCTTTGTCTTGGTCTCTCTTTTTCTTGTCTTGGTCTCTCTTTTCCCTTGTCTTGATCTCTCTTTTACTTGTCTTGATCTCTCTTTTTCTTTGTCTTGGTCTCTCTTTCGTCTTGTCTTGATCTCTCTTTTTCTTGTCTTGATCTCTCTTTTACTTTGTCTTGCCTCTCTTTTCTTTGTCTTGGTCTCTCTTTTACCTTTGTCTTGGTCCTCTTTTTACTTGTCTTGGTCTCTCTTTTCGTTTGTCTTGACTCTCTTTTCTTTGTCTTGGTCTCTCTTTTTCCTTGTCTTGTCTCTCTTTTCTTTGTCTTGGTCTCTCTTTTCTTTGTCTTGGATCTCTCTTTTTCTTTGTCTTGATCTCTCTTTTTCTTTGTCTTGGTCTCTCTTTTACTTGTCTTGGTCTCTCTTTTACTGTACAATGCTGACACGACGAGGTAGAAAACAAAGAAGACAGAGAGAAATGAAACGCGTAGTGAGATGTGACAAGACGAACATTAATGAAAGAAAATTACGAAAAAGACAAGCAACATTTAGAGGGCATTTATGAGGTAAGAGAAAATAGACACCTAGTCACAAAGGAAATCTGGAGGGAAAAGACACAAGGTAGACCAGGGAGAAAATACTGGGCAGAACTTGCAAGAGTGGCTAAGGACAGAGAGAGTGGGAGATGTACTTTCAGCGACAAGGGATAGGGCCATGGTCGCAATGCCATGCGACAGGCACATAATGATGATGATGAGTCATATATAATCTCACTCTCTTCTCTCTCTGTCCACTCACTCATTCATTCACTCACTCACTCACTCACTCACTCACTCACTCCCCTCTCTCTCTCTCAGTCCCTCTCTCTCTCTCTCGCTCTTTCCCCACGGTTGTGCTCTATAGCCCGCCGCTTTCTTGCACTTTTACGAAGAACTTTCTTTTGTGCAGATCTGTGGATTGTCTAGGTCGTACGGTGTCTTGTTACTTAGAAGCACACATTATCACTACACGTGCACGTCCTTACGTGCTCACACACACAGACATAGCAACAGCACGCGCAAGGTCACTCGTGTCGTCCACAAACGGGAGCGCAGCAGGCACAGTTCTGTCCCTTGCAAACAGGGACAGCAACTGGCACAACGCTCGGTCTCGGTTAACATCTGGGTCATTTCTACCACACGTGACTGGCGCGCGTGACATACACATAGATTCTGAAAATCGTTCCCTCTCAAAGATGTGTTCCTTCCCATCCACCTTACGGTTACACAGACAGGGACTGCAAATAATTCTTCATCACTAGGATTTGTTTATATGGCAAAGGAAAAAACAATTAAATAACTCCCCCCCCCCCCCCTCCACCGTGGAGATGCCGGGGGCTCTTTCAATATAAATAGTATCCCCATCTTTCGAAAATTCTGTGCTAGAAATTTTCTCTTTTCTGTCACTCTCTTTGTTTCTCTCTTTTTCCTTTGCTTTCTTTCACTTCTTCCTTCAATTTTGCCTTGCTGGTCCATTCACCTGTATGCATTTGATAAAGTCTTGCATACTTTCTCTTAGGATTGATAATTCGGTACGTGTATTAAGTGCATTTTGGCTCTCGGGAAATGAGATGTGCGGAAGCAATTTTAGGTAATTTAGGCCCATTTTTATATGTTTTAGTGTCCTTAGTTGTGCTCGAATTTGTACTTGGGTATGCTTTTTTTAAATCCCCTGTGTGATAAGTTTGACGGAGTGGTCAGCGCCAAGGGAATCTCCTTAGATTATGTGCGCGAATGTATTGATTTATGTACTTTTCTTTTTTTTTTCCTGTTGAAATATTTTTGTTTTGAAACGGTTATAGCCCTGATATGGCTGTACGCCTCGGCTGGGCTTTACACAAAAATAAAAAATAACAGTAAACTAAAGATGTCAAGCCCTACTCATAAATCTTTCATTCCAAAAGTATGACCAGATTCCCATCATCTCATCACCTAATAGCGTAAACGTGTTGCCTTGGGGAAAATTGATGGGATGCAGTGGCAGACAGGATCTTCTTCCCTCTATATACAGCAGCAAGCAGGCCAGTATGTCCAGCCTCGTCCTTTTTCTGATTTTTGCCAACATTCTCTTCAAACCACAAAGTCAGAACAAGATTAAAGCAACTGAAATGTGATTTCTAAGAAGAATGTTAAAAGTTTCATGGACAGCAAAGAAAACAAACGAGACAGTCTTGATCGAGGCAGACACAAGAAGATCATTGATAAGGGAGATTAGGAAAAGACAAGCAACATTTTATGCCATTTTATGAGGAAAGGGGAATTAGAGCACCTGGTCACAACAAGAAAGCTGGAGGGAAAGAGAACACCAGGTGGACCCAGGGAGAAAATACTGGACGGACTTGCAGGGTGGCTGAGGACTGAGTGGGTGGAGGATATGCTTGCAGTGACACAGGATAGATGCATATGGAAGGCCATGATCGCCAAAGCCATGCGGCAGGGCACGTGATGATGATGATTATGATGATGATGATTGATGATGATGATGATGATGTCACCCCTATGATGGTCTCGTGTCTGAACACACTGAAGTATGGTTTTGGACAATGTATTATGGTGGCTGACCTGATCAAAATGAGCCAAGCTGCGTCGTTTCATTGTTGACAAAAGCGGTTCATGTGGGCTGTACATGATACTGATCTCACTCAGTGCTGTTGTACGGATGCGAAGTGTGGACAATCAACGCTCAAAGTCAGAACAAGATTGAGGCAGCTGAAATGTGGTTTCTGAGAAGAATGTTAAGAGTTCCATGGACAATAAAGAAAACAAACGAGACAGTCTTGAAAGAGTCAAACACAAAAAGAACATTAATGCAAAAGATTAAGAAAGGAGAACATTTACAGGATATTTTATGAGGCAAGAGAAATTGAGCACCTAGTCACGACAGGAAAGCTGAAATAAAAAAGAGCACCAGGTAGATCCAAGGAGAAAATATTGGACGATTTTGCGGATTGGGTGACAACAAAATGGGTAGAAGATATACTTGCATCGACAAGAAATAGATTGGTATGATGAAGGCCATGATCGCCAACGCCATGTGGCAGGGCACATGGGTGTTGATGATGAGGATGATGAATACGTACTTGTTGGACCTTACATCTGAGGTATGATATAACCAGCAGGTTTCCAAGGAGGAGCTTGATCTTGAAAACCAAAATCTTTATTCTGCAGTACAAGTAGTTGCAAGCTTCATACTTGTAGAGGAAGATACAGAGATAATTACGTACCAGTTTCTTAATGTTTTTTTTGTTTTCATTATTAATTTTATAGTGTATATTGAAAATGAAATTAGTATATACTGTCCACCTGTTCAACCCAGTGCTCAAAATGGGCCTTTCCTAAACGTCTCCTTTCATTAATTGTCTCGTTATATAAAGATCAAAGGGCTACGGTTGGATGGAACAATCAGAAATGTAAATGTTTCGACATCCACAAGGGAGTGGACAGGGTTGTATCCTCTCACCGTACCTCTTTCACATCTATACGGAACATGTCATGAGAGATGCTGATATGGAGGGCATGGGCATAAACATAGGAGGAAAAAAAATTTGCAGACCTGCGCTGTGCCGATGCTGCTGCACGATAAGCAGACAACATTGCTGGTGTGGAAGTAGCTCTGTGCAGGTCAAGACAGAACCAGCTGGAGGGGTGTGGTGGTGTCAAAGAGTGCGGCGGCCAACACTGAACCCAGTGACGCCGACAAGAGAGGCATCATCATCATCAAGTGCCCTGCCACATGGCGTTGGCTATCATGGCCCTCCATATGCATCTATCCCTTGTTGCTGCAAGCACATCTTCCATCCTCTCTCTCCTCAGCCACTCTGCAAGCCGTCCAATAATTTTTCCCCTGGGTCTACCTGGTTGCTCTCTTTCCCTCCAGCTTTCCTGTACAAGCGAGACAGGTGAGTGTATACCGTAAACACAGTCACATTCGGATTATTGAGCCTGTAATGTTGCTTCACTTTTCTTGTTTTACATTCTAGAGGTCGATGTACTCAGTCCCCAATCCCTTTATTTCAAGTTTATTATTAGAATTGGTAACCAAACAAAATAACTCTATTCTAAATATAGGGGGAAGGAAGTAATTAATTTCAGTCCATTGCATCCTGCTGGGGGTTAATAGATTACGGCAAGGTAAGGGATTTAAGTTAAGAAGAACAGAACAAACAAGAGTAATTGTAAGACCTCGTGTAAGCTTTTAAATCTAGCCTACGTCAGACATGTCACATTTTTTTGGAAGAGTTATATGTGCTGTGGTTTTTACATTGTCACTTGATCGATAGGACGCTGTCCCTAGTAAATGGTGTTGCCATCTATCCTTTTGGTGTTTTTGTTTCATCTCCAACACACCGTGCATGTGTTGGCGTGCATATGTGCGCATGCACGTACACACACACGTATGCACGCGCGCGCACGCACACACACACACACACACACACACTATATTATATGTATACATATACACACAGACGCACACACAGACACACACACACACACACAGAGAGAGAGAGAGAGAGAGAGAGAGAGAGAGAGAGAAAGACAGAGACAGAGACGAGACAGAGAGACAGACAGAGACGGGACAGAGAGACAGAGAGAGAAGAGAGAGAGAGACAGACAGACAGATAGACAGACATAGAGAAAGAGAGAGAGAGAGAGAGAGAGACAGAGAGACAGAGAGAGAGACAGAGACAGAAAGAAGACAGAGACAGAAAGAGAGACAGAGAGACAGAGAGAGAGAGGACAGATGCTATAAATATCCAGATTAGATTTACAAGAGGAAATATGGTAAGATTTCATTGATAATCATAGTAGTGTGGTATATCCCTCCTGTGCCTTGCCGGGAAGGTCCATGCCAGAATTGTCCTCAACAGAATCGTCACCACACAGCCAAACCCATCATTCCTGAGACTCAGAATGACTCTGGAAGTGAAAGCGGCTCGCAAGTAAAAAATGGCGTTTACCATACACCAGATGCAGGAGAATTGTCGTGAACAAAACCAGAAGATTTACATGGTGTGTGTAGATATAACCAAGGCATTTGATGCTGGTAATTAAAAGTGCTTGTCGGAGATACACAATTAACATTAAAAGAGTGTCTTGTTGATTGTTTTCCCTTTCATGATGGCATGCTCACCAGAGTGCAAGAGAATGGGTGGACATCTGAGCCTTTCCCAGTTTAATCCCATGCACTAACCACAGAACCACAATGACTGATGCCATATTTAGTAACTTTTCAGTAGCAACCACGAGGAAAAAAATAAAACAAATCAAAACAAAAAAAAACAAACAAAAAAGAATAAACAAAAAACTAAAACAAAAACAAAAAACAAACAAATAACAAACAAACAAACAAACAAACAAACAAACAAACAAACAAACAAACAAACAAACAAAAAACACAATAACAGCAACAAAAACCAACAACAGGAAGAGGTAAATTACATCTGGGAGTCTCACCACGTTCGTGACTCTGACGCTGCGTGTCGCGTGATCAGAACTGCAGGGAAATGATTCCTGGGCGCCATTAGTCCAAGTCACGCGACTTCTCGCTCTCCAAGCGTGAGACTACCAACCAATCCCAGTTTTGTTTTTAAGTATTTGTCAGCTACAAGCTCAATTAGGACCAGGTCCCCCTAGAGATATCTCACCTTTCACTTTTGAAGTTTTACATAAACTATTTTCCAGGTTCAAATCCACCTGGCACGTTTGTACAGCGGATCCTATGGCACTCTTAGTGTGCTTATCGGTAAAAATTTCTCGTGAAGGAAGGAAATCGGTAAGCATGGGCTTGCTTGCCTTCTGAATGTACATACTCAAAGCTCCTCTCTTTAAGTTCGCTTAGGCCCAAAGCAAACTTACCGAGGCTCACAAATTTTAAGATTAACTATGCACTCATATTGTGTCTCCTATCTCGCCTTTCACGTGGTGTTTTTACATAAACGATTTGTCACTTACAAGTCTATTAAGACTAGGTTGTCTTTCTTTCTTTCTTTCTTTCTTTCGTTCTTTCTTTCGTTCTTTCTTTCGTTCGTTCTTTCTTCTTTTTTCTTTCTTTCGTTCTTTCGTTCTTTCTTTTTTCGTTCTTTCTTTTTTCTTTCTTTTTTCTGTCTGTCCTTCCTGCATTTCTTTCCTTCTTCTTCCTTCCTTCTTCTTTCTTTCTTTCTTTCTGTCTGTCATTCTTTCTTTCTTTCGTTCTTCGTTTCTGTCTTCTTTCTTCTTTCCTTTTTTCTTTCTTTCTTTCTGCTTCTTTTTGTCTGTCTTTCTGCCTTTTTTTCTTTCTTTCTGTCTGTCTTTTCTGCCTGTCTGTCTTTCTTTATTTCTGTCTGTCTGTCTTCTTTCTTTCATTCGTTCTTTCCTTCTTTTTCTTTCTGTCTGTCTGTCTCATTCTTTCGTTCTTTCTTTCATTCTTTCTTTCTTTCTGTCTTTCATTTGCTCTTTCCTTCTTTCTGTATTTCTTTCTGTCTTTTGTCTTTCTTTCTTTTTTCTTTTTAGGTCTACGGCTTGACAAAGACCATTTGCTCGAAAACTTGAGCCTGTCTCGTTTCTTCTCATCCTATTTTCAGGTAATTCTGGTTTCTATCGGGTGTTAAATTAAGCGCTGGATCTTTTGAGTTTGACTCATAGAATCTACGGCCTGTCGAAACCACAGACGACAATGTCAAGAAAAAAATGGTCTGAGTGGTTTACCTGTCACAGATCAAACTCCAGAGAGACAAAGAGTGCTTCGCCACAAGAAGATAATTATAGGTATTATGCCAGTGTCATTCGCTTGTTCCGCTTTGTAGCAAATAACCTCGTCTGTGATGGGATACGATAGTGTTGGGTGGGGGGGGGGGGGAGACAAAACAAAGGCACTGAATCATCTTTTAGAAGAAGAAGTACACACACACACACACACACACACACACACACACACACACACACACACACACACACACACACACACACACACACACACACACACACACAGAGAGAGAAAGAGAGAGAGAGAGAGACAGAGAGAGAGAGAGAGAGAAAGAAACAGAGACAAGAGAGACAGAGGAGGGAGAGAGAGGGAGAGAGAAACAGAGTCTGAGACAGAGAGAGAGAAAGAGAGAGAAACAGAGTGAGAGGAATAGACGCAGAGAGAGAAAGAGAGAGAGAGAGAGAGAGAGAGAGAGAGAGAGAGAAAGAGAGAGAGAGAAAGAGAGAGAAAGAAACAGAAAGAGACAGAGAGAGACAGAGAGAGGGAGAGAGAAACAGAGTCTGAGGCAGAGAGAGAGAAAGGAGAGAAACAGAGAATGAGAGGAATAGACAGAGAGAGAGAGAGAGAGAGAGAGAGAGAGAGAAGAGAGAGAGAGAGAGAGAGAGAGAGAGAGAGAGAAAGAGAGAGAGAGAGAAGAGAGGATGAAAGAGAAAAAGTGAGAGGAAGAGCGAGACAAGACAGACAGACAGACAGACAGAGAGAAAGAGAGAGAGAAGAGAGAGAGAGATACAGACAGAAAGAGAGAGAGAGAGACAGAGAGAGAGATGGAGAAGAGACAGAAGAGAGTAGAGAGAGAGTGAGAGACAGAGAGTGAGAGAGAGAGAGAGAAGGAGAGACAGACAGAGAAAGAGTGAAGAATTGAGAGGGAGAGAGAGTGGGTGAGAGAGAGAGTGGGTGAGGAGAGAGAGAGAGAGAGAGGGGAGAGAGAGAGACTGAGAAGGGAGAGAGAGACAGAGAGAGAAAGTGTGAGAGGGAACGAGAGAGAGAGTGAGAGTGAGTGGGTGAGAGAGACTGAGAGAGAGAGAGAGGGAGAGAGAGGGAGAAAGAAAGAAGAGAGGGGGAGAGAGAGAGAGAGAGAGAGAGAGAGAGAGAGACAGACAGACAGATAATTGACACCACTACCAGAGAGAAACGGGACGTCTATTTAACCAACACATAAAGACGGCGTCTATCATTTCCACTCAGTGATAGAGACTTCTTCAATGATAGTTTCATCTGGAAACCAAGTACACCGTGTATCCGCTGTCACAGAGAGGGTTTGTAGTCTCTTCAGTGAAACACTCATGGCCTGTAGAACTGTAGTGCCCAATGTGGGTTTCTGGAGTGGAGGGAGTGCCCATACTGCGTGTGTGTGGTGTGTATGTATATATGTTGTAGTATTGTATGTATGTATGTATGTATTAGTATGTATGTATGTATGTATGTATGTTCATGATGTATGTATATATGTATGTTGTATGTATGTATGTATGTATGTATGTATAGTGTGTATGTGCATGTGTGTATGTATGTGTATGTATGTGTGTATGTGCATTTTGTGTTGTATGTATGTATGTATGTATGCATGTATGTATGTAATATGAATGTATGTATGTAGTATGTATGTATGTATGCATATATGTATGTATATATGTATGTATGTGTGTATGTATGCATGTAAGTATGTGTGTGTACGTATGTATGTATATATGTATGTATGTATATGTATGTATGTTCATGTATGCATGCATGTAAGTATGTATGTATGTATGTATGTATGTATGATGTATGTATGTATGTATGTATTTTGTACATGTATGTACGTATGTGTATGTGTATCTCTCTGTGTGACTGTGTTGTGTGTTGTGTGTGGTGTGTGTGTGTGGTGTGTGTGTGCCGCCGCGCGTGCGCGTGTGTGTATGGGTGTGCACGCGTGCGAGTGCGAGTGTCTGCACGAGAGAGCAAAACAACAATATTGCGGAAAGAATTTAAAAAAAATACCCACATTGTTTTGCAAATCAACTGCAAAATGCGAATGCTGCTTTCTCGCAATTGTTGAATAAATTTGACGTGTTACATGCAACATTAAATTTTTCACCCAAGAATGGCGCTCAGCCATAAGAAAATACATGCTGACATTTAATCAAAAGGGATTCATCGCACGGGGCAATTCCATACGCGTTAAACCCAAATCGAGAAGATTCCTTGAGCCTGCACAAAACCTTATACAGTACTAACAAGATTACAAGAATGTCGAGTTTTCATTTTATCCACTCGTTAGTTAATCACATATGGACCACACTCACATAGTATCAGTTGGTTTATTTTTTTGTCTTTGTTTTTGTGTTTGTTTTTGTTTGTTTATTTGCCAAAAACCGATGTCACGGCGCATGAAACATTGCATACAATACAAACGCAGCACTATAGAAAATTAGGAATGAATACACAGAGACGAAAGAGAGCGAGAGAGAGAGAGGAGAGAGAGAGAGAGAGAGAGAGAAAGAGAGAGAGAGAGAGAGGAGAGGCAGAGACAGAGAGGTGGAAGGGAAACAGAGACACAGAGACAGAGGAAGAGATGGAGAAAGAGAGAGAGACAGAGAGAGACAGAGACAGAAACAGAGACAGAAGGACAGAGAGGGGGGGAGGGAGACAGAGACACAGAGACAGAGGTGGAGAGTGAGAGAGAGAGAGAGAGAGAGATACAGAGACAGAGACAGAGACAGAGACAGAGAGGGGGGAGGGAGACAGAGACACAGAGACAGAGGTGGAGAGAGAGAGAGAGAGAAGAGAGAGAGACAGAGACAGAGACAGAGAGAAAGGGGGCCAGAGACAGGCAGAATCAGAGACGGAGAGACAGAGAGACATAGAGACACAGAGACAGAGATGATGATGAGAAAGCATAATAATAAATGCTTCAAATATAAAGCTTGGAAAAAAAACAAACACGCTTTGATAGAACAACATTAGCAGTCATTATCTAAAAAAAAGCATGTTTGATGACCGAAAATAAATCAATAAAAATCATCCCCAAATTTCTTCCAGTTCCATCATCCTGTCACATTAACTGCGGTATTTGAAGGGATTATAAGTTGTTCAGATGATATTTCTTCTCTTGACATGGTGATCGTTTCTTTTTTTTTCTTTGGCCTTTGCCTTTGTCTGCTTTGAATCATAATGTGTCTGTCTCTCTCTGTCTGTCTCTCTGTCTGTCTGGATTGTGTGTTTTCATGCAATCGTTCTCAGCTGTTTATGAATTCATTTTTTTCCCCACTGCGTTGGGTCGGAATTTGGGCTAGTACGTAATCATGAATGTATGTATTCAAAATGAGCATGTCCCCATTTTTTTTCACAATAGCTCAAAACCAACCACCAACCAACCAACCAACCAACCAACCAACCAAAACCAACCCAACCAAAACCAACCAACAACCAACCAACCAACCAACCAACCAACCAACCAACCAACCAACCAACCAACCAACCAACCCAACCAACCAACCAACCAACCAACAACCACCAACCAACAACCAACCAGCCAACCAACTAACCA